>OV651821.1:55679216-56033230 GCA_927349885.1 Psylliodes chrysocephalus
CGAGCCAGTCGCTTTTTCCGTTTGTATGTTAGTGTTATTTTTCCCCTCTTTCACAAAAATACACTTAACAACTTAAAAGAATTAACTCTGTACTCCTAAATGTAATTTAATCTAACTACAGCTATTCACTAAATTAAAATATAAAAATATTATAAACGCCCTCTAATAAATCGAACTGCGTTATAACAATATCTCACAAATGCACTAAGAACAACTAAATGCGGTTCTGGTTTCTCTAATTCAGATAACTCTAAATTACTCAAGACCTCTTGAACGTCGGCCGCCGTGGTAGGGAAATAATATGTGGGATTGAGTACACGATTTCGAGTTCAATCATTAAAATTTTGTAGGTACACTCCTAAGGATAATACCATTTTTTGTCAGCGACAAAGAAAAATATGATACATGAATTACATCAGCTATCCTTGTGGCATTTGCAGAAGCTCTTATCTCATATCATATTCCGTTGTTCTGTTATACAACCGTTTTAATGTTATTCTCTCATTTGATAATTTGCTTTAATAGTAGTTAGATGTATTATTGTAAAAGAAATAAACTCATACAATTTTAAAATATTTTTTTAAAAACCGAATTTTGAGTACAGAATTTATTTTTCATGTTTAATTATGAACATCCCATTGGCAATATAATGCATATAATGCATACAGATACAAATGAACTCTTGGTGGAAAAATTGGATATTGCCAATGAATTTAACAGAAATTTCAGCGAAATTGGTAAAAAACTGGCAAATCAAATTATTCAAGATTAAAAATATAAATATAACAGAAAATCTCTTCCAAATTCATTCGTCTTTGTACCAATTGAAGAAAATGAGGTAAAACATATAATTTTTAATTTAAAAGATAAGAAAGCAGTTGGAATTGATAATATAAAAGCGGAAACACTTAAACAAATTTGCTGCTACATTGTAAAGCCATTTACTTTTATTTTGAATAAATGTATTGAACACTCCATTTACCCATCAGTTTTCAAACAATCTATTGTTATCCCTATATATAAAAAAGGAGATGTGACCAATACGAGCAACTACCGGCCTATATCCTTGATTACTCATATATCGAAAGTATTTGAAAAACTAATTAAAAACAGGCTTGCGTCCTATTTAAATAAGTATCAAATACTTTCAAAACAACAATTCGGCTTCAGAGAAAAAACTTCCACTCAAGATGCCGTCATTGCTCTGACTACAATGATAACAGACTCACTTAATGAAAGCAAGCCTTGTTTATGTATATTCATAGATCTTTCGAAAGCCTTTGATACGGTCAGTCATCAGCTACTCTTGCAGTCTTTGGAAGATATTGGTATAAGAAATAATGATCTAAAACTTTTTGAAAACTACCTTACCAATAGATTACAATCTGTGAGAGTGGATAATGTACTGAGCAATATAAAAACGATCGAATATGGAGTACCGCAGGGTTCAATACTTGGCCCTACTTTGTTTAATATATATATAAATGGGCTGTTTTCATTGAGGACCAGTGGAAAAATTATTGGATTTGCAGATGATACAGCTTTATTTTATCAGGCAAATAATTGGAAAGACTTAAAACAAATAGCCGAGAAAGACTTCTTGCATATCAAGAAATGGTTAGATTATAAATTATTAACAATAAATATAAGCAAAACGAATTACCTACCTTTTAGTTGTAACTCTTTGGGTTCTCCTACCTTTGACCATCTAAATATAACCGATGCAATGTCCATAAAACCTAAAAATCAAATTAAATATTTGGGAATAATTATTGATCCACACATGAGATGGGATAAACATATCACAAATTTAAATAACAAATTACGAAGCCTCCTATATAAATTTAAAAAACTAAAAGATCTCTTACCTGTGAGTTATCTAAGAACATTGTACATTGCATTAGTAGAAAGTCATTTGCGATATGGAATTCTAGCATGGGGTGTAGCCCTTAAAACACATATCTATCCATTAGAGGTAATGCAAAGAAGATTTTTTAAAATAATATTATCTAAAAGAAACAGATATCCATCAGATATTTTATATACTCAGATAGAGTTAATGGACATAAGGCAGCTTTACTACCTCTGTTCAGGAATCAGATATCATGTACATAAACAACAAGCTCCAATTGCAATTCATGAATATAGTACTCGGCACAAACATCATTACATTACTCCGTTTATGAAAAAAACCTGTACTCAACGGTCATATTCCTATATGGCACCAAAATTATACAATACAATTCCAGAAAACATAAAAATCATTGATAGTATATACTTGTTCAAAACAGAGCTAAAAGATTTTATTTTCAAAGGCGAGCGTCACATTATTGATGATTACTTCTAATACTACAGCAATATATACTTAAGTTTAGGCAAATTAAAAAAGAGTTATCTGTATATCATAGTTAGAAATGTATTAGTACCTATTGTGTGATTTTATTATTATTACTATTATTATTATTGTTATTAATTATTATTATATTTTACTCTTCTGTAACCTTTTATTTACTTTTGGCCAAAACAAGTTTCTATACACTTATTGGAATCCAAAGCTTTATTCTTGACATTACTGTGATGTATCTATAGTTATTTTATCTATTGCATTTATTGTATAAAATTAACTGTATTATGTATTTTATTGAATAAAGCAGATTATTATTATTATTATTATTATTAATTCAAACAAAGTTAGTGAGCAAACTACTTGCCTACACGTTCTAAAATTGCTTACAAACAAAGTTGGAGTAATTAAATTTACCTTTAAGCGTATTTTCCTTCTATTGACTGAAAGGGAAATTTTAAGTACCTGCTTGCTCATTCTTAAAGGACTCTTCGTAGGATAGGAACGCGACCGTTGTCTTAAGGGCTTCTAAAGGTTAATGTGTCCTTTGTGAGAATCAAGTCTTCAAAAGTCGTTTTGTTGTAAAACGTATTTGGGATGCCCCTAGACAGAAATTTAATTCAGATTCCTTCGGTTATATAGTAATACTTTAAGACAAAGCCGTTGTCGATGGGTAATTTAATTACATTAGGGTGATTTTATGGATGTTTGATGGCCAAGAATATTCGAAAATGTCTTTGGAAGGTGTGAAACTCATTGATGATTAAATAGTTTAGATTAATTTTATTTCTATTTATGGTTATTGGTTTTCTAGAACAACAATTTTAAGATTTTTAGATAATTTAATAAAAAAAATTAAAAAAAAGTTTATTTCTATCTATTTACAATATCTTCAAATATACAGGGTGTCCCAATAGTGTGTGGAAGTTCGATATATCCTATATTATAGAAAATATCCAGCAATGTTATTTTCAAAAGTTGTAGATAATATTAATCTGCACATTTCAAAATTATTTTCGATTATACAGAGTGATCCATAACTTCAGAATTGATCAAACCTATGTTTTTTAAATGGACTACCCTGTATTTAATTGTAACTTTAAATTCCCCTGACTTTGCCCTTCAAGAAAACACCAACATGTATGAAGTTAAACTGGGTATTTTGGAAGTTTAAACCAATTTTATATGAAAATCGTACTAGGTTCAAGCCTCTGTATATCTCAAAAGAAACAATCGAACATCAAAATTTTTTGATTTATTATTTTTAATGATAGTTTACTTTTATAAGAATATACAAATTTTTTCCTAGCGCAACATACGTGTACAGGGTGAGACAAAACTCAGATACATGATTTTATCAATTTTTTTAAATTTAATATCACTACCAAAAAGTACTCTAATTCACGGTGCTTGGGAACCAACTTTAAATGAAAAGTTTATTTACTAGACTTTTTTTTTCGGTCAAAGTATTTCTGAAGGGTTATAGATTGGCGCAATATATTTTTTAAAATCGGTTTCAGCAGCCGTTTTTGAGAAAACTCGATTTTTAATGAAAAAGTGAACTTTTTTTTTTACTTTTTTGCTTGTAACGTGCGCATTTCACATTTTCTCGGCTTGCCAAAAGTAAATTTCAATGGGAAAATGTCCGCTCTACAAAAAAGCATCAATGAATTTTTTTTCTAAAATCAGCCGATTTTGAGTTAAATGAGATCTCAAATCGGCTGATTTGAGAGAAAAAATTCATTGATGCTTTTTTGTAGAGCGGACATTTTCCCATTGAAATTTACTTTTGGCAAGCCGAGAAAATGTGAAATGCGCAAGTTACAAGCAAAAAGTAAAAAAAAAGTTCACTTTTTCATGAAAAATCGAGTTTTCTCAAAAACGGCTGCTGGAACCGATTTTAAAAAATATATTGCGCCAATCTATAGCCCTTCAGAAATACTTTGACCAAAATAAAATCTAGTAAATAAACTTTTCATTTAAAGTTGTTCCCAAGCACCGTATCTCATTTTACTCAAAATCGGCTGATTTTAGAGAAAAAAGTTATTAATGCTTTTTTGTAGAGCGAACATTTTCCCATTGAAATTTACTTTTGGCAAGCCGAGAAAATGTGAAATGCGCAAGTTACAAGCAAAAAAGTAAAAAACAAAGTTCACTTTTTCATGAAAAATCGAGTTTTCTCAAAAACGGCTGCTGGAACCGATTTTAAAAAACATATTACGCCAATCTATAGTCCTTCAGAAATACTTTGACCGAAAAAAAAGTCTAGTAAATAAACTTTTTATTTAAAGTTGGTTCCCAAGCACCGTGAATTATACGTTCGTTTGAGTTAAATATTGCCTATCCCTAAACACAACAGTTTAGCGAGATTCTTAGATGAAATGTTAAAAAGTGTTAATTATAACTAAATTAAAAATATAATTTGATTTAAACTCCTGTCAAAATATACTGTTTTATCAGTTTATAATTTTAAGGTACCTAACTACAATTTATTATCAACTAAATTTACTTTCTTTATTTTTAAGGTTAGGTTAGGTTCCTTTATTTCATATCTCTACTAAATGTACTTTAACTATACGTTCGTTTGACCCTATCCCTAAACACAAATGAAAAACATATGAGCCAAAAATAAGTTATTTTAATTTTTTTAGAATGCAACAATAATATATTAAAAAATGAAAAAAAAAGCTATCATAATAGATGCTCAAAGTAACTTCTTTCAACTGCAATACAATGTTGTAATCTAGCTTCAAATGATCTTTGAACGTTTTTCAAACATTGTACATCTATGCTCGCGAACACTTGTCTTATTCTTTCCTTCATTTTCTCGCTAGTTAATGGACTAGTTTTATAAACCTCGTTTTTTTACGAAACCCCACAAAAAAAATCTACTTTAGTGCGATCAGGGGACTTGGGAGGCCACATAACTGGACCATCTCTTCCAATCCACCTGTTTTCAAAATTATGTTTCAGAAAGTTACGAACTGGTTGAGCATGATGTACAGGAGCTCCATCGTGTAATATCCACATTTGGCGTCTTATATTTAGTGGAACATTTTCCAATATTAGTGGTAGATGATTCTGCAGAAAGTCTTAGTAGACCTCGGCAGTTACACGACAATGAAAGAAATGTGGTCCTATGACATAGTCCCCTAATATACCACACCAAACGTTAATAGACCTTCGTGTGTGGCTATGTGTCATTAACTCAAAAGGATTGGTGGTGAAATAGTAATGAAAATTGTATCTATTGACGAAACCGTTTTTGTGAAATGTTGATTCATCCCCAAAAAGTACACAATCAAAAAAGCATTTTCATTATTAATGCTCTCTATTGCCCATTCACAAAAAGCTATTTTTTTTTTTTTGAAATTCGTTTTCAAGGAGCCGTTGGATTATGGTATGGATGTACTTTATTTTTTAATAGTATCCTATTGACAGATGATTTACTTGTTCCCGTTTCATTTTCCATGATGCGTGTACTGGTGTTTGGATTTTCGGTAACAGTAGAATACTGAGTTCAGTTTTTTCATTTAAAGTTCGTTTTTCTCTATAATTTTTTTAATATGCTACATTACCTGTACGTTTGAATCTTTCCAACAGATTTTCAAAAATTTTTTTACGAGGTTGTCGGCGATTAGGATATTTTTGCTTATAAATTCTAGTTGCCAAGAAGCAATTTTCATCACTAGCCCCTAGCACTAAATTCATATCAGTTAATTCATTCATTTCAAAATTCATTTTTAAATTAGTTAAATCAATAAATTTAAATACTTGTGAACACTAAACGTAATTTTATTTTTTTATTTAAACAATTCGGAACTGTCAAATTATTCTTTTGACATTAATTTCAAAGCCCACTTGACCTAATCCACAAAAAAAATTTGAAGTTCTGTTAGCGTTTTCATTGAATTTTATATAAAAAGTTAAAGGTCCCAAAAAATAAATTCAGTTAATAAAAAATTGTACCAGGTACCTTAAAAATATAACCTGATTAACTAGTAACTAGTATGTAATATTTAACAGGAGTTTAAATTAAATTACATTGTGAATTTAGTTATAATTAACCATTTTTAACATTTCATCTAAGAATCTCGCTAAACTGTTGTGTTTAGGGATAGGCAATATTTAACTCAAATGAACGTATAATTAGAGTACTTTTTAGTAGTGATACAGGGCGTTACATTTAAAAAAATTGAGAAAATCATGTATCTGAGTTTTGACTCACCCTGTATACGTATGTTGCGCTAGGAAAAAATTAGTATATTCTTATAAAAGTAGACTATTGTTAAAAATATTTGTTCAAAATATTTTGATGTTCGATTGTTTTAATTCAAATATACAGAGGCTTAAACCTAGTACGATTTTCATATAAAATTGGTTTAAATCTCAAAAATACCCAGTTTAACTTCATACATTTTGGTATTTTCTTTAATGGCAAAGTCAGGGGAATTTAAATTTACAATTAAATATAGGGTGGTCCATTTAAGAAACATAGGTTTGGTCAATTCTGAAGTTATGGATCACTCTGTATAATCGAAAATAACTTTTATATGTGCAGATTAATATTATCCACAACTTTTGAAAATAACATTGTTTAATATTTTCTATAATATAGGATATATCGAACTTTCACATACTATAGGTACACCCTGTATATGATGTCATTATTTCATATGGTATCTGTAACTAGGCCCATTATGGATCCTTCTAACTAGATAGGCTCCTCCAAGCTCGTGAGTCAGCCTACAGATTTAATGTAGTTTGCAACGTCTCTTGTATCGGCCGGTGTTAGCCGATACTCGCCGAACACAAATCTAATAAATAAGAGCGTCGAACAATCGTAGAGGATATGCTCGATGTAATCATCTTCATGTTTGCACCCCTTACAAAATGCATATTCTGACAGCTCCATTATATGGAGATACTTACTTGGCAATGACCAGTCAAAATGCCTGTGATCAGGCTCAGATTCTGCCTAGTCATAGTCAGGTATTTTTTGCTTTAGTGTTGTCAGGATAACTTAAAAGCTTTCTGGTAATTCTGCAGCTTCTTGTTTCATCCTATCTTTCATTGGATTTTACAAGGGAATGCTCCTTAAATGGGTTTGTCGCTATCGATGTTGTCAGTCCAAAAGAAGGGCCAGGTCAAAAAAGTATTTGGTTGGCTGCCTTCTTAGCTAGTAAATCAGCAAGACGGTTTCCTTTCGATGTGGGGTTACCTTTGATTTATCTTAAGGTGTCCGCATTGTTGATAGATACTTCGGCCAAACCTACGTGATATCCTAGTATTAACTTTCTCTAATTTTGTGGTCTGCTCAGGGTAAGTAGTCTTTATCTGCTATCTGTATAGATTATCATGTTCTTTCTAGTGATTTTATTTTTGGTAATTTCGTTTGCTGCTATGGGAATTCCCGTGAGTTCGGTTTGAACTGTACAGCCCATTTTATGTTAAGGTTTAAAGATCTGGAGTATATTCCACATCCTGAGCCATGTTTTGTGTGCATGTTTCTAAATCTTGGTGACTCAATGTAAAGTTCATTCGGACTAAGTAATTAATAGATTCTAGTTTTAATTTGTTATAATTAATTTTATATTTGGAGAACTTAGCTCAATTTAATATCGAAACATTCTGTTTATAATTTAAAGGTTGACCCGTGTGATGACAGTACATCGGTTTACCAGAATATTGTTTCTCTATTTGTGGTCGACTGGTTTATTAGCCTCCTGACCCATTAGTTCACTGGTTTTTCACTGTTGTTATTTTTTATAGATGGTAAGATGGTTAAGGTAATGATATTATCACCCTACCAACAGGTGTTTTATATTATATTGAGGATTTCATGTCGGTACAGAACCAATGTCCATTTTTTTTTAAACAAATGTTCTCAAGGCATGCTTACGACCTAACGTACCATCCATTGGTGAATTTATTATTTTTTGGGTTTATGCATATGATATACACAATTCAAATTCTTATTTCTTCTAGGTATTTAGTTATGAGTTTATTATATGCTGTAGGATAAATCTTTTCGATATACTTTGATACGTTAAGTATTAACATTGGTTTTTAAACATTAATTTTGAATTTTTTAAAAGATAGGTAAACATATTGAGTATGTCTATAAAATAGTTTTTGCACAATAATTTGAAAGGTGTTAATTTGGAGAAATTTATTATAATGAAATATAAGTATAAGATTTGTAATTTATTTATTTTCTCATTTACTGAGTTTGTGGGCAAATGATATCATAAATTGGCGAATTTCGGAACTCAAATGGCGCCCCTTCAATTTTTCTACTATTTCCGGAATTATTGTCAAACAGTCCATCCGTAGCTAATTAATGTTTGAGCGATTTTGAAGGGCGGAAGGTTGACACCGAAACAACCGAAACTTATGTAACCAAGTAGAATTTTTATTGGTAAATTCTTTCTTTTTTGGTTAAAGCTCAATTCTAGATAGTTTTCCTCACTGGAAGTTGCGGAGTTTATTTCGTAGGTTACATAATTACCAAATATGTAAAATATTTACCATATAATCCATGAGATTAAGAGACGTAGCCATAGGAATAAAGAATTAAAATGAATAATATAGGTTTTAAAATATAATAATAAAAATAATATGTATCAGTGGTTGAAAACTAAAAAAAAATTAAGTACATACCAACATTACAAATTAAAATTCATAAAATTTATATATCATTGCAATGGACATATATATTGTAAAGAAATAGAATGTGGGAAGAAAAAATTAGGACATAAAAGAATTAAATGTAATATAGGCGTAGGTACACAAATTAGGTGAATATTACTGTTACGCTGGTTTTTTAAATCCCAATTTATTTTAACTAAACTTTTACAATAATTTAACTGATAACATTAGTGTATAACAATTTAAAATAATAAAAAGCTCTGTATGCTCTGTATGCTATCTAAATATAAGAAGTATTTTTGACAGTTACATTTAAAACTCTGTAATTGATGCAGTGGCGTGCCGTGACATTTTTGGAAGGGGAAGCGACTGTATAAAATACAGCAGGCCAGTAAGCACAACGCCGCAGACGAAAATTTTTCGCGGCGCATTCACCATTTTGTTAAAATCTTGCTTTTTTTCTTCAGTACTACGGATATTCGAGATTGAGATTTTTGAAGTGTTACTATTACTTTATTACCTAGTTTACTACTAAAAGCTATAAAAAACTTACCATTAAAAAGCTTCCTTGGTTTATTTAAACGTAAAAAAAAAAACAATTAACTGAAGTTTTTTTTATTTTTTCCCGTATTTTTCGCACAGTTGACACAGCAGTTGACATTTATTTATACTTAAGATCTATTCGCCTATCCTCAATGGTTGTAAATGTGTCTATAACATCGTAAAATTTTGGATTTTCTGATAACTGTTTAACAAGCTGTTTTTCAATGGATATTAGGGCTAAATTAGAGAGTCTGTCTTCACTTGTTGAATTTCGTATAAAACTTTTAATGCGCTTTAAAGCTGAAAAACTTCGCTCAACTGACGCACTTGTGGCTAGGATGGTTAGTACTAATTCACACAACTTGATGACTTTATTACGGGGAGCCTGTCCTGATAAAGGGGTTCAAATTACCGAACTCCCCTAATCAGGTTGGCTAGTAACCTCAGGGGATGTGTTCCTGTAAATAGAAAGAAGAAAAAGAACTTGTTTGATTGATAGAAGGTAAACGGGCCTTTATTCTGTTAAAACCTCGATCCTTGTCAAAATTAAAATTATAACCAACAAATTTACACGAAATGTCGACTATTAAGAAAAAAGAAAAATATTATGTACAAGGCGTGTTTCCACAACTATTCTTACCTCTAAATTAAATACCCTTATAATATATAACCCTTCAAGTGATGGTCAAAGTGCGGTTTACATAGAGTACTTTTCGTATTACAAAAGAAAAACCGGTAGGTGGATATTACAATTTAAATATATATGTACAAAAGAAATTGAGTTTATTTAAACAAGTATTTAACTATATGTTTGTTGTAGACTGAGTCTCAAACAACCTAACCTCGTTAGTAGATGGAGGCCCTCCGAAATATAAGGTTAAGAGGAACTGTCTTACTTGTGGTGATTAAGTGAACTCAGCTAAGCACGATGTCCAGTTAGGCGGCTTTCTCTTGATATCGGTAGGTAGCAGACTGCTATAAAAAAGACTTCGTATTCGGTGGGGCTATATAATTGTCTCTACTCTGTTGCTAGCACGCAAACGGTGAAGTGGAGAAGCCCTATTCAATATGGAGAGGTGGAGAGAACTTGCACACAGTCTTTAGAAGTATTCCTCTAATAAAAGAGTTTACGCAGAATTGTATACCTGAACGAACAAAGGAAGAAACGCACGAATAAAAGAAGCGAACCAAGGAGGTCTGAAAAACATTGACGATGTAACGGTCCAAAAATTGTGTCCCACCTCTAGTCTATAATTTAGTTTAATTTGTGTGTAAGATTTAAATTTCGATTTTTGTGCGAAAAGCTTGAAGCTTTACCTGCGATAGTGCCAAATACTTGTTCTAGGAATATTTTTTTTTGGGTTTAACAATTTCGTTAAAAACAGGCAATTGTGTCTTTATCAAGTTAAAATTCCGTTTTTGCATAGTAGCTAACGAGAACAGAAAATTTCAGTTGTTACTGAGTAGACTTCGCATGAAATGGGTGTGATTTGCTAACTTTCAAAAATATAGTGATATTTAAGTCATCCGATAGTGGGTTTAGTTTTGGAAGTTATTTTTCGATTTTGGGATTGTGCTTTACCTGTTGGATATTGGTATTTTGGTGCTCTGGTTGTTGATTCCCAAAATTATCCTTAATAAGGATTATTCCACACTCCACGTGCGCTGTGTTCTTGAGGTTCTACCGGCATTTACCTATAGGAAGAAAACAAAAAGGAGGGCGTATTAATAGTGGTTGTTCCCTCGCTTACCGACCCGTAGTCTTAATTAGAAAAAAACCCCTTGGCCAGGGTTTTTTTTTTACGTCGGGCATCATTTGCTTTGGATTGTTAACTCGAAAACCGGGAGCCTGTCCTAGGTAGGAAGTCCTTGGGAGAACGTGATTCGTTCTATTAGGATCGTAACAGCTATTTACACCTCTCCAGCTCGAGTCTGCCGGCTCGAATTTGAGAACGTTCTACGAGATAACCACCGCTGGAAACACGCAAGTTGTTTTTTTTTAATGATATTCGAACAGTTTTTTTTTTACTTATAAATTAATGAACCTTGTTTTTTTACATGGAGTAGACAATCTGACTCTATTATTTCTTTTTTTCTTGTGGGGATTTATAATTTACGTTAGAATTATTTTTGTGAGCGGAATGCTAAGGATTTGGGCTTTACCTACCTATATTATTTGATATTTGAGGATATTACAGAAATCCTCAGCGCATGCGCCTGAGCTCAAGCGACGCCGAATTAACATTTCGATTTTTTTTTTGCCATTTATTTTATTCACTCCTTTACTATTTTTGATACAAAAAATTTCCCTTAGGAAGCCGCATAAAATTTATTTATAAAAACTTATTTGGTTAATTTACATAGTTATAATATTTGGACAATAATTAAATATTTATAACACATCCTCAATTCTTACAATATAAAATTTGGTCAATACTATAATATTTATAATATTTCGTCAAGTTATATAATATTTTTAATATCTGATCATTTTATATAATGTTTATAATATTTCGTCAACCTATAAAAAATACATTTTGGAAATAATTAATATTGCAAAAAAAAAGATTAATTATTTTACTTAGTTATTTTACTTATTTTATAGCAAAGTATTTTTTTTTCTCTCTTGGGGAAACTTCTTATCATACTGTTGATTTCTAACTTGAAAATAAATCCGTAAATAATCATTTTGTATTTTATTACTCTTTTTGTGTCTAGGTTGGGTACATTAAGGTACCGGTTTATATTATTGGTCTTTTGTTAAATTGAGGGTCAATACTTAGACAGTCAGGTGCTCGGGCGAATTTAACTGGCGCCCCCCATTTTTTTTTAATAATTGAGATTGAACCACCCCATCTCCACTAGAGTCTAGCCGCGAGCCCTAAAATAAATTCATCTTCGTAACCGTACTCGGTCTAGCATTCAAATTTAGATATTATTTTACTATATTTTTTTTGTTACACAAATTCGCGGTTATAACGAATGTAACGATTATGTATACAGAAGGCTGTTGGGAATATAGGTAAGTGAAATAATAATTCATTTTGAAAAACTCACCCTTGATAGTATGTGACCTCTTAGTTATTAATTTATTTACAGTTTCAGCCCGATACTATATCCACCACTAAGTGTATGAATCACAAAGATTACTAAACAATATATATCAAACTGAAGGAATCTATGGTTTTTGCACAAGAATAAATCCTAGAAAATACTAGTTAAAATCTTGGCACATGCCACAATCAGAATCCAAGCAAAATCTGGGCCAGGAAGGAAGTTCCACAAAATGGCCAACAAAAGTCAATGTCTTAGCAAGAAGGCCCTGACTACAAAAGGGTAATAGGATAATTTCTGGTAAGACTGTGGTCAATACTTATAAATTTAGAAGTTCTTGACAATTGAAGGAGTTAAAATAGACATATTAATAATAATAAAAATAAAGCTTTTTAGTAATTAAATGAGCTAGAGTTATTGTTCAAAGTAGCGAAATATATTTACTTACATTATAAATTGTTTATTAAGGTATTATTTATTATTGAATATACTCCAGGTGAGACTATATTACAAAATATTATTTTATATTTTACTACAAAATATGTTTGATAAAAATGGATATTTTATGAATTTATTTAATGGACCCATTTTATTGATTTATATACATTTATATAGCGCACACTTATAAATCTAAAGGTAACTAAAGAGATTAGCATAGGTTATAGTAGAATAGGTAATTAATAGAGTAGTTTAATAATTAGAGTAGCTTAGGGTAAATTAGAATCAAATAGAAGTAGAATAGTGTACATAGTTAAGCGTAGAATAGATTAGAAGTAGAATAGTGTAAATAGTTAAGTGTAGAATAGTAATAGGAATAGGTAGCATAGATTTGACTAATTTAGGATAGGGTAGGATAGACATTAGAATAAGTTACAATAGAGTAGGCTAGGAAATAGGATAGGTTAGAATAATTTAGGGTAGTGTAAACTAGGGTAATTTAGACTAGTCTAGGTTTAGATAGAATAAAACCCGTAACAACTTCACAAAGGGACTTATTTAAACCAGTTGCTATAAGAAAATTAAACACATTGATATGCGTCTTTTTATCACTAATTTCAGTTGTTTCATAAATAACACTTAACTGGGATTTTAATGCTGGAATATCGAAAACATTTCCATAATTTAATTTTAGTGAATTATAAGCTTCCGCTAGAAATTCTGATGAATCGTAGTTACTAATATTAAAATTGCACAGTTCAACAAATTTTAATTCGTTAAAGTTTTGAAATCGAGAGTTCATTTTTTGTAAAATAATATCAAAAATGTGGGCTTATAATCGATGATAGGAGGTCTCTCTGTCGCCGATATTATCAATTCTAATTCTTTTTCTTTCAGGTTCTAAGCCAATGTTTTGAGTCTTATTCCAAAAGTGTTCAAACTAATCTCATTTTTTATTTATTTTATTTTTAAAATCATCAATTTGTTTAATGCAAAAGGCAATGTCATTTGACTTTGTCTGTAAAATGTCAAATAAAATGTCAGTAACAGGGAAAATCTCTGCAAAAATGTTGAGCAAAAAATTTAAATTTTTTTTTGAGCCAATGCAAATACCCTTTAGCGGCAGTAACAGTTTCAGCATCCCATGTTTCTTTATTATCTCAAACGTCTTGAAAAAAGTGTATCAAAGAATCACGGCATTGAAACACTGCACTGAACGTCCATTGTAGTTCCATCGCGTCTGAGCAGCTTTTGGAAACCTTTTTTGAACGTGAATGTCCAAAGCGCGAGTTCTTTTCGATGACTTTGAAAAGAAGGAAGCCAAACCACTAAGCGTCGAAAAGAAAACTTTGCAATCTTTATTATTATCCAGGCTTCGCGATAATACCAAATTAAGTCTATGTGCTATACAGGGAACGAAAATTGCATGGTTAAATTTCTCTTTCACTTTAGCTTGAAGGCCTCCTAAATGGCCAGCCATTATGGCAGCACTATCGTAGCTCTGGGCAACAAGCTTAGAACCACATTCTTAACTTGAACTAATGTCACAAACAATTTTAAACAATGCATCTGCAGTTCGTTCGCTAGTGACATCCAAAAATCCTAAGAACCGCTCTTGAGGAATTCCATCCAATATATATCGCACAACAATGGACAATTGACTTAAGTTTGCTACATCTGTGGTTTCATCAAGCGCAATTGATACGAAAGGGGCTTTTTTAGTTTCACTTTTAATGTGATCCATTACAACGTCGGCAATGCATTTAATTAAATCATTTTGGATTTTGTTTGAAGTACCTCGGAAAGTCGTCGAATGAATAAAATGATTTTTTAGGGTAGCATCGTATTTTGCAAAAAAAACTTAGAAGATCCACGTAGTTTTTTCGATTGGCGGATCCACTTGCTTCATTGTGACCCCTAAAACGTAGTTTATGCTCTCCCAGGAAACAAGTTACATCTATTAATCGTTGTAAGACGTCCCTATTTTTTTTACCCTTTCATTGTGAATTTTATTGCTTATTTTTAAATAATTTTCCAAACTATGTTCAATGCGATAGGTCCCGAATGTTTTTTCTTTAATTGTAGCACTTATATAAGAGTTGCTATTTACATGTCGTTTTACAATTTTGTGAAAATTATTCAAGTCTGTAATACCGACTGAGTTCCAGTGTGTTTTTTAGGCTACATTAAAAAGTAGGCAAGGCCAGCGAAACAATTTTTTCAAATTTTTGCAGCCGGTTAACCATTCATACTTTTTATAGAACCCTACGTGAAAATGCCTGGTAAATTTATTTGCTGACTTTTCTAATTTCGTCTCTAAATTGATAGGATCCTTTAGTCTACTAGAATTAATAATGTTCTCTTCAAAATTTCTACTTGAAAATCCTTTTTTCAACAAAGAGCACACAATACAGACACAATTTATCACATTAATATTGTTCACAGATACAGTGTATAGTTCCTCCATCGTAAAAAAAGCAAAAAACTACCAAAAACAAACGTAAATCTACGATTTTCCTCACACTTCGATTCGCGATGAGAATTGCAATATCCGTAAGGCGACGTAAAAATCGCTGCCTCTCTCGACCGTGTTTCTCGTTTTCAAACGGACTGACTACACTGTCGCGGCAAAGCAGGGTCAACAACACGAAGCCAAACCTATTGGAAGATGAACTGGCTCTTTCAAGACGCGCTTTCGCCGACGGACTCGAAGTATAGGGTGTGTACGTTTACACATTACATCAATGAAATGTACATTTACGAAGTTTACGTAATGTTTCAGAGAAAATAATAATATAGTACCTAATTTATTCTTAATTTCTACGCATTTTAAACAGAACAATATCTATTTTTAAATCTCAAAGTGTAGGGAAGCGGTGCTTCCCCCGCTTCCATGGACCGCACGCCCCTGAATTTATGATAGGTATGAATAACATTTTACACCAAATTGGACAAATAGAGACAGAGAGAGAGAAAGAGAAAGAGAGATATGGGCAATTAGTTTGAAATTTAAGACCTAAAAGTAGAAAAAATTTGGAAAATAAAAAAAAAATTGAAAAATTTTAAGATAAATGATATAAAATAATAAAATAAGTTGTCTAATCAAATATCATGTTATAAGTTGTAAGTCGAATTATTACTTTTGTGAGTCTTAGTAAATTCAATACCAGAAAGAGGAATCAGGTTAAAGTTCCCACTTATATTTCCTACCTGTAGAAGTTAAACTAGGAGCTGGAGTCATTTAAGTTTTCTTGTATGCAGAGCAAATCAGATAAATTTAAACCTACATTTGAACATACCATAACGACTGTTTAATTTATTTATAGTTTATTTATTTAAAAAAATTATTTATAATTTATAATGTACTAATTCATTTATATAATACTTTGGCCATATTATAACTCACAATTCTTATTTATTTATTTCAATTTGTCTATACTATCCAACACTTAAATTGAATCTCGTCTGACGACAAACTCGCGCTATTAATATAAAGCCAGTTTTGTATTAAAACACTGTCGGCTATCCACAACGATCGAAAACTGCCTTTCTATGCAAAGGGATCACTCCAGTAGTTTCTCGAAGCTGTGAATTTGTCTCTTTATGGCCAGCGCTAGACTTCATACCACGGGCAAAACCAAAACAAGGAACAGAAACGGCTTTCGCGTAACAGTACGTTTTTGGATCATTTTAAGTACTACTTGCCATGTTTAAATAAAATTGCAATACAGACAATTTAAAATAAATTAGAACATTATTAGGCATTAAATTAATAAGAAGTGTGGTTAAAGCACGCTTTAGTGTCCGATATTGTTACTACATTTAATGCATAATATGAAAAATCTCGTTATTTGAGTAGAAAATAATACTGAAGATGTATAAAAGAACTTTTGCATAAATCATAATAGATGGCATAACCATAACTATTGAGTAGAAATTTAGGATTGGTTAGTTTCGTTTTAGGTTAGCCTACTAAAAAAATTTTAAATTATTTATTAATAAGACTAAATTTAAAATTAAGAGGATTAAATAATTTCATCAAGATAAATAGTAATTTTGTGATTTAATTTGTTGATATAAATAAATATTTATAATGAAAACGAAATTTATTTTAATAATTAAATAACAGGTAGTAATACAGTAGACAAATAAACCAAGTATTAATAACAGTTCATAAAATAACATTTTATTTAAGGAATTTGGACAAATTAATAATAACATTATTTGGGAAAAATAATTACAATTAATTTTGTTTGTTTATTTTTGAATCACCCATGGGATAACACAATTTGTTTGCTATAATGATGATGATACAGCACTATTGCTTTCCGGGACAAAATGAGATGCCTCAAAAACTGTGGCAGAAAGTTACTTACACAAAATTAAAATAACTTTATTGGTGTCTAGTTTTAATTTGCTATAATTAATTTTATATTTAGCAAATTAAGGTCAATTTAATATCGAAACATTCTGTTCATATTTTAAAGGTTGGCCCGTGGAGTGACCGTACATCGGTTTACCAGAATATTGTTCCTCTATTCGTTCTCGACTGATTATGTTGTTATGTTATATAACAAAGCCTTATCAACTAGATCAACTATAAATAAAGACTTTTATATCATCACATAAAAAAGCCATCACACAAACACCACTCTTATTTTTGAGCCCTTAGATTTATAACTCCGTCCCACTTGAAATTAAAAACATAATCAAAATAAACAAATTGAAATAGTTATGATTTAAAAAATATATATATTTAAAGAAACGGTGACCCTTTTATTAAAATATTTAACTTCGAATAAAGAGAAATATTTTGATACCCTTCGTCATACTATCCTGTATGGCAAATTTTACTTTTCTTTCCTTCTTATTTATTATTTTCTTCTTTATTTGCTGGATGATAATATGTGACTTTGGAATTAGTTATCAGTAAAAAGTAATAGTTCATAGACTTATAATACACCTCCTCACGAATATTAATTTAAGTACACATACTAAGCAGTTAGGGAAATCTCATTCCCGACATGCAAACTGACAGGACTGTCTTGGCATTTTAAAATAAATAAAAGGTAAAAAATATGTACAAAAATACATGTACATTTCAGTGAATAAATTTATTATTATATTTTAACATAATAACTAATAATTTTAACAAGCTGGTGCAATAAAAAAATTAAAGGTAAGAACATAGAAAATAATAAAAACTTATAAAATACAAATTTCTAATAAATTAAAATTAAAATAATATTCCATTATAATATATCTTTTTAAATCTATTTCTATTTATTAAAGTAAACAACTACTACAGTAAAACCGATTGGAACATTATGATGTCTTATGATTAATAAATGATTTTTAAATATAAAAACAAAAATAACACATTCAGTTGTTAGTGAGAAAAAATGTGAAGAAAAATAATATAATTTGAGATTCTTAATTCTTTGACTTTTTAATGCCACTCCTTGATTATTAAGAAAGTTAAAAAACAGATTTTTATTAAATTTGAATTCTTTATTTCGTTTTTTAATAAACAAATAAGAAAAACTAATAAAGTTTAAAGCTTTAATATTAATTATCCAATTATTTGCACCCCAAAATCTCTCCTATCCGATAAATCAAATTAAATTTTATTACATAAATAACTGCATAACCACAGTGTCATAAATATCGCTTGATTATATAGGTATCTATATAAAACAGCTTATGATTATAGCCATTTATACAGGTGCGTGTCTGATTGCCACCTTTATACCATTAAATATTCTGCTTTGCTATTGCGGCTTTCTGTAAATTATGAAGTTGACGAACAAAACTAAAACTTAATTAAATAAGAAAATATCTCAAAGTCATATATTATTATATTACATAATACGACCGATTGTTTCCATGTTGACAACAACTATCTTTCGGCCACTATTGCAAATTATGTCTAAAGGAAAACGGAGAAGGAAAAATAATGTTGACCAAATAAGCTTTGATTTTGCTAACAAAGGAGAACGTTATTCTTGGACGTATTTCATTTTTATTAGGAATCATCAGCAAGTAATAGGTATTCCAGTGGCCCGTCGATCATGAAGCCGTTTTACCTTCGATATATTTTGAGCTCAAGCTTCCTAAGACTAATTATTTTCGTCATGGTCGATTGTTTTGTAAATCTAATTATGGAAAATTTTATTCAGTAAGTGAAAATTTTAATTGGTACAGTTGCTTTTCTAATATATCTTTTTTTAACGATTTATGTTTATACTTGGGCAAATTTTTTAATGCGTCTTTCCATATTCAAAAAATAAAAATTAAGCAAAAAAAGCCGTGGATTACAGCTGGTTTACGATGTTTAGCAAAAAATATGAGGTCTCTCAGTTATATATAAATAGTATATTATGCAACGATCATGTAATGATGGTTATTAATACACGAGCATTAACCGGGATACGAAACGAGCCAAAGGCGAGTTTCATATGGTTTATGCGAGTGTATTAATAACCATTACATGAGAGTTGCATACGCTATTTTTTCTACACCCGATAAATAATCAAGAACTATAAATATTATATTCATATTGGTATTGAACACAATAACAATAATTACTCGTGTATTTCTATAAAAAATTCTACAAAATTGTAATTAATGGTATTACTTCGGGTATTGGTATTTCCCTAGATTTTTGCGGCAAAATATTTTGTACTGTATTTTCTGCTTTCTCCGATATGTGTGGAGGAGTCTTCTATATCGCTGATATCAGACATTTTAATATTATAATTAACGAAGTTTAGTTATCTACCAAAATTTAATACGTTTTGACAACTAAAACAAATACATAGGAACCTAGGACAAACGTCAAACAGCATGCTTGATTGAAAAATTGTAGGTTTATATTGATTAAAAATCTGTATCGTAATGAAAAATCTGTATCGTAATGAAAAATCTGTATCGTAATGAAAAATCTGTATCGTAATGAAAAATCTGTATCGTAATGAAAAATCTGTATCATAATGGGTATCATTATGAAACGGATTATGGGCATATAAGTGCATTATTATAATACGGGTGTAGAAAAAAATTATTTAAATAGAATTATTTTTAGGCTACTATTATCGCTACAGGACTTTTTATAGAACAATTACTAGAAAAGCTAAAAATATGTATATAAACATAAGGGATGTATCATCCCTAATAAAAAGGTCTAAACTGCTTTTTAATGGTTTATTTCACGATCAAGTATTCTCAATTACAATGTTGCTGTGGTATTGCCACTCTCTATTCGCGTACTGCTCACTGCGCTGGTCTGCCTTTTCCCGCTCGCCCATCCTGACACGCATGAGTATGGACTTCAAGAATGTGTGGTGGAAAGCAGAGGCACACTGCTGCTAACACGGCCATTCTGCAATTGGTGCGTCCTCGCGCCACATATCTGGAATTACAAAATACGAAAACAGAACTACTGTTACGACTTATGAACATTATCACTAATGTTCTTTTTAAACACTAAACTCTAGTGTTACTTTATTATCATAATTTATTCAGGAAAATTTGGTGGGATTGCCACCCTAACACTAAACACTAGTGCTACAACACCAAACACTGGTGTTACTTTATTATCATAATTTATTTAGGAAAATTTGGTGGGATTGCCACCCTAACACTAAACATTAGTGCTACAACACCAAACACTGGTGTTACTTTATTATCATAATTTTATCAGGAAAATTTGGTGGGATTGCCACCCTAACACTAAACACTAGTGCTACAACACCAAACACTGGTGATACTTTAATATCATGATTTCTTTAATTAGATTTGGTGGGATTGCCACCCTAACACTAAACACTAGTGCTACAACACCAAACACTGATGCTACTTTAATATCATGATTTCTTTAATTAAATTTGGTGGGATTGCCACCCTAACACTAAACACTAGTGCTACAACACCAAACACTGGTGCTACGTTAATATCATGATTTATTCAGGAAAATTTGGTGGGATTGCCACCTCAAGTTAACAAAAACATTTTTTTTTACTTTAATATTGTGGGATTTTCACTCACCTTTTTTATAAATACTTCGATGATCATAGCAACTGATCTTAAGCGGCTACAGTTGTTCGCTGTCGCTTTTTGTGAAGTTGATATATTTCATGTGGTAATACCTCTCGAACAGTGTAAAGGCCCTTTTCATTTATGCCTCAGTTTTCTTCTAACAGGATTTTATTCTTGTAAAACGTTAAAAGTTTCTTCACTTGTATTTTTAAAGTGTCTTTTAATTTTATTTGATTAATTTTCATATCGTTCAATTTTTTATTGTAAACGAATAATATGCCTTGAGAGATGGGGCCAGCATACTCCCATCTGTATTGTTTTGTCTCAAGGGCGAATAATATGCCTTGAAAGATGGGGTCAGCATACTCCCATGAAATATTTATGAATTGTTTTTTAGGATTACAAATTGAAAGATGGGGTCAGCATACTCCCATCAAATATTTATAAATTGTTTTTTAGGATTACAAATTAAAAGATGGGGTCAGCATACTCCCATTAAATATTTATGAATTGTTTTTGGGATTAAAAATTGAAAAACGGGGTCAGCATACTCCCGCATGGATTATTTTATTTATGAATTATTTTTGAAAATTACAAATTGAAGGATGGGGTATTCCCATGAAATGTTTTATTTATGAATTGTTTTTTTAGAATTATAAATTAAAGCATGGGGTCAGCATACTCCCATGAAATATTTTATTTATGATTTGTTTTTCAAGATTACATTATCTTGAAGCTTGGGGTCATGAAAGTATATATTGGACCTTGGCATGTAGGTCACGTTTTACCTTTTTCCACAGAAAATAAACACACCACAGTGGAAATGGATACATGTTTCGAGAACGAAACACCCGTCAGTCTGGCCGTGTTAGAGTCAGCGAATAAGGATATCGCCGCCACTGGGTCGACGATACCACGTCTGTCTGTTGCAGTGTCTGTTAGAGTCAGCGAATTAGGATATCGCCGCCACTGGGGTGAACAATACCACATCTACCCGTTTCTGGGTTCAGGACCAGGAGAGCGCCGAGCGCGGGGAATTGACGTTCGACCAGCCGAACGCTATAAGTGATAGGCCTTATGCCCTTTAAAGACATTCTTTATTTTGTTCCTTAATTAATTACATTTCAAACATTGTTTACGAGATATTTAATAAAACGTTATAAAACCATGTTAACACGTGTTTTATGAAGTGGCTATACAGGATGTTATATTATATAGGGTGATAAATCATTTAAAAACAATAATTTTAAAGTTAATTCTTTTAACTTCTAACAATATAATATTAATAAATTAATTTTTCACTTGTTTTACAAATCTATATAATTTTATTAAAACTAACATATAAACTTAATAATTACAAATTATATTAAAAATTGTATTGTCAGTATACGCAAAAATAGTCTATTAGTACATAAATGAATTGGTGTTGTTGTCACGCACGGAGCGAATAGAAGCCACAGACTCTACAAAATTTTTAGATTTAAATATCGACACCGATTTGAAATACAAATCTCAAGTTGACCCATTTTTAAAAAAACTCGAACTGGGTTATGCCATTAGAACTACATCTCATGACTTAGGAGTGTGTGCAGCAAAAACTGCATTATATGCGCTAGTTGACTCCAATTTACGTTATGCCGTTCAGTTTTTGGGGAGTTTGTTTGGCCGAGTTTTTATGTGGAGCACACTGATTAGTTTCATGTAGACCGCTATCCTTAAAACATGAAACATTAACATAAAATTCATTATTTGTATAAGAAACTTATTGCATGATCAATAAGAATAAATCGAATATATCCCGTGTAACTCGCCAAACGGGAAAATTGAAGTTGCCTTTTAACAAAACTGAACTTATTAAGAGGCTTTTTTATGAACCGTGCGGGTCTAAAGTCCCTCCCCCCCCACCCATTTATTTTTTAAACCATAAAAGTTTAAAATTTAAAATTTTGAGAGACTGGACCAAGTAATGTATACTACATTTTTAACGATATTAGGTCAATAATGTTTGCTGCTGATATTCTGTATAATTGTGCCAGCTTTTAATTTAAAAAGTGACATCCTTTCATTATTCTCGTTAATTTTAATTAATTGTTTCGCAAACAAGTGAATTTATTAAAAATTAAAGAATAACTAAATATCTCGAAGACCGTTAAAAATGCTATAAATGTAAATAAGGTTTAATCGGTAGCAAATAGGCTCTACTTTCACCGCCTCAAAGAAATACGTTCACTTACCAGTTACCCAGTTGTTACGTGAAATTAATTTTAAATTTATTTTTAACAACTTCTACATAATCTCTCGTAATGGCAAAATAATAAACGAAGATCGCTAGCTTCCTTAGATTTGTAAGCTTTGCACACGTACCCAGCGTTTCTTCTGTATTCATGCTGAGATAAAACCGGCTGGCGTAGCTTTAAGAGTCCCTTTTTATTTGTTGAACTCAAACTTCAATGTGCTAGTGTTGTGTCGACAAATCTACTAGTTTGCAGTTATTATGAGTAGATTTGGATATTTATCGTGTGTCTTTCGTATGTGCTTATGTGTTACCGTTGGGATAATTGTCAGTGGCTCCAAGATCCAAGCTCCCAGTATCGTAGCTTCTCCAAGATCCAAACTCCTAAGTTTCAGGTTATGTAGCTTCTCCAAACAAGCTTTAAGCTTTCAAGTAATTTTCGACGTAGCTTTAAGCTTCAAGTAAAGTAGCTTCTCCAAGCTCCAAGATGGAAGCTTTCAAGTAATTTTTGACCAAGCTCTGAAGTAGTTTCCACGAAGCTTCCAAGCTCAAGTTTCCACGTAGATTTACGTAGTTCGAAGTAATGTCGAAGTAGCTTTAGTTAGTATCGGATAGACTTCATCTACCCAATAGACGATTTAACAGGAAAGTAGCGCTGTGTAATGCCACATACTTGAAACAAAGAAAATAATTTTTATTAATATTCACTCATTTGAGTTATTAATCCGTAATTGATTGTGTAACAAACATTAACAAACTTTGCATTCATTTCATTTTCATTCTTTTCATTAAATGTAACCTTGTATTATTTTCAATAAATGTATTAAAATTTATCAATTTCTTTTATTTGCCTGAACCAGATAACTTGAGGTACCAGAGACCAACTCAATGAAATAAGGCATTCCATAGTTTTTACTTAAAAAACTTGGTGGCGCTTAACATTCTTTCGTCGTAATAGTACCTGTTATTTTATCTTTCATTTTATCGTAAAGTAGACATGGCCGGCGAACCGGTCAAGCTACTCTGATTTTATTTTGTCGTGGTCAATTTATGAATCCACGCAGTGCCAGCAATTTGAGCTAAATCACCTATTAAATATAATTTACATCATATAATTCAAATAAAAGGTAATACTGTTTAATGTATAACACACTTTATAACTTCAAACAATAGATTTCAGATCCTAAATAAACAGAACATTTATAAACAAACCACTGTAACAGCTAATTTGTTAAATCAACAAACAGCTGACTAGTCCAAATAAAGTTGCGAAATCAAAAATTGTTTCAATCATTTCCTTTTATACCTTTTCGTTACCTGTACTAGTGGCAAAAATGTTTTTTTTCCAAAATTACTGACTTTCAAGAGCTGATATATCGAAAACTATGTAAGATATCGAAAAATTTGACTTAGTAAAACTTGTAATAAGCTTTCATTTTATATTGAATGGTCATGTCGCTAGAACGCTTATTTTCCAAGATATAAGCAAAAAACCGAAAAATGGGACTTTCAGACCCCCTCTATAATAAACTGGACGTGCTTTTTTTTGCCAAGAATTCCTGAATGTACTCTCTTTCAAATAATGCACTAAATTGGCATCTTATTTTTCTTTTTGTAATAAAACAATAATTACAAAAAAACGTATTTCCTACTTTATAATAAAAGAAAATTCTCAAATTGTAATGGAAAAACTTCTTTAACAAATTTATTTTATAACTCATTCATTTTCAAAATGGCTACCTCTGTTCCTTATTCAAATTTAGTAGAAAAGGAATAACAAATTTTCATAATTTGCACTTGTTGCAAAATTTCAGATTTCACCCTCAATTTTGAAAATGTTTTGACATTTGAAAGAAAATAGATAAAATAGGAAAGTATATATGTTATTGAAGAAAACTTAATTCTCTACAACCCGATGGTCGGCACTTATTTTTTGGACGCATCGTTGAAGAATTATTCCGTCAAAAAGAGCAAAATGTTTGAGGCAAAAATGTTTTTTTTCCAAAATTACAGATTTTCAAGAACTGATATATCGAAAAACTTGCAGGAAATGTAATAAGCCTTCATTTTATATAGTTATGTGGCTAGGACGCATATTGTCTGAGATATAAGCGTAAAACCGAAAAATAGGACCTTCCCCCTCTCCCCCTCCGGAACATAGACTATGGGCGGGGACTTTAGATATGTTCACCTCCTAACTAGTTCAAACATAGTTACGCAGTCAAAAATTGTATTCTAAACATTTCCTTCCATACCGTTTCTTTGCCTGGAATAAAATGACCTATAATAGAACGAATTAATCGAGTTTGTTTGAATTTAAATATGTCTGGACTGTTGTATACTGTTTGGATACATTGGTAAATAATAAAGAGTATTTTAATGTCCAGTATATCGTTTACCTTATATAATCGTGTAGTAGTGAATAATTTCCTTTTTTTAAAAGTTGTTTTTAAAATTGTATTTTGCGTTACTTGCAAGGTATAAAGTTGTAGTATTATATTCCCTTTCTCATGCTGTATTATACAATATCTTAAAATGGATTCTACTAATGAATAGTATATTATGATAATTTTTGTTCTGAAGAGAACTTCCCGAAGTGCATAAAATGTATGCATTAGAGCGTTAAGTCGATTACTAACATGAGAGATATGCTATGTCCAACGTATATGTTGGTCTAGTACAGCAGCTCTATTCCTGATCACTCGAAAGTTTCAAAGACACTCGTAAAGTCTTATTTTGCGAACGAAATAGCAAATGGTTTATTCTTCATTATAAGCAACATATTCGATTACCAGCACAAAACTGCGAGTGTGTATTATCAATCGCAAACTACTTGCATTTAATGAATTTTGGCTCATATGAGTTTAGTTTTTATTTTAAGAGAAATTTTGATTGAATGGATACTCCTATTAGACTTACTAAAAAAAACCTTAAAGATTCAATTATACCATCGTTATACCAGTGAAGAGACAAATATTTAGAATTTCAAAAGAATTGTATCAATTTTTAATAAATACACTCTTGCCCTATATGAGACCTCAGATTAAATATATAAATTAACATATTTTATTTATTTGAATAATAGTAGGTTTCTGATTTTGTAGGTTTAAGCAGCTTTTGGGTTTTTTGCCCAAGAAGCTGTAACATGGACGTTGGTAGAAGTTTATTTGTATCGGATTCCCGGGCATCAGTATACCGATGCCCTGAAGAAATCAGCAGTGCTTTAAATGAACCAGATTATTTTTAACAAATTTAACATTCCCCAAGATATGATAAAAAGCTAAATGTAGTCAGATAATGAATACTTCATTCTATGTTACAAAATGTTAGTATCACGCTGTCAATCAGCCTGTCGTTTTAGTATAATTGTAACGTTACCAAATAATGAATGTAGAACATTCGCAAGTAATTGCGAAGGAATCTCAAGAATCTCATTTGAGTACAGTATGCGTAAATGAACCCTTCGCAAGGTTGATTATACGTGTATATGCGAAGGATGTCAAGAATAGCGCTGCTGGCCTGCACAACTCAGATTGTCAAAGGGACAGTTCAAAAACCGTAAATATAGCCAAAAGAATCCTGAGCTTATAAAGCAGGTCAAGGTGGTCACTAGTCTGTCGTTTATAAACCAAGTCCTTTTGTCGAGCTTATAAACAAAAGTCGAGCTCTCAAAAAGACAATACCTAAATGCAATTTTGTAATTTTGTTACTGAAAAATGTATAGTTTGACGTAGGTGGACCAAACTGGTCAACGGACAAAGGGCCAATAAAACAACAATGGCAGGCCGCATGCCGTATGTTGTGCAGGCTTGGTCTAGTATATGATATAAGTATTGGTTGTCTGTGGCGGCCACGGCATTTTGAATTGTTTCAACCATAACTTCCATATATTTAACAAATAAATTGATATATAGGAAAGATCTGCACGGTTTTTATTTGAGATATCCAAATAACTTAATGATTCCGAGTTACTGATTAACATTTTTTAAAAGATATTTTATATATAACGTCGTTTCAATATACACTGTAAAACAGGTAAATATAATAAATTCAGTAATAAATAAATGGGGGCGTGTTTGGAAAAACGTTCAGACACGTCGATTGGTATTTTTAGTTGGGCAATTTTTTTAACAAAAATTTTTTATACAAGTTGTGTCATGTAACAGTGGCCAATTCCAACTTTATATTTTAATTGCAACACTCTGTATATTTTTCAATTATTGGATTCTTCAGAAAATTCTAGACAGATCTTATGTACTATGTTTTATATCTGTTTCGAAAATATTAAATGTTTTCCGATTTATTGCAAAAATTAACATTATTAAAATTAAAAAAATTTGATTACAGAAATGCGTTACAACTTATTTAAAAACTAATAAGTAATACCATTTATTTCTTGATAATGTAACAAAAAAAATATCCTAATGTAGGAGATTTTCAAAATGCTTGCCGCGAACCTCTTGGCAACATCCTAATCTAAAATTAAAATAACTTCTTACGTTACTTAACATTTCAGACAAGACCGATCTAATCGCAAGCTTTATTCGTCTTTTTAAGTCAACTAGGTCGCAAGGTTTAGTTTTGCATACAATACCTTCGACATCTTCATAAGTAAAAGTGAAATGATGACAGATCAGGGGATCGTACTTGCGATTACATCGATCCTCCCCTACCTCTCCACCGATTTGGAAATACTTGATTGAGGTACTGCCGAATATTAATTAGGTAATGGAGCGGTAATCCATCTTGCTAAAACCATAATATATGCGCTGGAACTTGTGGGTTTGCTGGATCGAGGTATAAGTTCGATAAAGTTGGCACGACATTATTTTGGAGCAGTGCTAAATAATTATTGCCATTCAAATTACCATCAATTAAAAAGGTACCTATGATATGATCGCCAACAATTTCTGCCCAAACATTAACCTTTTCAGGCTATTGCGTATGTTCTTTCATGCAGTAAGGATGTTTCCTAGACCAATAGCGGCAATTTTGTCGATTAGCATGGCCGTGAAGTGTAAAGGTACACTCATCAGAAAACGAAACATGTTCTAATTAAATCACAATATTACACTGGTCAACAAAATTACACTTTTTAACTGATGAATGACTTATGTCACATGATGTTTACAAATTTTAAGTCGCTGATTCTAAATACACTCCCACATTGTTCTAACAGCTCTTGTTTCACTAAAAATTCGCTGTATTTTAGTGTTAATTTGCAGTTTATTTAATAATAGTTATTAAATTATTATACATATTTAATTTTATTTGGAAATACCATAAATTTATAATCTTCTTTAACGACCCCTCTGTTGTACGACCGCGGACACCCCCTGTAGTTTTTTAGAACATATTTATATAGGTAAAAGTACCTCTCTTTAATGACCGGTAAAACCCAATTTCAGAATTCTTAAGAAATGATCTTTTGTTATTTTAGGTTTAGTAAGACAATAGTGAAATTATCTTTCTTGTTTGAATTATTGTTTTATTTTGTAATTTGATGTTGCATCGTCAAGAAGAATATGTGTGAATGATTCGAACAATTTTTGTTTCATTTGCGGAGAGTAGGTATTTAAAGAATACCGTTTAAATGTGACAACGTTCGTAAATGAAGCTTACAAAAATTCCGCTGGAAATGAAGAATTAGCCTTGGATTCCGCAAAAGATATGCAAAACATGCGTTGAGTTTCTACATTTATGGTCAAATAAGAAAACACCTAGCTTTAGGTACAAAACCGCTATGATTTGGAATGAACTCATGAACCACCATGACGATTGTAATTTGTGTTTGGTAAACATAAATGGTATTAACCGAAAAAATCGAACCAAATGGAGAAATATCCTTCCATACAATCGGCACATAGACGTGTCTTGAGCCCTAAGTCTACACTTGAACCTCAATCTGGTACTTTACAGGAAGAGCCAGAAGATTTTGAGACGAAAAACGACAGTAGTAATAGTTACTTTGAATGCTACCTGGGAACGCCCAGTCCATTCAATTAAGATTAATAAAACGACTTAATTAGAGATCTGGGACTATCAAAGTCAGCTTCAGAAATTTTGGCTTTAAGGTTAAAAGAAAGAACATTGGTAACGAAAGAAACTAAAATTTCTTATTACCGCTCAAGAGAACAAAATTTCCTTAAATATTTTGCTGAAGAAAACAATTTCGTATTTTGTAAAGATGTACCTGGATTGATGGCTGCAATGGGATTTCAAAATTATGTTTCCAGTGAGTGGCGTTTATTCATAGACTCGTCAAAACGGAGTCTAAAATGTGTTCTCTTACACAATGGGAATAAATTAGGGTTGTTGACAATTGCACATTCTGCAGAAGTAAAAGAAGAATATACAACTATTGCTCTGGTTTTGGACAAAATTAAATATATGGAAAATAACTGGTCAAAAATTGTCAACTTTCCATTAGGCCAGCAAGGTGGTTACACAAAGTATCCTTGTTTTCTTTGCTTTTGGGATAGTAGAGCTAAAAATCAACATTGGGTTGAAAAAATTGGCTCACTCGGAAAGATTTAGTTCCAGGATAACAAAACGTAATAAACCCACCTTTAGTGTCAAGAGATCGTAAAATTTTGCCTTCGTTGCATATAAAATTAAGGCTTATAAAACAGTTTGTCAAAGGTCTTACAAAACTGGAAATTGTTTTCTATTTCTATCAAAAAAGTTCCCGAAACTGAGTGTAAAAAAGATACAAGCGGGCATTTTCGATGGGGCATAGATAAGATCATTAATAAAAACACAAAATTTACGGACACTATAACAGAAATTGAGGAAAACGCATGAAATGAGTTTGTTTGGCTAGTTCAAATTTTTGTGAGAAATAAAGAAGAGTTCTAACTCATCTCAACACGTTGAACAACTAATAAGTCACTTTCAAACCCTTGTATGTAACATGAGCATCAAGTTGCACTTTCTTCACAACCATCTAGATTATTTTCCCGCTAATCTTGGGGATCTAAGTGAAAAACATGACAAGCGATTCCACCAGGACCTCTGTACGATGGAGGGACGGTATCAAGGCTACTGGAATGCAGACATGATGGCTGACTATTGTTGGAGCATTCAGAACAGTTCTATATGTTCAACCTCTGCAAGAAAGTCTTATAAAAGAAAGTTTTTTTACCTTTAGAACTAAATAAAATATGATTAACTTTAAACAAATTGTGTTTTGCTATGAAACGGCCACGTGTCATATTTTCTAAACTAGAACTTATACAGAAATTTATATTACAGATTTGAAGTCTTCATTAAAAATTAAGCTAGTGTCATGTAATATAACTCAGTCATCAGAAATGCTGTTGTGCAGTGTTATCTAACATTTTTTAACAAAATTGTATTCTCCTATTAAAATCTTCTTCTATGAGTTGCTATTATTTTATAGGGATGCATTTTATTTTTTTCTTATGTTTGAGTAATCGATGAAAGGCCAATAACGAACATTGGGGCTGCTTGCAGACTAGAAGTATGTGTTTTTTTATGAAATTCGAACATAATATCCAATTTGGTATCATTAGTTATTGCATTGGCAGCTGTTTTTTTTTTATTTTTGCCTTACACGTCCAAGCTCGCGAAACGGCTTCTCTATTTTACTAATTGTCTCTTAAAATATACGCGGCAAATTTAAAAAATAATGTTGCACTAAAGAGCAAATATGTGTTTGCGGAAAATCTTTTCACGTGGGCAGCCCATGCCAACCACCAGTTAAATGCATAAACTGTAAACAAGATCATTCCGCAAGATCTAAAGAATATCCCATATACAAACAGAAAGTAGCGATACAAGAGATCAAAGCAAAAGAGAATATTACTGTGATGCTTAGAAGAAAATTCTTATACACACCCCAAAACCAAATATTTCCGTTGCTCGAGCCATTGACCCTCCGATTATATCTAAGTTTAATACCAAATAATTGCTACAAGAATTAAGTCCACATTTAGTAAGTGCACTCAGTACTTTCTATACTCCCCCCCCCCCCCCATTTGTACAACCCATAATATTACATGCACAATCCCAAAAAGAACCTATACCGGATCTGTCACTTACAGAAACAATATAGAACTGACAGTTCGGATATTGAATTTGTTACCAGCGAGGCGGGTTCATCGTCTCAGAAAACAAAAGCTGTTAAAAAAACCTAAACGTGGTTGGAAAAAAAGAGACAGAAAGTCAAAAAGCAGTTATGACTCTCAAAGTTTGAATGATTTATCTTTTTCAGAAGAGACAAACCAGAAGATGGACCTGCTGGATCCAAACCAAAAGTTCCGGATAATTCTACCAATACTTTAAATTTACTTACCTTTTTACTTTTATTCGGCTCATGGCCAATTAGATAACCACATTCCACACCACATTACGTCATACGTGAATTTTTGACTATATACCTAACCCATATAATTTATTCCACAATAAACGATGATTTACAGAATCAAATGCTGTTTTGAAATCGACGAAATAAAAACGGCCTCGTTTTATGGATTACTAATCACCTCCTTCTAGCATGATGGAGAGAGTGTATAGCCGTTGGTTTGATTATACTTAGTTTAACACATGGTAATGCAGATGTAGAAAGGGTATTTTCAATAATGACAGATGTTAAATAAAAAAAAAAGATATCGTGTTTTGTCAGAAATCTTAAGCGATGTACTAAGAATAAAAATTAATTTAGCAAATAAAGGCAAATGCTGGACAACTTATTAAATTAACAAAACACATTTAAAAAAGTTTAGTCAGTATATGTATACATTAAAAAAACTAATGAGACAACTGTATCTACTAAGTCTGATTCAGATTAAAACTGTTTTTTTTTTGTTTCGTAAATGTATAATAATGTATAAATATTTTGTTTTTATAATTTTTTTTATGATTAGAGATTATATGCTTATTTTTGTTTTATTATGCTTCACATTCTTGTTGGTGGAAATAAAGATAACCATGTACTATACCTATGTTACGCCGCTGACCCACATGTTTAGATTTAAAATTTTACGTCACTCTCTATCGCTGCCTGTCTACATTACTCATTACCAATTGTTGTGTCGCCTGATTCACATCGTAAAACCGTTCACATTCCAGCGATTATAAAAACATGAGTATAAACTATCGAAAATCGTATTAAAAATACGATAAATTGAAAAAGAAATGAAAGAATTCAGAGCACAGGTAGGAGAATAATGTTTTTCTATTTATTTAACTGATTTTTAGCTTGCAGAAGATACTACTCTATGTGTAAATTTCTGCATTTAGACGACAAATAAATATACAGAAGATACTACTTTATGGGTTAACGGTGCAATCATTCATAAAATCCGTCTGAAAATTAAAAAGTGCTACTTAACGTGTAAATTTCGCAAAACTTTGATAAGGGCAGATACAACTTTATGTGTAAATTCTGCATTATAAACAAAGACATGTACAGAGGAGGCTACTTTATGTATTAACTCTGATCTTATACTAGTACAGGTTTGAGAATGGTTTTCTTCATAATTTAATTGATTTTTAGCTTGCAGAAGATACTGCTTTACTGTAAATTTCCGAATTTAGACGACATGTAAATATGCAGAAGATACATCATTTATGTAAGACGGATGCAGAGGAAAATGCGACTTTATGTGCAAATTTCGCAAAACTTTTGAGGCGGAAGATACTATATGTATAAAGTGCAAACTCGGCTAATTGCAACTAGAAAAATGCTTCTTAATGTATAAATGTTGTAAAACTTTGGTTGAGAAGATACTATTTTATGTATAAGTTCTGCATTTAAGCCAAATAAATCTACAGAGAAGGCTACTTTATGTATTTACTCTGATCATATACTTAGCCCAGCTAACCGCACCGCGAATAATTCTACTTAATGTGTAAATTTTGCAAAACTATGGCTACAAAAGATAATATTTCATGTGAAAATTCTGCATTATAACCAAATAAATGCACAAATGAGGCTGCTTTATGTTTTAAATTTGATCTTATACTTATAAGATGCTAGCTAGGCTAACCGCAATGCAAAAAATGCTACTTAAAATGTGAACTTCAAAAAACTTTGTAAATGTAAATGTAAATTCTGCATTATAGACAAATAAATGTCTGGTAATTCTGGTCTTATTCCTATAAAATGCAATGACGCAAAAATGCTACGCAAAGCTCATTGATTATATTACTGTATGGGTTAATCCTGCACCTTAACATGTGCACATGAATTAGCCATTGATTGAATATAGATTTAAGTTGATTCAGAATCAGAATCTAAGAGTGTTATAAACAATAAACTCGTCATCTTCACCAGAACAGACGTTCGAATAGTAAGGATCAAATTCAGTATCAGGATATTCTGGGAGCGGATTCTAATGGCAACATCTTAAATATGGGAAAATACATATTTTCAAAACTGTTTGGAGAATGGCAAAATATCAGTTTCTTTGCGAAATCAAAATCTGGAATACTTTCACTTGGGTCCCCTACCTTAAATTCTGAACCAAAAAGTTTAGTGACTAGTCACGTCATCATATAAAACCGACAGCTATTTATATATGCCGCAAGACAAACTTGAAAGGTGATGGGAAGTTTAGCTGAACCTCTGTAAGCTAGGCTTGGAGGGAACAGAAATAGACGCATCAAAACAAATGGAAATATAACAAAAATATTATCAGACATCTACCATAAAATATATGCATCGTAGGCACCTTATATATCCGTCTTTAAACACAAATGTGAAAAATGTGATAGAAAAAGCAGATATCGATGGTTTTTCATTTTAGAAAGAATCTTGTTGAGATATGGAAGTCAGACAGAGCATTTGAAAAACTAGCATACATTTAATTTAAAGGCACCAACTAAAAGCAAACAATAACTTTAATTAGTCTTTAAACTTCAGGCGCCTACTTTTAAATAGTGACTGAAGAAAACCAGGCCAGAGAAAGAGCAGGAGAAATAATAAAAAAAAACCAAAAGACGAAACAATAAGAATTCAGAAAAACAGAGAGGGGAGAAGGAGTTATTAGGGAAGGAAATGAAGGTAAGAGAGATTGCTGGTAGACTGAATAAATTTGTAACACACGTGGGATATTTTCTCGTAGAGTAAAAACTAACCTACACACTATGCAACAGGTGTTTGCTTGCTAAAGAAAATTAGTTTGGTTCTCATATTTTTAAGACCCAAATGAAATGATTCATCTAGATTCATCTTTAACAAATATAGAGATTCTCGCATTTTAAACTGGAAGATCTCAGGTCCGCCCAGAATATTTTGTTACAGGACAATTTTGTCAAACATTAAAATTAAAGGATGCCTCTTTTCTCATCGTAATACATAAAAAATAAAAAAATAAGGAAAGTATTTGAAAAAAAAAAAAAGAAAATAACTTACGAATTTGAGTGTCTTACATTTGGTTTGACCATTTGCTCCATATGATTTTGCAAGCACTTCAAAACCGCTAGTGCATCAACTAAGGCTTTTAGAAATAACCTTAATGATTTCCTAATTACATCTAAATCTTGTGATGAATGTCTCAAACATTGTAATACAACGGTTGATTCTTTACAATTGTATGCGAGAACTCGCTGATGCATTTTTTGTATAAGTACTAAAATTAGAAAGACCAAGCAGAAGGCATAGCGATTGTACCAAAATGGTAAACTCAACCATCCCATGTTACAAAATAAATAAATAAATAAATGCTTTTTACGGTACAGGTCAACATTAAACTTAGTTATTCATTGCAGCAAATCTTCATTTAGAACTCCTTATGGCCAGAGGTTTGCCCTAGCTCTCATTATAAATAGTCCCTAATTTTAATCATAGAAATCCTGAATAATAAAAGAAAATGTTTATTAGGAAATTTCTAAAAGGGTCATCCTATTTTGCCAAAATGTATTCAAACTTAAGATCAAAACACAGTTTTAAAATACTTTAGTAGTTTCTTTTACTTGAAAAACTTAAAACAACTAAGAGCCAAACTTGTTATGCTTGCACTAACAAGGATGTGAAGCATAATTAATGGATCAAACGACTTACCCGAAGGAAGTTCGATCCTAATTATGCGAGCAACCTTGTTAGTGGAAATAAAGTTCCACCTCTACCATATTTATATTAATTGTAACCCCAAACTCCTAGGCTCCACAACAGGTAATGAGTAATGTAGACAGGCAGCGATAGAAAATGACGTAAAATTTTAAATCCAAACATGTGGGTCAGCGGCGTAACATAGATATACTACATGGTTATCTTTATTTCAACTAACAAGGATGCTCGCATAATTAGGATCGAACTTCCTTCAGGTAAGTCGTTTGATCCATTAAATATATTACAATAAAATGTTTATTTTTTGTTTGAGTTTTTTAGTTTGTATATATCTAGAAATACTTCTTTTAAAAATCTACAAAACTTAGAAGAAAAGAAAGAACGGAGTGTGGCGAAATTACTAATAAGCTTTGCTGTAGCGCAAGTAGTGGAAGTAGCGGAATTTTGGTAGGGAAGTTGCAGTATTTTCTATTTCCAGGTTGGCAACACTGATCTGGACCGTTATTTTTTTCGGTTCGATATTAAAATAGTTACTTCATTTTTTGTCGTAGAAATATATTTCAAAAGACTTGAACGTACCGGAATGTTTATGGTAAACTTTGTTCCTGTTCATTTTTATTTTTTATTTTCTTAGGCCTGTTTTGAATAGTAATATTTTTTAGTAGAGTGTAAACATTCGACGTGATAGCATACTGTGGCGTGCAATTAGGCAGACAATAATTGGTTCGAATCTCACACCACATTTTCGTTCATTAATTCTTCAATCCAATAAATCTGGTAAATAAATCCATTTAACAGTTTTCTCTTGAAAATGTATACCCCACGTTGGGAATTAAACGCTTTAATAAAATACAATTTTGTGGAAACGTTGAAGCGCAAAGAAAATTAGCAACAGAAGTTTACGATACACAAGAGAATTTGTTGCAAAAAGACAATAAAACTAAGCAATTCGCACCGTTGGGGGAAATTAGGTTATAGAGCTAACATAAAGTTGGTATTGCGTTTATAACTTCATAAATTACTTAAAAAGGTTGATAATGGAATATGAGCAGTTTGTGAATTGAGTTATATTCAAATGAGGAACTTTATTTTCCATGTTGCTGCGTTAATAACCAGGCGCTCGAAAGTAATATAATTTCAGTCGAACCGTAACTGCATAATAACAGCGGTGTTTTTTTTTTTATTTTAGGCTTCCATCCAGTCAAGTATCATAGGAAATATTAACAATTTTCAATTTTATCTGCTGGTTCAGCACTCGATCATACTTTTTTAATTTATGTTTGGAAATAAATAACGACATAATTCGGGATTTTTGGATTTTACATTTTAAGGGGAGAATTGGAAATGAAAGTTTGAAGTAGATATCGATTTTTTTAAAGGTATAAACTTGAAAATTGGAATTGTAGCTACTCATCATAAATAATGACGTATTTCAGAATTTTTAGAATTTTACATTTTAAGGGGAAAATGGGAGAGAGTGAATGTTTTTATAGGAGGATAGCCTTTTTTAAAGTCAGGAACTTGCAAATTGAAATTGTAGCTACTCATCATAAATAAATATTGAAGTTGACAAGGGGGGTAGCCATGTGTGAGTTGAGGTAATTTTAATGTGAAGGGGGAATAAAAGTCCTTTATATCTCACAAGGAAAGTTAATGTTTAATTATTCAGTAAAACATTGAGTGCGACCGGTTTCGAAGTATCATCACTTTATCTTCAGGCTCGCCCAGTGGAAAGGAGAATATGTGGTGTAAGGTGTGTTAACTTTGAGCCAACGATATATAAAATAGTAAAAAAGAAAACTCACCATACTCTCCATTCACTAGGGAATACTACAAACAAGTTTCATCAAATGTGGGGGATGAAATAAATTGTAAAATAAACAATGTTACAAGTTATATAAAAGTTAAAAATATTTGAAAAACAAATATTAGTCAGTTTAAATAGTTAAAAATTTAAAATTTTCAAGACTATACAAAACAAAACAACTACATTAAACAGATTAAAAGAGAAGGCTTATTTTAAACACATTGTTATTTTTTTTTTAAAATAATTAGTAGTGTTACTTAACCTAACATTTTTGAAAGGAGACCTGTCAAGTTAAGGCCTCTACAGGTGGTGGTAAGTAATAACAAAAAATTCTTGGATAAACTTATGACAGGGTATAGGTAATAAGATGCAAACTATGAGTGAAGAAATATTTATTATTTATTATATAAGATTTGGGCCATGAATCACCAATTACCAAGTGTATGTGATGATAAAAAAGAAAGAAGAAGAAATGACTGGGTTAACTGTTGTGAAGCAACTGAAAATTAAAGACGAAGAGAAGAAAATGACAGAATATGAATATCACATAACCTAATCTTTAAACATGCTCGTTGGTTTTTTTGTGGGAAAAAATTACTTACTGAAATGTACCCCTTGCAAGAAAATATGTGAATAGAAATAAAAGGGGGAGGTTAAAAAGGAAGTTAAAACGATAAATTTAGATTAGTGTTGAGAAAACTGGAGGAGTTTCTGACATTATCTGGGCATTTAAGCAACCAACAGGATTTAATTTTAAATTTCTCAATATCTCGAGGCTTTCGAAGCTATTAAGAGTAAATCTATGGTAGGAACTATGTAGGATTTCGAAACCTTCAGTTGAATCGAAGTCGTGATTTGAGTCTAGTAGGTGGTTGGAAAAATGTAAAAATCCTGTTGTATTTTGGTTAAGACAACGCAAATGTTCTTTTAAACGGATCTTGAAATTTCGAAATGTGCGTCCCACATAGAAAGAATGGCAAGATTTACAAGTTAATTTATAAATTCCAGATAAGTCAAAGGGATCTAATTTATCTTTATTATGAACAAATAACTTATTTAATGAGGAGGGGGTTTTGAATGATACTTTAAAGTTATCTTTAAGTAAGCTTGCCACTTTATAGCATGCTTTTCCAATAACGATAAGAGAAATGTATTTCTTACTGGTGGTTAGTCTTGTAATATAAGATATAAGGAAAATCACTGTACTGACATTTTATTTATTTTTTATTGACAACATCAAAAATCCTCGCTAGTCCATACTATATCACCTCTTAGATTATATATTATATGATATACAGACTTGTATATCAACACTCCCTCCTAATCTAAGATTGATGTAGCACAGGTACCCATTACTTAGAATAAATAATAAAATATTAAACTAATAAACTCTAAAATTACTCCCTCCTAATCTAAGTAAGGCAGTGATTATGCAAGATGGAGTATTTCCAAAAAAATATTAAAAATATTATAGGGTAAACTTTTTGTAAAAATATCTGCTAATTGTTTATTAGAAGGAATATATTAAATTGAAATGTACTGAAGTTCTACACACTCTATAATAAAACAATACTTTGTATCAATGTGTTTGAGTCTTTGGTGTTTCCTTGGTTCAGTGGCTATTTTAATACAAGATTGATTATCTTCAAAAATAACTGTTCTGTCATTTAGTTCAACACCCATTTCGTTTAACAAACCTCTTAACCACAAACATTCAGTAGTAGTAGCTGCCAGAGCAATATATTCTGCCTCCGTGCTAGACAGTGCTACAGTTGGTTGTTTTTTTGTTGACCATGAAACTGTTGAACCAAAAACTTGGAAAACATACCCTGTTATTGATTTTCGATCTTGAACATCATTTGCAAAATCTGCATCACAATAGCCGCATAATGCTGTTGAGTTTGATTGTTTGGTGAAAACTAAATTTAAATCTTTAGTACCTTGCAAGTATCTTAATACTCTTTTTAAATATTTCCAATGTTGTTCAGTAGGGCAAGATTGGAATCGGCTTAAAAAATTTACTGCAAAGCTTAAGTCCGGTCTAGAGTTGGTCATTAAGTACATTAAACAACCAACGAGTTCTTTATAAGGTTTCGTTGTTATAACTTCACTATTCGGAATTTCTTTTAAATTTAATTCTATAGGACTTCTTACTGGACTACATTCTGACATTTGAAATTTTTCTAGTAATTTAATAATGTAATGAGTTTGATTAATTTGGAGTATTCCTTTCTCTATGTTTCTAATAATTTTGATCCCCAAATAAATATCTACATCTCCCAAATCTTTCATGTAAAAAGTTTTATTTAACATTAGCTTTAATTAATATTTTAATTTAATATAATATAAGATATAAGGAAAATCACTGTACTGACATTTTATTTATTTTTATTGACAACATCAAAAATCCTCGCTAGTCCATACTATATCACCTCTTAGATTATATATTATATGATATACAGACTTGTATATCAACACTCCCTCCTAATCTAAGATTGATGTAGCACAGGTACCCATTACTTAGATTAAATAATAAAATATTAAACTAATAAACTCTAAAATGTTGATATACAAGTCTGTATATCATATAATATATAATCTAAGAGGTGATATAGTATGGACTAGCGAGGATTTTTGATGTTGTCAATAAAAATAAATAAAATGTCAGTACAGTGATTTTCCTTATATCTTATATTACAAGACATAACCTCTTGTAATATAAGATATAAGGAAAATCACTGTACTGACATTTTATTTATTTTTTATTGACAACATCAAAAATCCTCGCTAGTCCATACTATATCACCTCTTAGATTATATATTATATGATATACAGACTTGTATACCAACAGTTAGTTCATGTACCATATTAGGATTGTAAAAATATAAACTAAGTTTTGTTGAATTTTATTTTGTTTATGTGTTAGCATTTTATCAATAATATCTAGTTCAAAGTTAATTAACTAATTATTTAAAAAAAAAACAACAATGTGTTTAAAATAAGCCTTCTCTTTTAATCTGTTTAATGTAGTTGTTTTGTTTTGTATAGTCTTGAAAATTTTTAATTTTTCACTATTTAAACTGACTAATATTTGTTTTTCAAATATTTTTAACTTTTATATAACTTGTAACATTGTTTATTTTACAATTTATTTCATCCCCCACATTTGATGAAACTTGTTTATAGTATTCCCTAGTGAATGGAGAGTATGGTGATTTTTCTTTTTTACTATTTTATATATCGTTGGCTCAAAGTTAACACACCTTACACCACATATTCTCTTTTCCACTAGGCGAGCCTGAAGATGAAGTGATGATACTTCGAAACCGGTCGCACTCAATGTTTTACTGAATAATTAAACATTGACTTTCCTTGTGAGATATAAAGGACTTTTTCTCCCCCTTCACCTTAAAATATTAAAGTATTTCAGGGTTGAAAGTTTGGTGAAAGTTTTCTAAAAAATAATAAAAATAAATAAAAATAAATAAAAATAAATAAAAATAAATAAAAATAAATAAAAATAAATAAAAATAAATAAAAATAAATAAAAATAAATAAAAATAAATAAAAATAAATAAAAATAAATAAAAATAAATAAAAATAAATAAAAATAAATAAAAATAAATAAAAATAAATAAAAATAAATAAAAATAAATAAAAATAAATAAAAATAAATAAAAATAAATAAAAATAAATAAAAATAAATAAAAATAAATAAAAATAAATAAAAATAAATAAAAATAAATAAAAATAAATAAAAATAAATAAAAATAAATAAAAATAAATAAAAATAAATAAAAATAAATAAAAATAAATAAAAATAAATAGTAACAAATAAGTGAAAATTCTGGGCTAGGTCGAGTTGTTTCCCGTCTTGAGTAGGTAGTGTTTTATGGGTCAAATTGTCTCCCATCATAGATCGAGTTGTATCCCAAGCTAATGTATGTAACTAAAAGGTATTAATTTTCACAAATTACACCGTTGTTGGCAAATCAAAATTTTTATTTTTTAAAACTACGTTGAACTATTGACACCTTTGTCTTTTTGTAAAATGTCTCTCAGGATATAGGAACCATTTAACTATGTTAAAATAGAAAAGTAAGAAAATATTCCTTAGATTTATTTATTTCTAACGATAACCTGCATTTACACCTTAAATATTCATTAATAAATAATTAATAATCTTCATTTAAATCTAGTTTTATTCTTAAACGTAAAAAGTAATTTATATAGAATCTTTGTTACAAGTTATTAATAAGTAGTAAAAAAATATACCTTAGATTTATTTATTTCTAACTATAACTTGCATTTACCCCTTAAATATTCATTAATAAATACTTATGGTAATTGCATTTAAATATATACTCTGTTTTTAAACTAAGAGGAGCGATTTAAAAAGTCCTATTTACACAGGGAAAAATAACTAAAAAGTAACTAGATATCATTTTAGCGGTAAATCTGAATTTTTCTTGTATCATTTTAAGAAAAACATTTCAAAACTTTGTTATGAATACATTGAAGTCAACGTTTTAGATAACCAACGAATAAAGATGATACTAAATTGTGCTCATTCCGTTTTTTATTTATAATAATTATAATTCCAGTTCTATTTGTTGAAATGATTTAAGCACCTATTATTACCTACCTACCCACAAAACATATTTAGGAGGAACTGTAGTTAAAGAAGAGCCTATTAAAAATTCAGAATTTTGGCAGGTACAAAAAATAATGTTTATTTTTATATTTTTTTATAGGTATAGTTTTATTATTTTATTTGTAATATTTTTTCTCAAAATTAAACTACAAGATTATCATTAGTTGTTGTATGGATTTCCTAATTAATAAAGGTTCAGGTAAAATGTAGCAAAGTTCTGAAGTATATTATAGGATATGTTTGCAGACAAGTGTTTCGAAATCAAAAAAATCAAATGGACAAGGATCATAACTATACGAATTTTGTCCCCACTAACAAGATGTTATATTCAACAGTGAAAAGTGTAAACTTGTTGGCAACAGATCATTAAATATATGTGGAAGTTTAAGAAAGTGTAATGGTACCAGATTTTATTATAATAATAATGCTTTTTATCATTCTCCTGTTTTTTTGTAGATAATTGTTGCAATAAATTCCACATTGTGTATCAGTCGTCTTTGGTCTTCTCGAAAACATTTTTTGATACAATATAAAGCAGATGGTATATTTTTTTGAGGCATCCTTTAAGTCTTTTGAATATTAAATGTTTATTTGCAGGTAAGATAATATCTATCTTAATTTTGTATGATCATGACAAATAAAAATGATTAAGGCTTTTCATAAAAAAGGTGATTCGTAACTTTGTGTCAGCAAAAGGATTTCCTACATGCAATTTAATATATTTCTTTTATAAACAAAAGGTCTTTAGTGTGATTGCTAGATTATATTTTTATTAATTCAGAAGTACATATTATATTCCGGAATAAAATTCCATCTTCAGGTGCAGTGACAGCTTTTTAAAATTTAAAAAAACATTTAGGGACATAACAAACACTTTAAAATGATCATGGACAAAACCCATCTATTTATTTGTGATAGTGTGTAGGTACCAGTGGTGGTTAAATAGCTTACAACTAGTTGATTAAATTAAAATAAATGTTTGACAAATCTTTTGCACATTCACAGATTTAATATGTGTCAGTGTAGTTATAATCTTTGCAGCCTATTTTATAAACTACATTTAGTTGATTTGTTTTCTTGAGTTTGGGCAAAGACATTACAACATATAGACAAAATGTTTCATTCATAAATCCCATACAATTGCGGACTGTTATTGTTTTAAAATTGTTAGTGAGTGGAAGAGAGAAAGACAGATCTCTTATGACCGGCTGGCAACGTTGTAAACAGTGTCCATAATATGCTCGCCAGTAGCGTAGAGTTTTAAACTTACCAGTATTGTCAGAGTAGTATGTTAAAAAAATACGTAAATATGTAGGTATATTTTTTTAGTAATATAATTATGATGATTTTTTCATGTAGGTAGATTAGATTAGATTATGAGTTGGACGTTATTTGTCCTTGTCCACCGCGACCTTTTCAGATCTATTGTGGGACTCCTGTTTGTTTTAGAGTATGTCGTCTATCCTGGTATTTTTTATTAGTCATAGTAGCTTTGACAGTGGCTCTCGCATGTAGTTGCATGCAATTGGCTTTTCTTCGCCCAATGTTAGAAACCTCGTTCCAGCCACGCATTCACATTGGCACAGGACGTGGAATATTGTTTCCTCTTCTTCTTCACAGAACCTGCACAAAGTTGCTTCTTCTCCTGGATTTATGACACTCATGTGACGTTTGAGGCGACAGTGTCCAGTAAACAGGCCTACTGTTATCCTAACGATTTGACGCTTTTGATCCAGTAGGTCTTTCGTTAACTTGGCCGATGGTTCTTTGATGAACTGTTTGGCCTGTCTAAGTCTTGGATAGTTGTTCCACCATTCCTGAGATTCTGTTTGCATCCATTGTTTAATGGATGCCTTGCACAATGCCTTAGCAACTCCACAGAAGGGTCCGGGGCCTGTCATGGCCTTATATGAGCCTCCTCGGGCTAATTCGTCGGCCTTTTCGTTGCCCTGATATTCCTCATGGCCTGGAACCCAGGCTAAGGTCACCTTATTGTAACTACTTAGCTCTGTCAGGGCTTCTAGACAGTCTTTCACCAGTCGTGATTTGATTTCTGGTGAGAGAATTGCCTTTAGAGCTATTTGGCTATCAGAGTATATGACAATAGTTTTGCATGATACTTGCTGATTTTTCATGTAGGTAAATTCAAGTACAAGTAAATTCAAATACAAGCGAATTCAAGTTACCTTTCGATTTTTAATATTTATTGGTTTATAGTTTATTGTCATTTACTATATATTTGGCTGGTATGATGTTAACCAAAATTATTTAAAATTTAAAATTAACATTAAGTAGGTAGGGGTATCTAAATAAAACACTGTCCTAAAAATATATAATTTTTTAATTAATAATTACAAAAAAACACGGTATGGCAAAAAAATATCGCAAAAAAAACTGTGAAATATTTTAAAATAATGTTTTAAATATATAAAATACTTTAATTTTATTAACTAAAATTTTATTTAATTTTTTTATGCTTAGTTATTAATGTTATACCTTACTGCAACGTTACTTTTTGCAACAGGTGGTGTTCCAAAAACAGTTGAATCAGAACTAAAAACCCGTACATTAGATATACATACATATAGGTAATAAATAATGTTTAGAGGTAAACAAAAAATTATTATTTTGTATTTTTACCTGTTGGATAAGTCATCCAAAAATAGAAATCCCTCACACCGTCTGGAGTTTGCATCTTTTCTAATATATGTAGTACCATTTGCACGTACCAGAACATTTTCAGGAAAACAGTGTTCTAAACACAACTCTGGGTTTTTACGAAGGGGCTGATTTCAAGGATTCCTATTAGAGTAAAAAAAATATGTATAGGTGCTCAATAGGTAAATCATTTTTAACCGACTTCAAAAAAGGAGGAGGTTATCAATTCGTCGCGATATTTTTTTTAAGTATGTTCAGCGATAATTCTTTAATACGGTGTCCGATTTCAATAATTCTTGTTTTGTTAGAAAGGGGCTACTTCAGGAGTGGTTTTATATAAATTTGGTCAAAATCTAATAATTGGGTATATGAGAAAATCCTCAAACTCTTCATTTTTTATGTATGTTTAGCCATAATACTTTACCACCTTGTCCGATTTATATGATTCTTTTTTGTTAGTAAGGGGGTACCTCAGGGGTGGTCCCATATAAATTTGGTTAAGATGTGGTGATGGCATCTGCACGTTTTTAAAGTCGGTTTTTTTACCTTTTTAATTTCTAATACTTGTTAACACATTTTACGTTAAATTTTCTTTGCCACTATTTAATAATTATTTATTGGTATAAGAAAAATTTACTAATTTATAAAAGGAATATCACTTTAAAAACTGTTTTAAGACTGTTTTAGACTACACAAGTTTTTGATACAATTTCTTGTACAATTTAAATTGTATATTATCAAACTTGCAGTAAATTGTCTGAAAAATTAGATTGGATAATCATTTTTCAAACAATTTACTATGTGATCCTATATAATTTAAATTCTATAAGAAAGTGTATCAAATCTTGTACAAGCCCTACTCCACTGGTTCAAATGAAAACAACATATCTTAACCTAAAAATACTTACCGATGGAACCGGGAATATACCTCTTGGTCGCCGCGGTCAGTTTTACTCAAATTTAATCCTTTCGCTATTCGAAAGGTATAGGCCACTTGGTCTCCAAACCTGGATTAAGGGTTCCAAGAAAATTATGGGGTTATTTAATTACTCTAATTATAATATCGGTTTGTGACCTGTCGAGAACTAAAATAAAAATATTTTTCATCAGTTAATTGTCTGCATTCTTACTGAAAAGATTAATTTTTTTATTTTAAAAGTGATTCTCATCTTATTCATTATTCCATAAAAGAAGTTTTGAGTTTGTGTTGCAATGGAGTCGATGTTAAGTGTAAAAGGAAAAAAGTTGTTAATTTTAAAAAAATATACATTTGGAAAAGACAAGGAAACAAAGTTAGGTGTATCATATAAGTGTACTCGTCGTGGGTGTAAAGCGACTATTGGAGTAAACGATTCGGAAACTGTCTTATTGAAATCTAAGAGTGAACACAATCATCCACCATCGGACCATTTAGATGTAAAAAAACTTCAAAACGGATTGAAAAGAAAGGCAACAGAAGATATTTGCGTTAAACCCAGTAAGTTAATTAATAACGGAATCCGAGGGGAAGGAAATACTTTTAATGTATCCACTACGGATGTTGACCTCATCAGACGAAGCATATACAGGGCAAGAAGAAGTATATTGCCACCTTTGCCAAAGTGTATCAGTGATGTTCATAGTGTACTGAAAGCAATACAATGTGTTACAAATAAGGGTGAACAATTTTTATTATTTAACAATGAAGATTCACAAATTATTTTATTTTCATGTGATTTAAATTTAAAATACTTGTGTTCTCGTGATAGTATTTATTGCGACGGCACATTTAATTATTGCCCTAAATTTTTTTTACAATTTTTCACTATACATGCTGTTGATAACGGACACTACATACCATTGGCATTTTTTGTTTCACCAGATAAAAGAGCAAGTACCTATGCAACTGCATTTAAATTATTAAAAGATTACTGTCATAATAATTTAAATTTAGATTGGAAGCTGTGTAAAGTTATTTGCGATTTTGTGAAAGCCATACACACTGGTATTATACAGATTTGGCCTGATATCTTAATTATTAGATGTAGATTTCATTTAACCCAATCGTGGTTACGTAAGATACAAAATCTGGGTTTGATTTCCAAATATAAAAATGAAAATTCTGAAATCGGCAAATGGCTTCATTACACTTTGGGCATTTTATTTTTGGAAAGTACTGAAGTGGCAGAGTGTTTTTGTAAAGATTTAATTCCAATAATGCCATTTGACGAGAGATTAACTTCATATACTCTTTATATGATTAATACGTATACTAGCGATACGTCTGACTTCCCGCCTACAATGTGGGCATCGTGCACAAGTTCCACAGAACGCACAACAAATGCTTGTGAGTCTTTCCACAAACATTTTAATTCTGCTTTTTATTCGACGCATCCCGATATATTCAAATTTGTTAATGTAATTCTCGATATTCAGTTAAATACTTATGTGAAATTAAACAGTACACATATACCTAACAAAATTAAAAACGCTAATTACAAAAAACGGCATGCGTATTTAACGAACGTAATAGAACAATATAAAAATAAGATCCTTTCACGAACTCAATTTATCAAAGTAGTTTCTTATCATTACAAAAACTAATTGCAATTTGGGTTTCTTAAATAATTTTTATTTGGTATTTTGTGTATTTTGTACCTACTTTTTTTTATTATGTATAATTTTATATTGTTTTCTATTAATTATAAGTGTTTTTTTAATTTGGTTTTATTCTTTTCCTGACCCACATTCTGTACCATATCATATCAGTTAAAAATTTCTATTCACGTGGAAAATAATAAAAATCAGTTAAACTATTTTTTTCTTAAAAATATTATTTTCTATAAATCGAAATAGATACCTTTAATGATTGATAACTACGGCGACCAAGAGGCCTACCTGATTTTAAAACTGGAGACCAAGTGGTCGATGAGATTACGGAACCCCGCTGACAAAACTAACCGCGGCGACCAAGTGGCCAACACCCATGGAACCATACATTTCGACTTAAATGATCTACCTTTTTGAACACTACACATGCATGTACCATAATTCTTTATATTTCTCACAAAAGTTCACAAAAATAGTATTTTATAAATGAATAAATCAATAAGTCACACAGAAACTGTCAGATACTGTCAGAAATACAAAATAGCTGTTAGACCTGATTGGCAACGTTGCGGCTGGTTACGGTACTACATTTCATTCATAAAAATTGTAAATTCGTAAAATAAGATATTCAGCGTTGCCGTATTTACGGAGTTCTTCGAAACCCTAATATTTTGTTTAGATTAATATTGATTTTTTAATAAAAAATTTAGCTTATATTTAAACTTTAAAGAACAATTTGATTAAAAACATATTTTTATTTATATAATATAAAATTATAGTTACAGGACACATCAAATTTTATTTTTCGAAAGTAATTTCTCCAAATAATTTTGACAGACTGATAAAATCGGCAAAGACGCAATAAACGAGAATCTGGTGGGAATAATGATTTGCCACATAAAAATGTAAACAATTTGGTCTCTAAGTTGTAATGAGTTTGGGTTTCAAATTTGAAAATAACGTTTTCGTTGTATCCTTTCGTTTACGAGCAATTTTTACATTATATCTAGAGAACATTTTTGACACTTGTTTGGAATGTCCTTTTACATACATATAGCAATTTAATGTTTAAAAAGGGCGCCGAAACAAATGTTACAGTGATAACACTATATGATTTTGTCTATTTAAGTACCAAGCTATTTATTTAAAATAATAAAAGAAGTTTTTTTTTAGGTTCACTATTGACATTTTTAAAGCCACAAAAACGGAATAAACACCACAAATTATGGACATATTCAGATGGGAATAGTTTTTTTAAATATATCCAAAATATTTTGTAGTTTTAAATGATAATTAACAATTTTGTAAATGGTTTATTTTTAAGTAAATAAAATTTACTTAAATATTTAGTTACATTTATATTTTGATTAGAAATTCATTACTATTTAGTTAAAAAAAAAATCAGAAGTAGAACACCCAAAAAGCAATGATGACCAATTTATAATATTGCGGAAAAAATGCTACCACATTCCTGAGGCTTAAATATAACGATTTAACCCAACTTACATCAGTCCAAAAGTGGATGATTTCGGAAATACAGAGTGTTAAAAGTTCAATTTAGTTGTTCATGAATATTTTTTAATAATTATTGTATTTTCAAAATGTTTGGAGGGATTGCTGAATTAGGTGTAAAAGTTGATATTGCTTCATATTTAAATAAATTAAATATGTTTAGTTTGTAACTACAAAAATTTAAAGCTGCTCTCACTTTTATTGTAAAATTTAAAGGAAGCCCTTTTATACATCCAGATATCTCAAAAACAGCTGCTCAATTCTACTCTTACCACTTATACCTTGCAGAACAAGAATTTTTATTTAAAAGTTAAATACAGAGTGGCTTAAAAAGTAATCATTTTAAATGTGTGTAAGGTAACACCCTTTAAATTTTATAATAAAAATGACAGCAGTTCTAATTTTTGTATACTACACTGTAGTTTTGTATTTTTTTTTTAAATATAAGTTAGAAAAACAACATATGAATAGTAGTATCTTTATTTTGTAAATTTGCTATATTTTACTTATTAATAAAGAAAAAAAAAACAGGAAAATGCATAAGAAGTGCCTATACAACATAATAAGTGAAAAGACAAAGTAGATCTTGACATTTACATTGAAATAGAAACAAAAAGTACTAAATATGTTAATCTACATAAGAAGATTCGTAGTGTTTTTAGCTGCCACCTCATTTATTTGTGCCTCTATAAATTTTATGGGATTTAACTAGCAGTGATATGAGGCAGCCACTACACAACTTTATTGGTTTCTTTAGCCATTTCATCGACAAAATACAAATTATGTGCATCTTTATGTTGTCAAATTAGGTGTAAAAGTTGATCGCTTCATATTTAAATAATTTTAATATTTTTAGTTTGTAACCACTCCTGCATTTCAGATTTTCTTGATGACAAAGGAATTTTTTCAACTTTTCGACTATGATTGATACATTTTCCATCACAAACCAATTCTAAAATACTTCCTTCATGGTGAATGCATTTTCAGAATTAGCATGTATAACATTAAAGCATCTTCACTTTTTTGTAAGGCTTTTCAGGCCCATGGATAAACCTTACTATGACCTTCATCTAAGTAAAAGCTTGGCACATTTTCTTTTCTACATTGATGGATTTTAAATCTACAGACATAGCATTCTATCAATGCACTTTGACAATTTCTTTTCAAATATCTAAAATAATATACATAATAAATAAACAGTACATTTGACTGTTCAAATTTACAACTTACTTATGCTGTCTCAAGAAAGTATATAAAGATGAATAATATATTTGTGGCAAATCAAAATGTTTCAATTCTTGCAAAATTTTATTCAATCTAGGTAATTCATTTTTGAAAAAGAAATCTTTTACTATCTTCGAATAGCATTTAGAACGTCTCATCAAATGTTTTTAGAAGTCCTCGTCTTCCATAAATACTTTTTGGACTAGATATTGTTCCATTATTGCAGTATTATTTTAATAATCGGTAAGTAGTTGACTTTGCAATAACTGTAAGAAAAATATTGAGTAATATTATTTTTAATTTGAAAGTAATGAGTAAAACTTACCGGTGGCTTGAGAAATTTTGGATATAACATCAACAATTTTGGTTGTTGTATTATTATCCAAAACCTATTTGTACATATTTATTATTTACTGCTTTTCTGAGAGACCTGAATGGCCTAAACTCATTCGTTTTCGTTGTTTTGATGGACTCCGCGAGGAAATGCTGTAATAGAATTCGATGTAGAAGGACCCATAATCGTAAAAGTTCAATCCAATTGCTTACTAAAGTTTTGTAAAGAACTGTTATTAAAGAAATAAAATAAAAACTAAGTAATAATGATGAGATATCAAAGCAATAACAAAACTTAAAATATAAAATGTCAGAATAGAACTGTCAACAAATAACAATTATCAGCTAAAAAGTAATGTGTGAAACTGACGGTAATCTGACCAATCAGCAGTCTACAGAATTGCCCACTTAACTTCAAATCGCTCCTCTTAGTTTAAAAACAGAGTATAGTTTTAATCTTAAATCATATTAATTTAATCCATCAACATTTTTTGAATCCAGAAATATGTACCTGCTTTCCCTCCTTCGTCTTATAGAGAGAGGTAGGTATTAAAAATTGTAAACCATATTTCATATATTCTTTACAAGTTTTAGAGATTGTAAAGTTTGTTTAAACCGAAGTTGTAGAATAATTAAAAGTGTGTACAGTGAAACTATACGGATAATGGAGGCTATAATAATAAAAAATAAAAAGGCAAAGATTTGTTAGTGATCGATGGGTTTAAATTTTCATTCCACAAGTTATTAGCAGAAGATACTTTAAAAAGATGGCTTTGTGCGTCGAGGCAAACGCAGTGCAAAGCTTTTGTTAAATCAAAATTGGGCCATCATGAAGTGATTGAATCTTGTTTAAACCACAACCATGGGAAATTACCAGAAGAACTTCTAAATAAGCAGACTCTAAGCATTGCTGTAAAAAATGAAAGTAATAGAAGATATTTCGGCAAAACCAATGGGCTTGATTAGAAAGGAGGTAAGATAATCTCACTGTGAAACTATTACCACTCATGACGTTAATTAAAAGGATGAGAAAAAATACGTATACTGCTAGGTCTAAAATGGCACCAAAAGTTTTAACTGATATAATTGAATTTTATAGTTTATTCCTAAAAATGATGAAATAAAACTAATCTTTATGCTTTAGAAGAAATAAGTGAATTATATGTTGACGACACTTTCGATTATTGCCCTAATTTTTTTTACAATGGTATTAAAAATAATCATTATATTCCTCTCGTTTTCTTTCTTTTAAAAAATAAAAATACAGTGTCATATAAATTAGCTTTACAATATTTACAAGAAATATACCTATCTATAACAGGTGACGACTTTATTCCAAAAACTATAACTTCAGATTTTGAATTAGCAATACACAAAGCAATTCACAAAATTTTTTCAAAAACATAAATTAAGGGATGTCTATTTTACCTAGGTCAAGTCAAAGTTGGTATAGAAAAATTCAAACTTTATTACTTTCTTCCGAGTATCAGTTAAAAGATAATTTAGAAACAGATATAATTAAATACCTTACTTATATTTTTGGTTTACCATTCCTTAAAGCAAAAGACGTTGGTGATTTATTTGTTCTTGATCTCGTTGCAATTCAACCAGATGATAAGAGAAAGATTAAATTTAATGACTATTTAGTTGAAACTTATATAGATGAAATTTCTACCTTTCCTCGTAACATTTGGGCTAAAAATTCTTCTTCTTTAAAAAGGACAACAAACGCATGCGAATCTTTTCATTTGCGTTATAATGCTTTATTTTATAATACACATCCAAATTTTAACCAGTTTATAAAAGTTCTTCTAGATTTTCAAATAGATTAAGCTTCAAATTATTGATACCGTGGTCAGTGGCGGTTTGCCCTAGTATAATAAACAAAAAAAAAAAATAACTTACATATTTTATATTTTCCTCAATGTTTATTATTATTTCATCTAATATTTAGCGCAAACCGCGTTGGCACGACACTGGGCGACCGGGTGTTAAGCGACGTTCCGAGAATTCCGAAATTAAATGGAAGATGGGCACAGTAAATGTGTGGCTCTGTTGTTTTCTGTCTCATTTTGATGCGAAAAACAAGGATAACGACAATATCGCTTAGCAAGAGATGAACACATGCGATGGATTATACGTCACAAGTGGGGCGTTGTCCTTATCGTGACGTGCTGTACCCATGGCACAGATTACCTAGACCAGATACGAATGTATGCAGCGGCATCATTACCGGCTCCCTCACAAAGGCGATGCCGGATTTGGCTTAAGGTGCGCGTTTGTTGTCCATGACAATAACTTATTTATTGTGATTACGAAAACACGGCAGTTGGACCATTGGAATAGTTAATAAATAAAACTAGAAGAAAAACTAAAGAAAAATAACTTTTTTTATAAAGCAGTCAAAAATATAATGAAAAAAAATCAATATTATTTATAAATGGGACAAAATTTTATTTCTTCTTTTGGTTTTGTCTGACTTTTTCGAGGATTTCAAATCTCTGTTTAAGAGTATCAAAAATTCTGAGTCTTATAAATAATTTAATGGTGTACATTTTCGCAAATTGTTGGCAAGGATGACCAAATTCTATTTTGCTCATCTCAAAAAGGTATGCGTTGGAAATTCCAGGCTTAGTTGACAAACTACCAAATAGAGATATAAATATTTTTTCTAATTTAAAAATATAAAAGAGAAATTTTTCGCTTGGAGATTTTAAATTGTCAAACACCTTTTCTTCAAAGTCGTATGGTTTTAAATTCTCCTACACGATGGAATTTTACATCGAAGTGTGTCAATACTATTTGTGTTTATAAAGAGGATTTGATTAAATGTGTCAAAGAAATTATGAGCACAGAATTCAATAAAAAACTATTAATCAGACTAAAGGGTTGACAGATTTTAGTTTCTGTTTTTTTTTCTTCAGCAAAATAATGTCAAATTGCGATATACTTTTTGATCAACTGCAGAGTAGACAGCTCGATGCTCTCAAGGTTAAGATAAACATATCAAATTTTGCAGCAGCTATTCAAAATATTAGAATTAATATAGGCACGCTAATTCATGAAGAATGGCAATCACAACAAGACCCACAAGAACTAAACTTAAACGACAACACCCAATCAGGTCCAAGTACAAGCCAGAAAAAACGGTTTGTTGAAAAGGAGGACCCCATTCCTAATTTAAGGATATGTAAGGAAATTTGTGATACAATAGTAGTGCAGGTAAATGAACGTTTCAGTTTTACTACCCACCTAACAATTGCAAGTTTATTTGATAGTGAAAAATGTAAAGACTACCTAGGTTGTTTTCCAAATGAGGACGTTAAAACTGTGTGTAGTTTATTTCCAAACGTAAACAGATTAAAATTCAAAAACGAACTGTCCATACTTTACACCCGAGATGACTTTGTGCAACATAATGGGGCCGTACCGTTATTACAAATGTTTTTGAGAACAATTTAACAATTACATTTTCGGAATATGTGGAGCTGCTAACTATCCTGTGTACAATTCCCATGACCACAGTGGAGAGTAATAGTATTGTAATGTGAGCCATTTTATTAGTCAGTCATGCTCCAATACTCCAAGTCCCTCTCTGTATTATTTGGCCTTTGAGGCTAAACTTGTCCGCTTATTATACATAATTAAACCCCTTAAGACCAAACCTATGGGACGACTATGGTGGAGACATTTTCGCGAACATTCCAGGGTCAACGAGATACTATTTCTGGAACGTGATAACGTTTCTGGTACATACTGGCAATTTTGGTGGGGGAGCATTCTAGAACACCAATTTGTATATAAATTGGTGGAGGAGAGCCATCAGTGAGTAGTATTATATGGACAGTGAAGATAAATAGTAATTATTAGATAGACAGTGGTGAATATAAATAGTGATCAGTTTAAAAATATTCGAAGTATATATAAATTAGAATAGTTGTGTTATAAAATATAATTGTTTAAATAAATTATTAATAAATAAACTGTTGTTTGAAAATAAACAAACATCACAGTATATTATTTAACGAGCGGTAATGCAGGTCATAACTCGCGCAGATGAAGTTTGCAGCACGAGACGCAGGCGAGTGCTGTAATTCATCAAGTTAGTTATGACCATTAGCCCAAAGTGATTACTATACTTTATCTACGACTATAACAATAAATACTAAGATACAAGTATCGAGAAAGAATTATATAATTGACTAGATGATAAAAACGTTTGAATCTTTGTAAAAGCTATCTTCGGATATTTCTTATCAGGAGCTTCATTTATAAAATTATTAAGTTGTTCTGCTGTAATAGTTTTTGCTTTTTTTGCTATATGTTTTCTGATTGACGTTTAAGAAACGCACGTAATTTTGAATAATTCTCTAAATTAATTCCATTATTTATATTGAGTGTGCTTCTTAGCAAAGGGTAGAAAGTCCATAGAGACGGTACTTTATATTTATTGCTAAGTTCATTAAAAGTACATTTTCCGTAAACGAGTTACACCAATCTTGAAAATTTTAGTATACACCTTTATACTTGTGTTTTGATTTTTCTGGTAATAAATTCTGTATTGCATTATTAGCTATCTCTCTTATTTCTGGAGGTGTACATAATAACTCATCTTCACTATCTAAATTCATCTTTTTTTAGCACTATTATTAGAAATTGATTTGAAAACGCCAAAATTATCTCGTTAAAATATCAAATGATATTACTCCCCTCAATGTAATAATTGACTGTCCCTCCTACTGAGAGGCGTCGACAATTTAATAATTTTAAAATCTTTTAATTATTATTTATTTCTTTCCAGTTAAAAAATCTTTCTAACATTTTACGCTAATGGAAAATTTATTAACTTTAAAATTTCCAAGAATTTACTGCGCACACTATTTACATACCGAATTATCGTAGGAGCCCAGCGTGAGTTATAATAATTTACTATTAAAACTCACGCTATTTGTTTATTGCTACTATTAATTGCTGAAAATCAGTTGAATAATTAATATATAAATTAATAGGAGTAGATAAAAGATGTTTTTCGACACTAAAACGTATTAAAACATTTTTAAGGAACACTATGTGCCAAGATAGATTGTGCGCGTTAGCCATGTTATCAATCGAAAAAAAAACTTATTCGGTCCATTCCAAATTTTAATAATCTGGTCATCGATCACTTCGCTAGCCAAAAATCCAGTAAAATGGACTATAAGAAATAGTATACACCTGCAGCGTTACCTAGCAGTTAGTCTTCAATTTTGTAATATTTAATTTGTTTTGAAATATATTTAATTTCCATTAAGCGAAGAACTTGTTTTCCTAAGGGAAAAACGAATCCCGGGATTCCTTTCCAGTGTGTGCCCCAATGCCGCTAGTGCCCATGAGACGCCACTGACCGTGGTCAAAGTATATGATAAAAAAGTATTAAGAAAAAAAAAGTTTTTGGACGATAATTTAAAAAAATTACAAGACGGCAGCATTACCAATTTATAATTTGTAAAAAATATTTTATAGAATATATAAGCAAATTTGAAAATAAAACAGAGATTTAATACTTTTAAAATTAAAATCTGAATTCCGTATTTGGAAATGCGTAAAAAAGCGATACAGACGGTATCGGTTTATATTCGTCTTGCGATGAAAATATATTTCCTTTATTAAAAAAATGCCTACAAGTTTTGGTCACTCTAGCCGTTAGTGTAGCTTCAGCTGAAAGAAGCTTCTCCTCTCTGCGGCGCGCGGCGTCTTAAAACCTGGCTTCGTTCAATAGTGGGTCAGGATTAGTTGGGCTATCTCTTCTGTTTATACACAGAGACATTCAAGTAAATGTATACTATATTATAAATAGATTTGCAAATAATTAAAATAGACGACTTGATTTTACGTTATAATTTTTTTCATTTCATATTTTCTGGTCATGCGAGTATGTTATGCTCAAGAAGATATTTTTGTTTGTTTTTGTTATGTTTTCATTTATCAGCTTTCGTGTTATTAATGTTTTTAAAACGTGTTTAATATTTATTATACATGCAAAAGTTGTTCTTTTTAAATTTACTTGTATTATATGTTTTTTGTTTGTTTTGTTTTTAAATTATATCAGAAATAAAGTCAATATTTTTACTACCACCCCAAACTTAAACTGTGGATCCGCCACTGCTGTTTTATTAACTAAATACGTTAAATGTATTTCAAACCAACATTTTAACTAATTACACGCGTTTGACTATAACAAATGTACTTAAAACGATGGTAGTAGCACAGAGGGATCACAAACCCCATAGAAATGTTATTAGTTGCACTGGATTTGTATTTTTTCTTTTAACGTTGCCTTTACTATAAGAAGACTACGTGCATATTCTCTCAAATTGTTTAAGTTTCTCTGTTAAAAATAGATATTTAATTTGTGAATTCAAAATGATATAATTTTTTTGAACGATCTTCTGTATATAGGTAAGTTAGGTCTATTCGACCTATTTTTGACTATAGAATATCTGATATAATGTATACCCTAAATTTTTGTTATACCATGTATTATTTTTGATTAATATACTAAGAGGAGTATTTACTTGGCTTTAGAGCAGAGTATGCAAGGGTTTCGTAGTACCCCACTATTAAAGTTTATTCTTGACATATTTTTAAAGAAAAAAATATGTGCGTGTAGGTAAAGGTTAAATCTGTGCTCCTCTGGAAACACTTTTTCAAAATTTCAATCTGTTTTTTCTAAAAAAAAAAAAAACACAAAACTCGACTTTTTTGATCCATTTTTTCAATTTTTTTAGAAAAAACTAAATTGAATTTTGAAAAAGTGGTTCCAGAGGAGCATAGATTTAACCTTTATCTACACGCACATATTTTTGTCTTTTAAAAATACTTAAAAATAAACTTTAAAAGTGGGGTACTACGAAACCATTACATTGCAAGATTTTTCGTCTGGCAAGTGGCGCCTCTGTTAGATTTTTAAGAAATTAATATTTGTGAATGAAAACAATTTACAAAATATTTTACTGATGTTTTACGAGGGATAATTAAAGTTTACGTATTTGTAGGTGCACCTTATTGTTTTACGTAAATCATTTCTGTAATACTAATATAGATATATTTATATAATATGCAATGGGTTTCATAGTACAATAATTTTACGGATTATTTTTTGAAAAATTATGTAAGTACAGGTAAAGGAGTCACTTTTTGAACATTTGAATCGGTTTATTTTGAGAAAATGTAAGAAGATATCTTTCTATCGAAAAATAAAAAATACAAATAAAAATGCTAGAAGGGAACAATATATGTTTTTAATTTTTACAGGAACATTTATTTTTCTCAATGAAAATTAAAAAAATACGTTAAAAGCTTTTTCGTCTAGAGGGCGACACCAACAAAATGAATATCCTTTTCTACTGTTTACAAGTGATAAACGTACGCAAGCGATTAGAATTTATTTTGTTTTATGTCTGTACACTTTGTTATTTTTACATACAGTAATATCGTTCAATTATCTTAAATTAATTTTATCATTTGTTTATTAAAAAAATATATCCGAAATTAAAAGGTATACAATGAGATTTGAATTATAAATTAACTTTTATATTGAACGGGAGTTTTGTTTTAATAAATACATGTTCGAGTTAAGAATAATGAATTCCAGCATGTTAACAACTCTTTAAGCTGTTAAAGTAATGTATATTTTTTCAAACTTAGTAAATCACTTTTTTTTGCTTTCGAGCGTGGCTTTGATTTCTCACACTCTTTGCTGCGCGTTGCAAAAGAAGATTTTCTAAAAAGTTTGATAATCTCTATAGATAAGAAAAAAATTAATGTGACAAGAGATCAAGCTGATTGTGGATTGAAGCAAAATGAAAGTCGAGAACGAGCCACTGTTTCAAAATTTGGAGACATTTGTAAAAAAAGGAAAGGTATTCTTTAAACAATCACACAAAATCTCTTATTTTTTGCTAAAGCCTTTTAATATGATATGGACAATAAATCCAGAGCAAAATAAGATTTGGAAATTTATTTGCAAGAAAAAGTTTTTATGTGTGGACTTTTATTGATTCCGAATTTGATTATGTTGCTGCCAGTCCAGATGGAATTTAGAACAAAAAAATCATGATTCCTATACTTTCCTTATCTGTATTTAGATAGGAAAGTAAAAACTCTATGATAAAGTTAAAATGTTCATATGAAGCTAGAATGTTGACTGAAGAAGAAGGAATATGCAGTAGAAAAATAACTTTCTGGAAAAAGGATAATACCATTAAGGGGAACCACAATCGGTACTTTCAAATTCAGGGCTAGCTGCACATTACACAAATGGATTTTTGCATTTTGTGCGTTTGGACTCCTCGAGAAATAAAAGTGGACGAAATTCCTCATAATGACAGCTATTGGGTAGAAAAGATGCAAAATAAAATTCAAAATTATTATATGCAATATGCCTTACCAGAACTAATTGACAGCAGAGCTAATAGAGACATGTAAGTACGGGACAGAATGCCAAATAAATGGTGAGTTTAACAGTACTGTTTTTTTTATGAATTTGTTTTAGAAGCTGTACCTCATTATAACAGATTATTCGAACAATAAAAATAATTTTTGTTAAAATATAAATAATATTAATATGCTGAAACATTATATCTGATCGCTAAATATTATAAAACTAAAGGTACCTTTTCACACATGGCTACTCCAAGTTTAAATATTATAAATCCGCTTGAATATAAAAAATAACAGGTATAGAAAATATTTTTTAAAAACCTAGTTTATTTAAAAATATAAAATGTCATGAGACCGTTTATTGTTTGTTTACATTGGCCTCCTATTTTTATTACTTTGACTTTTTGTATCGAGTATATACTATAATGTGATATAGAAGGGAATGTATTGCTAAACTATGGACGCTTTTCTACTCCTAATCAATTATTATTAGTAGAGTGTATGTATTAAAATATTCGCTCTAGAAAACGATTTACCTCCCTTTTCAGAGATAAAAGGTTATGATAAGGTTATTCCGGAGGTAATACAAAATTAAACTTTGCAGAAGGGCACTATCATCAAAAATCCAGATATTGATACCGCCGAATAGAAAAAAAAATATTTATTTTTTGGTCCAATGCATAAGAAAATCTTTGCAAGGAGTAATTTTAAAACAAAAAGGAAGGCCCTAATGAAAAACGTAGTATAGCGCTGTTTCTCTCTGCGTGTCGGCTGATGCATCACATTATTGATATGCTAAGATTTTTTCATTTTTTTATTATAAAACTTCTTGTTAGGTGCCAATGGACAAAGTGTCATATTGTCTGTTTTTACTAAAAAAATAATAAGTATGTTACATTAAAGTTTCTAATAAATTGGGAAGAAATATAGACATGTTTCACGTTTTTATTACATCGACATTCATCCTGTTATAGCTGAATGTCTGAATATATGTGAGTAAGTTGGGTAAATTTTCGTTAAACATTTTAATTACGAATTTGTTGTTGCAAGAAGCAAACACAAAAATAATATCAAAATATGACTTCTGACATGGTCAATAGTTTCTTCACAATATTTTATTAGCAAAGGATATGGACAGAAGCATTAGGTAATTATGCAAAAATATTTATAAGTTTGATCTGACAGCCTCTCCCATGTCTCTAGCAGTAAATGGGTATCTCGGCACCTCTACAAATAAGAGTTTATTGGGAAATATTTTAGAGCAATATGACTCACACAGACTTACCTGCACCTAGGTGATCTTGCAAAACTTCTCACATTTTTGATGGGATAGCAATAGCTCAAGGTTTGGAAAAGACCAAAAGTTGTATATCATTTAAAGAATATGCTAATATATTTGTAGAGATTATTTTTAAAAATAAATTTAATGCTCAAAGGACAGATGTGATATTTAATCATTATAAAGAAAATTCTATCAAAAATACAACTCGTCAAAAGAGATGATCCCAGAAATCAATTAATATAGAAATTGACAGACCCAATATTCCACTTCAAGAATAATGAAACTTGTTCATTCATTCGATATTGAATAAAAGACGTTTAACACATTTTCTGTCAGAGCAACTTCTTGAAAATTTGTATCTAGTGATGGATTCACGAGTATCAATAAATATGGGATGAATTTTACCATCGAAAGATGATTTCTTAAATTTAAATCATGAAGAAGCTGATACTCGAGTCTTATTGCACATATTATCAGCCAGAAATTCGGGGAATTCACGCTGCATTATTGATTGCAATGATACAGATGTTCTAGTCTCATTAATTTATTTCAAGTAGTTTTGAACTAAAAAGATATGGTTCATAATAAGGCGAGGAGACTCGTGACGATTTATAGCAGTACATGATTTAAATTTGGATAAAGAATTTCTAAAAAATTTGCCTTTCTTTTTCATTCTGTGACAGGTCGTAATAAAACCAACCAATTGTCTGACATTGGAAAAAGAACCTGTTGGAAAACCTACCTTGAACACCATCACCTTTTGGATGGATTTGGCACTGATTCGTAGGTACTCTGAAAACACATTCTCTAATCTTGAAAATTTTTTCATAAAACTGTATTCAAAAACTGCCAATGTTACTTCCATTAACATTTTGAGGGGATTAATGGCCTCTTTAAAATAATTGCTTAATTGCCATTGACTGAAGACGCCCTAAGATTACATTGTTTAAGATGTTTTTACCAGCTAAGTATTTGGCTAAGCTCTTTAAAGACCCAGATGCAGCTTCCTAATATTGAAGAGTATGAATGGAAAATAGATCAAGATGGAAGCCTGATACTAATATTTTAACAATATTATTCTATTCTAGACTATGGAAGCAAAATTTGCAAATGCAGAAAAAAATATTGGTTACATCGGTTAATGCACCTTTATGGCACAGGAAAAACTGCAGAAATAGTTTGATCATAACCGCTAATGTTTTGGACAATGTAGATTAATGTGGTGAATCTGATACTGATTAGTTTGAGTCTTGTACTTATATATTTTAATATTATTAATTTATGCTTTATATACTTCTAATTATTGAATTTTTTTTATTAGGAATTTATTGTATTCTGCAAAGTATATAATCTATACTTATATATAATGTGCTTATACCTTCCATGAATAGTTTATATATATATATATTTTTTTTAAATCATAAAGTTATACACACTATCGCATTCATAGCGGATAAATCAATAATATCTATATAAAATAATGTAAGAGAGTCAAACAGATTGCATACAGTTCATTCCTGAGAGAGACGCATACAGTCAAGAGACTGCTTCTTTTCCTGTAAAACCATGACATCAGTAATTGTTTATTTTGTTAATTTAATAGCAAAAAATATAAGGAAATCACTCTTACCTTGTCAATATACAGGCGAAACTTTTATGAGGAATATTTTTTTTTTCGTTTAGGCCTTCGTTTTTCGTCAAATGAAAGGTATATTTCTAAAAGAAGATTTTTTAAATAGTTTTAATCTACACCATACTTGTATTTTAAAATACATATTATTTTGTGCTATTGTGGTATATTTTTCGGTTCCTTTGTCTCAACTTCACGCGTTAAAGTTTAGAATATGCATCCCTCGTATCTACATGCAATTGTTAAAATTATGAATGAATGCTAATTTTGTTTAGTCTCCGAAGTAATTTTGTAGTATTTAGGCTCCACCCTTAAGTTGTAATTTTTATACCTACTAAACTACCATTGCCCCGCACGTCTTTTAGTTTGTAATGTAAATTTTTCTCTTAAAGTTGTGTCTAGTTACAAGAGGATGGGTAATATTTAATTTATTTTGTCTATATTGGAGGAAATAAAAAATCAAAATCGTTGCTGTTATTTACTCAATCTTTCATTTCTATCCAAAAGCAATTATCAGTTTCAAAAAATTGAAATAACAAAGCAGTTCCTAAAGTTACACAATTTAATAGAAAAAATATAATTAAATAGACTAAAAATCACAAAAAAAAACTTATCGAGTTATCTATATATTTACAAAGTAAAAAACTAATCATCATCCATTTTTGTAAACATTGTAAAAATAATAAATAATGTATTATTAGTTAACATTTTAAGTGTTTAATTTATATATGTAAATTCAATAACGGTTTAGGTCGATTCGTTACATTTTCTCTCACCCAAGATTACTATTTATTTTACATAATTAGAGCAAAATGGATGATGACTATTACAATAACAAAACATTTTTGTAAAAAATCTTTTTACAGTCGCAATCGTTTAAAACATCGAAATTTATGACATGTTTGACATTCTATTTTATGTTTAACATTCATGTTAACATCGATTTAAATATATATAAATATATATAATTATTATAATATTAGAGTAGATAGCGTATTCAGATTCAGAATTTTTTGCGTATTTAAAACATTGAGATTGTACTTCGCTGGAAAAGATTTCGTAAAACAAATTTCTGAATCTGATCAGACACTAAAGAGTACGATAGTATTCGAGGAAGACAATACATAGAAATAGTAATACCTTATCTAAGTCTCATGATTTTAGCACTTAAAAATTTTCAACACTTCTAAAATCATATACATGTCTCTTTTATGCAATACATCCGGTTACAAAAATGCGGAGCCTCAAAAAATATACACCAAACATAAAAAAATGTATACCTTAAGATTTGTATACAGGGTTAGGCAAAATGAAAAATGGGTTTTTCGTCAGATTTATGACTTAATTGAAGGAACAACAACAAAAATACTTGGTCTGATAGATTATTTCATAATATTTTGAAGAATAAATTAAAAAATAAATGCAAAAACAACATTTTTTATATCTAGGACACCTTTCTGTCATATCTTCAACTGTCGTACAGAATTACCTTCACGGCGGTTCTTTTTGCAATTAATTTTAAATAAGAAAGTACCAAGTACCATGTAATTGTATAGCTAATTCAAAAATATAATTATTAATTTCATACATTTTGATTTTAACGCCCTCTAGTGGGATATAACACTGTTGGGTATTGTAGTGTTACATATTTAATAGCTATTAATAAAGTGGTTGATTGCTATTCAAGTTTGTATTTCTTAACTTTAGAGCTCAATTATTTAGATTTATTTAATTATAATGTCACTGTACTTCTAATAAAATTAGCCATCAAATGAAAAGTCACACATTACAATACGTAAAAAAACGTTATTGCTAGGCACCAAAGTCAATAGTAACGCTATGATTAGTCATACTGATAAATTCTCCATAAAAGTACCATTTTAATAATGTGCCATACTTGGTAATGTACGAAAGCTTAGAACCGCCACAATTTTTTTTTATAAATTTCGATTTGTATCTTTAAATTCCGACTTGTAAATATGAATTCTGACTTGTATCTCAGAATTCCGACTTGTAACTCGTAATTCCGACATACAACTCGGAATTCCAACATATAACTCGGAATTTTAATTCAGAATGCTAAAGTAATAATTGTGACTCTTGATATTGAATAAAGACCTTGATTTACCTTGAGATTAAACACAATTGTAGGCGGAAAAGAAAAAATAACTAGCTCCTTGAAAAAAATTATAAAAGAATGTAATATGAAAACAAAAGAATCCTTCCTCAGGTTTTGTATAGGTTCTGATATTACAAATAAAAGTATATTTTAAGTAATCCAAGGTGTTTGTAAGAGAGTACTTACCTGTGGCATATACTTGATCCAATTTTTTTACAAATTGCCCTAAGTTATAAAAACTTGCATGATATTTGGAACAACTACAGTGTGTAACAGCTAGAAGATACATACAGTAACTTAAGTACTGTGCATATTAAAAATTCCCAACACACGTCAATTTTAAATTATAAAATAACATCTTGCAACGTGAAAATTTCACCTCTATCTTCATCCCCCTTCGAGTGACGAGTTTAAAGATCTCTTTATTCTATATTAAAAACTATTGTGATTTAAATTTATTAAAAAATTAACAGTAGAAAACAAAATGAATTCATCTGATCGACAAAATTTACTACAACACCTTAAATAATTAATAACTAATAGAGTTTCGGTCTTAATAATAAGAAAACAAGCAGAAACAATTCCAATGACGTTTTTCGTCGATATTAACAAAGAGAGATATAAAAAGTTATCAAGATTCTTCATAGTTAGCCATCTTAATTTCGTTTAAAACGCCTTAACAACTTGCTACGTGATTGTAACCGCATGATATTAATTTATGTCAGTGGTATTCACTCCGTGCGAAGTCATGGAAAGGGAAGCAAAAGCGATACTAGCGCTAGCTGCGGATAATTCGTGCATTTTAGGGGGATATTTTGTAATTTTGGCATATCAAATACACGTATACATTTTACTTTTTTTCAAAAAAGTAGGTAAAAACAACACAATAAGCAACCGGAGTTGCTGTGTTGAAAATTGTACAAATACTAGCAAAAAAAAAACAGTGAAACTTATATAACAAATTTCACTAACAAAGTGGAAATTAAATCAAAGAAATAAATGGATAGGTGTACAATAAGAAGAAAAATTACCTTTATTTTTGTGATAATAACAGTAATGCTGGAAATAGTAGACATCAGAAACTTGAAAGTTTTTAAATAAACAATAAATTATCATTTTACGATGTTCTTTAATATCCCTTTATTCTTAAATGTTCATTCAGCAAGGACTAGATTTCAAGTATTCTGCCGTTGATTATAATATTTGGCTGGTATGCAATTTTGTGACTTACTGATCGGAAACCAGTTTTAATCATTCATTCTATGTTTTCTTTAGAACAAAAATGAAAATATAAGTAGCGATCCTTTTTATACATTTTAACTTCACGCTATTATAAATGGTTTCTTCAATGACAACTTATTAGACTTAGGCAACTTCTCATACATTTTCCAGTAAATACTGTTGCCTGCCTATATTTTATTATTGATTTTTAATGATTATACATAATTTTCTTCAATTTAAGCGTGAAAAATATATAATAATAATAAATTAATGTTTTAATTGTTTTATAAATCCATATACTTTTATTAAAACTAACATATATACTTTTTATTTACGAATTCTATTAAAAATTGTATTTGTCAGTATAGGCAGAAATACTCCTTTAATACCAAAACAAATTAGCGCTGCTGTCGCGCACGGAGCGAATACGTATCATTTAAATTTATTTACTACAGATTTTAAACATGGTTTGTTTAACAAAACTGTATAAAATAACAATTTTACAAATGATTGGTTACAGAGATAAAACACGAACACAGACCGAAGTTGTTCGCATATTTAAAAAAAATCCAGATTTGACGTCTTTTAAGGGACAATTGGTAAAATTGAAAAAAAATTTCAACAGCTTGGGTATGTAAGGCAGTTAAAAAACTTCACTTCGAATTTACTGGGTAATAATACCAAATTGGACGTAATGCTTGAATTTATGGAGAACTCACATATTTCTAGTCGACAAGCAGCTGCAATATTAGATGGTGTTAGCCATACATTAATCACTTGAATTGAATTGACACTGTCGTGCGATCGCCTGAAACCGACCTTGTTATCTATTTACCTTTACCGCGCTGTAGAGTCTGGCGTTGGCCATCTATGCCCGTCTACCTCGAAGACTCGAGAAAATAACTTGAAAGTTTCAAATACGCAATTCTACGCGTGAAGGACGTATTTAAGACTATCGTGAAACTTCTAGCCAGGATCGACTTTTTCTAGGCTGTTACATTTTTATATAAATAGCGCCACTGTATCGATAAAAGTTTAGGTTTCAATATAAATTATAAAATAAATTAGAAGTGTGAATAATTATAGTGCTTAAGTATTAAATTAATTAGTACGTAGTGTAAATAAATTATAAATTAAATGTTTTAAACAAATACACTATTTTAAAATAAACAATCGTTACAATACCAACTCAAAGAAGACGATTTTGAAATAATAACACATTTTTGCACTTTTGCAAACCACAGTCATATTAACAGTCAAAATTGTCCCTTCTGGTCTTATGAAAATCCTTAGTAATTAAGAGAAGAACGCACAATACCCTAGAAAGGTTAATACTTGGGCAGGGATAGTTGAAAACCATGTCCTTGGTCCCCTTTTGATCGAATGCAATTTGAATGGAGATAATTATTTAACACAACTCCAGAATAACGAAGTACCCACTTTGTCAAATTTATATCCTGGTCAAGCAAATCCAGAAGTTCCAGCGAATGTAATATGGTCCCAGCAGGATGAATCACAACCATATTACCAGAACAATGTCCAGCAGTACCTTGACCAAATATTTCCAAATTGGTTGATGAAAGGCGAGGATCGATAGAATGGACAGCACGATCACCTGATCTTACGCCATTAGGTAATTTTTTATGGAAATATGTAAAAATATGATATATAAAACTAAATCACGGGTTTTAGCTGATTTAAGAATAAGAATAACGTTTGGAATTAGGTCGGTCACGCTTCAGATGTTAAAAGACAATTTTAGTTACGATTAGGGTACAGCCAGGCCGTTCGAAGCATGCATTTTAAATCTTTTACATTACGATTGCTGTTTTTGTTTTTTATACTATAAGAACAAAACTCTATTAGTAATTTATTTATTTTTTTATTGTTAATTTTTGCAGTAAATTTGAAAACCACAGTATTTTTGCATAGAGAATGAAGATGCCTTTAGAATGAAGTATCACAAGCCCCTACTTTCTTTTTATAAAGTTGGGGTCTGTAACTGTCACTCGAAGGTAGGGGTGAAATTTGTAAGTACACGATGTCATTTTATAATCTAAAAGTTTCATATTTTTGGGATTTTTTAAAAATATGCATAGCAATTGAGCAACTAAATTTATTTCATTTGGCGGAAAAATCCGTAAACGGTCGAACGGGCTATTTTTTTTAACGATTTAAGACCTTCTGAAACACATTTCAAAATACCTTTTTTGCCCTGCAAACGCTATAAAATATTTTTATCTTCCTTAAAACTATTAAAATGTGTCCTCCAATTTCGATGTTAAAAAAATTTAAACTACATCATTTTGATTAATTTCTTGTTATATAAACTGTTAAATAATAATACTAGACCATCCATAATGCAATAAACCCAAATTTAAGCCCATGTTTAGGTTCGTCGGAATTTTTTAATTTTCGTAAAAACTATTACAATTGACATTTGCAGTGCCACATGTGTCTAAAAGAAATACAATTTTGCCATATCAATTATCTTTTACATAGCAATGGTAAGTTTTACCTATACCCTGCGTTGTACCAGGCCAACCAATTGACTTCAGTATCAGAAAAATTATATAAAACTAACAATTTAAAAAATATTCATATCAATATCTTCTTCCTCACCCTCATTGGCAGCGTACTCTTCGACGACCTAACCTAACCTAACCTAATCTAAACTAACAATAAACAGAAAATTTTTAGACCACACCTGGCTACGCCGACCGGCATAGACTCCAACGGCCTGAACACAGCTCAAATTAAAAAAAAAACCTAACCTAACCAACCCTCATTAGCGTCTGGCCAGTAAACCTCGATCATAACTTTTAACGAACTTGTCTTGTATCGTGGGCATCTAATAATATGAAAATGTACAATAAGAAAATAAAGCAACGACATCTTGTAGAGTGGCGGCTTCTCCGCCACGAGAAAATTTTAACCCATACCTGGCTACATCGACCGGCATAGACTCCAACGGCCTGGACCTAACTCAAATTTAAAAAAAAAGTATTTTTTACAAATATTAGATAAGTACCGACATGCCGTAATTAACGTACAATCATCATAAAATGAAATAAAAAGACGGTTGTCTGTGATTACTACAAATGTTTTTACTTTGAGATCCAAATTTACCTGCTGGACAGACACTATGTAATTTTTCAGCCAATTTTCAAGAACCGAATTATTTCCTGACTTATATGTTTTCTTACTCGATTTGGCAACACCGCATTTATAGAAACTAGACACATCATTTGTCATTGAAAATAATTTAGTGTTTATTTGTTTTTCTAACAAACTAAAAATAAAAAATAAGAAAATTTTATCGTTTATGAAAAAAATTTGTACGGTTTATTACTCTATGAATGGTCTTATATTGATATTTAGCCGTTACAACAAGAAATTAGTGAAAATGGTTTATTTTTATGATAGAGACCTGACAACAAATTTTAAGGATTTTATGTTAAAAAAAAATTTTTAAGTAAGTGTTGGCGGACTCAAAATTGTTATGTACAGTGTGTGTTTCAAAGTGTCTAGAAACTCTTTATAACATTTCAATAGTTATATCCGCCGTTCGAGTATCGGCGTATAATAGCCATTTGGCTATTACAATGTATACAGGATGCGAGTATAATATTGAACTCAGTTCTTAATGTCATGAAGTTTTTATAACTTAATTAGGGGAATTTGTACAAGTTTGAAGCAAGTAAGTGCCACAGGTACTCTTAGATTCAATTAAATCTATTTTGATATTTTGATTTGCAAGTTTAGAAATTATACCAAGTCCAAGGAAGGATTCTCTTGTTTTCAAATCTAATTATTTTATACATTTTTTCAAGTAACTAGTTATTGTCTTCTTTTCCCCTGACAAATTGTGTTCTATATCAAGTTTAATCAAATTCTTTATTCAATACCAAGACTCATAATTATGATTTTAGCCTTCTGATTTGGAATTGTGACTTTTAACTCCGAGTTGTAAGTCGAAATTCCGAGTTGTTTGTCACAATTCCGAGTTATATCGGAATTACGAGTTACAAGTCGGAATTCCGAGTTACAAATCGGAATTACGAGTTACAAGTCGGAATTCCGAGTTACAAGTCGGAATTCCGAGTTACAAGTCGGAATTCCGAGATACAAGTCGGAAATAAGAGATACAAGTCGGAATTCCGAGATACAACTAGGAATATGTAAAAGAAAATTTTTGTGATGGTTCTAAGCTTTCGTAGTAATGTATATAAAATTGTATTAGTTAAAGTTATGGAGATAACGAGAATGACGTATGACCGTTAGAAATATGATAGAAGTAGTCTAAGTGCCAATGGCCGACATAATTACGGTATTTTGTAAAATTCTATTTTTTTCGTTTACTTTTCTAAAGCTGGCCTACAGGAGATGGGAACTTGTTAGTTCAGCCGGTAGTTCCTATAAAGTCATTAAGGTATAAAAAGAATAAATATTTCAAATTTCAACATAGTGACTGCTTCTTGGATATTATAAATAATAATTGTTATTAAAAAATATAAACAACGACAGGCTGCTAAGGTAGTTCCAATTACAAGGCAGATGCTTTTAAAATTTTATTAAAAATCTTTGGTATTTCTACAAAGTTGAAATTTAGATATAACATTATTAATAACAATTGTACGATTGTAGCATTCTGATAGACAACCAAATATTAGCTCTGGCGCGAGTATACACATGTATCAATAAACTATCGCATTTACTCCAACACTTTTTTATGATGCATGCAATTTAATATACATGTAATAATATGGATAATTTTACGGATATACATATTTATTACCGTAAGAAAAAATGGGCTTATTATAAGAATAATTAAAAAGTTTATCATTATTTGTCATTAGTACATGGTTCAACATTTATTGAATATACAAAAAAAGTAATTTTAAAAAATTATACATAATAACTCATGTTATTTGTTATGATTACTCAAACTTCCATTGGCGGCTTCGATTGGGCACTAAATTGAGGTGTTGATGAATGAGCCTCTTCTGTTTTTGTGAAATCAGTCTATTTGTTCAACGCTGCATCTATTGTATCATAAATTGTATTTGGTAAAAAAATATTACTATATTAAAGGTTATGAACTGTTACCAAATATTTTGTCAAGGAGGACAACTTTCTTAACTCTCATATATCATTTATCTCTAATGAAAATTTATTAGTAATGTAATGCACAACATAATAAAACATAATTGGATGAAACTTTAACTTATTTAAGTGAAAAATCCATAAGGCTTTTTGTTAAGAAATAGAAACTTTAATCGCCATATATCAAAATAACCAATGTGTGCTACACGTTATATTAATATTAAAATTAGCTTTTACATGAAGTGTCACACTTTTCAATAAAAGTTTTTTTATCCTACTAGAGGACGATAAAATCAAAGGATAACGCAATGAACATTCATATTTCTGAATCCCAATAACTTTCTCTATTTAAATAGTAGCAGCGCTGTCACTATGTTGTTTGGGTAGACCTTACTCACAGGAACCATCTTATGTGTGTGAAGTCATTGTAGGGGAAGCAAAAGCGATATTAGCGATAGCTGGGGATAATTCGTGCATTTTCGGGCCATATTTTGTAATTTTGGCTTAATCAAATATACGTAAATATTTTACTTATTTTTGAAAAAAATAGTTGAAAACAATACAATAAGCAAACGGTGTTGTAAATAATTGTAAAAATACTAGCAAAAAAATAACAGTTTAAATTTTCTGAATTTTCAGTAGCAAAATGGAAATCAAATAAGTAAAGGTACCTATAATTGCAGTAAGAATGGCAAAGTAATTACAAACCTTTATTTTTGCAACAAAGAGTATGTAATACCTTTTGAAAATAGTAGAAAACTGAAAGGTACTGAAAAGTACATGTTCAGAAAGGATATACTTTTGCCTTTGATTAGTGTATTTGGAATGCAATTTTGTTACTGACTGAAATTAAATTACCTAATTCTATGTTTTCTCGCAAACTAAAAATGAAGAAAATAAGTATAAATTACATTCTAAATATAACAATTTTTTTTTTTTAATAAAGTTTGAATACACGTTTGACATTAACCTTTATCTTCATTGGGTAAATATATACCTACTTACGTCTCTTTTGCTGAAGTTATAAAAATATATAATAGTAAGAAATTAATCTTTTCACTTGTTTTATAAATCAATATACTTTTATTAAAACAAAAAAAAATATTTACGTATTCTATTAAAAGTGATACTTTTTGCCAATGTACGCAAAGTCGCCCTTAAGTACAAATTTTATTGGGTGTTGAAAGGCGCTGCCATCACACACAGGGCGAATAAAAGACTAAACAAAATAATATAGAATTTTACAAAATACCGTATGTCTGCCAGCCACTGGCTTTTAAACTAAAACGTGTCTTTCTTAAAATAAAAATAGACGTAAATTTACTCCAAGATATTAAGTATAGCCGCTAATATATCTTATTAATTTTTTAAAATTACCAAAAAATTAACACATTCTTTGGCATAAAGACCCCAAATTTCGTGGTATAATAATATTGTTTATTTGTATCAATAAAATATACAAAAATATTACATAATGTATATCGATAATGATACAATAAAAATTGTGGAAAATAGTATATAAATATTAATAACCAAAGCCTAAGCTGTATGACTTTTGTTAAAATATCCTAAGGCATCTTACTAACTTTTTTGGTATTTTAATTCCCAAAGTACTCAAATCATATACACACATCCAAACTTATATGGAATCATCGTGTAATTCTGAATAAACTTTTTGTAAGGAAAAAATTTGGTATCCAACTCTAAGATAAGGCTTTTTGTTCAAAACAAACATGATAATAAAGAAAAAACAACTGCTACGATTTATTATCTTTTGAATTTTGTGTTCAGAGGTAAAATAACGATCCTCCTATAATTTTATTTCAGTCCAAAAAAACAACAAAATGTCTTATGGTTGGACTAAAAGATAAGCAGAAAAGAAGAATTATTGCTCTCATTGAATAAGGAATGTTCCTGTGAGACATAGCAGAAGTAGTAGACGATAGATATCAAGGGTGTTGTATTGAAAACATATGAAAGGTACTCTCAAGAACAGGCCCAGAAAAAGTCGTCAAAGAGTCACCAATGAACAACAGGACCGCTTTGTGTGCCAAATTGCTAGAAGAAATTCCAGTGTTTCCCATCCAGAGATACAACGACAATTTCTGGAAGCTACAGAGGTGAAAGTTTCAGGTGAAACCCTAAGGAAAAGACTTCGCGCTCGAGAGTTATATAGTAGGAGAGAGTTACGGGTCCCAGCGTTATATAGGTAACTAGGCAAAATAAAATTGACAGGCTAAATTTAACACCAAAACTGGACAATTGGCAAAATGTTATTTTTTTCGGATGAGACCAGAATTGACCTAGGATCGGATGACCATCGAATTCAGGTTATTAGAGCTCCAGGAAGATAAACGAGACGCCACGCTACCAAATCTGTCCCAAGATATCAAGGAGGAACTGGAATATTCTGACGAGGATTATGCTGAAACCAAAAGCTCCATTGTTACCACTTTAACAAACTTTAACCGGTCCAAGATATGTTGATTTAACCAATCGTTAGGCTTTGGAGAGCTGGAATTGGGGATAATTTTATCCTTATGCACGATAATGCACCTCCTTATATCAACAAAGTGGCTAGAGAATGTCTTGAAACGAAAGGTGTCACAGTTTTAGACTCGCCTGCATGTTTAGCAGACCTAAATCCTATCGAACACTTGCAAGATAAGCTCAAAAGAAGGATTAGTGCTCGTCGAAACATTGCAGGAAATGTCGCACAGCTTATTGATGCAGCATTAGCAGAATGGGAAAACATACCCCAACACAATGTTGACAATTTAATAAGAAGCATACCAAGGCAGATAGAAGGGCTAGAGGTGGTAACACGGATTGTTAAAAATTCCTAAAAAAAAAAATCTAGAAGAATCTTTAATAATGGCATCGCGTCCATATTTAAGAAAAGTGTTTTTTTCAAAAAAAATGTTGCTATTTAAAAAAATTATAATGACGTTATTTGTCAAATAAAAGTGAGGTCATAAAAATATAGATCTAGAAAAAATACACACATGAAAAACAAAATCAAAATGTCCCAGCAATTTTTTTGTTACTTATTTAATGAAGCCAGAAATCTAGTGTTCCGCCCATTTTGCCTAACTCTGTATATTAAGCTACGCATAACATATGAAAGAAGTTAATTATTAGGTAAAATAAGACATGTTAGGTTGCCATATATTTTACAAATTGTTTAGCAATGCGTCAACATAATACTTTTTGTTAATTGAATAAAAATTATAATATTAATTCACCCTAAAACGTCAATTGAAGTCATGCATAACCATTTAAAATTTGTCACTCCTTGTTTTAGTACAGGAATGATGCAGTTTTGTTTCTAATTTGAAAGGAAACAAAAAATAGAGCAGCACAATTAGATGCATTTAAAAGATACTGGCGTAATAACAACTGAGTTCTATTTAAAATATTGCCAAAAATTTCTTTACATGATTAAAAATCGAAATTGATTAAATATTATGTTGAATACTTTTGTGCTATTTTCGACAATATCACTGAGGAGTTCTTATGATTTCGATGTCATCAATCCTGTAATACTTTAAGTCCATAACAACTTTATTGCTTTTTATTAATACTATTGGTCGAAATGTCTCAAAAACTTTTGTTATAGAGTTTCAAGTTTCAAAACAATTAAATAATAAGAGTAAAGAATGTCGATGACAGTATACCAACACTACATAAGAAGGATACGTAGAAGCATATTTTTTTAAAATGATAATCATAAAATAAAAGAATGAAACTATTTTTAACCCAAAAATATATAGAGTGACCCATTAAAAATAGCGATATTTTTATTGTAAGAACTGCAATATTTTTTTTCCCGCTTGTGCTGGTAAAAAGGGTCTACTATAACTACATACTTATGTTTATTTAAATAACGCAAATTATGAAAAAAATTGTTTACCAAAAATTTTCCAAATTTCATTTTCTAAATATGGTACTTAGTACAAAAAATTAATTGTAAATAATTTTTTTCCAAACATAAGTCTATAAATAATATTTATAGTTAAAATTAGAAAAAATTTGAAGATTCATTTGGACTTTTCATGCTACATCTCTTCAATTCACTCTATAACGATGTTTAAAATTTTTTTTTTTATATATATATATATATAAATTGATCTCTATAATAAATATTATTTATCTTCTTTATGTCTATGAAAGGAATTTCTGTGGAACAGATCAAACACAAGAATACAACATTTTTTATTGGGACGAAGTAACTAATATGGATTCGTATTTCTTTTTACAAAAGAAAAAATTCTTTGACTTTGATACGCTTTCACAAATTATTTACGGATCTTTGGTATACCGCATCAAATTCAACCTTATTCATATCTTTGAGAAAAAATGAACATCTATCGAATTATCTAGACATATGATTGTATTTCGCTACAATTTTTTAAAAATGAGTTTTTTAGAAGTATTTATTTTATATATTTTTTACAGATAGTTTTACATTTAATTAGGTACAACATTCAACAATCATTTAGCTAAACATTATCACTTAAAGTTTTCAGTTAAATCAATATACGTGAGTCGAAAAGTGCAATAAATTATGATATATTAAATCGACTAAGTACACAAGATGTCCTATCTTAATTTGACGATTTCTAGAGCGTTATAACCGAGAAGGACTCAACTGTATTTACCATATTTTTAATGTTATCTAGTAATTTAGGGCGGTGAAAATAGGGTGGTAAATGAAGAAATTAATCCCAGAAATTATAAACAAAATATGATCACAGAGATCTTTGTCCTATAATCATCTACTTAGAATTTATAGTAAATAAACTGAATCAGGAAACAACGTTTTGTCTAGGTGAATAATTTTAGAGGAATCTCAGACTTGTTAAAAAATTCATTTAAAAATCTAGCTTCCCAGAGTTTTGGTTAGAAACTACCCTTGCCTCTAGTAAGGTCGTAATAAACACCCAAAATTAACCACCCTTAGGACACCACTCTAAAGACTAAAAATTAAAATAACATCTGCATTCGTTTCAAAATATTTTATACTTTTTATTTATCTTTTTAACTATTTTTGCAAATTAAAATCCACTCGCAAATATTCAAAATGATGTCATTTTAAAAATTATAACTTTGCTTTTTTATAATAATAATTACAATTTTCAAAAAATTTGCGATTTATTGGTGAGGATGGTTACCTACTAAAAGTGTTTTATTTTCGAATGATTCTTCATAGAAAAAATATATCCAATTTTATTCTTCTGGAATATATCCAACGGTCTAGAAGATATAGCCAAATTAGACAAAATATTTTGAGAATGAGATATACCTATGTATTCTACGTTTTTATATTTTTATTATTTCTATTACTTAAGATTTATAACTTAAAAATATATCTCATTATTTAAATATTTGCTAAAGTCCGTTTTATTTAAGAAAAGTACAGAGGCGTCATAGATAAAGAGATGCGCACAAATCAAATTTTGACTACGTCGCTTGGCAATGACTGTAAAAGTTGCCGACGTGATCTTTCTTTAAGCATTCATAAATTTTTATTAGTTTGTAGATATTATGTTCTTTTTTTTGATACTTTTTAAAGTTTGATATACTGAGGCTCTTAAAGAAGGGGGTTTGGAAATTTGGAAACTAATAGTTTCTAATTTGAACATTTATTGCATAAAATCGATTGACAATTAAACCAAAAGATTTGCATGGTTATATTTATTTAACCATTTGAATGACAAACAAAACATGATAATCCAAATAATTTATAGTGATTTTTCAAATGGAAAAAGTTAATTAAAACATTTTGATTCATTCGGGCGTTTTTAGAATCACAATAGTATTTATTTTTGCCGAGAGAAAAGTGCGAAACAAGCTGTGGCTGAAATCATCCCTATATAATGTGACAATTTAAAATCTTATAATGTATAGCCCATTATCTTACAGACGAAATATACCAAAAAATGCCTAAAACCGTTTCTAGGATAGGACGGGGAAACTAAAATGACATAAGAGAACTCACAAATTTCTAGTTCAACCAAAACTTTATTAAATTTTCCTTTTAAGTCAAGGTTTCACAAATATTAATTCATCCTGTACAATTAATATCATAGCATTTTTTATAGGCTTTTCAATGATGCATCATAAATAGGGGTTTGCTATTTAAACTTTTTTTATTTGCTGACGGTGGGGCCTAGTGGGTTGATGGGGGTGAGTTCTCTTTTATGTCATTTTAGTTTCTCCTTTCTATCCTAGAAACGATTTTAAGCATTTTTTTATATCTTTCGTTTGCGAGATATAGTCCGTTGTAAATATTTAAATTGTTACACCGTATATTGGTTGGTGCATAAGCGGAAACAGTACTTGGAGTGGCACAAGAACAGCTATAAAGCATAAAGAAGAAACAAAGGCATATACTGCTGGAAATTTAACACCAGTGGTGGTCCGAAGTTGACGCCGTGGCACAATTGACAAGGATCATCATTTCAAACCTAACAGCGTGGATACAATGTGGGCTCTGATATAATGACTACTTTATAAAGCAGGAAATGACATAGCATTGGTTCTTTATCGTCTACCTCAAGCTTTTTATAAAAAGGCGAGAGCGACACCTACTACTGCAATATATTTTATTTATCAGAGAGCGATTGAGCAGGAATAATTTAATTAAACTTATGCTAGAAAAAAGAGAGGAACGACATAGAGTATGGAGGTGGTTTTTAATGGATAGTAGAGAGTCTTAGCTTTACACTACACCAGAGCAACATAGGGGAATTCGTAAAAGCATTTTCCTGCTCTTAAACAAAAAAAGGGTTTTTTAAGACATATTCAAAGGAATTCGGATGGAACTAAAACAATATATTTATCAACGATTAACAAAAATACATTTATTTTTGTTCTGACAAACAATCCTAATATTTATCTACAAATTTGAAAAAGTAACAACCAAATCACATTCACAATATGGCGTTGACTACAACGACACTTTCGCGCTTATTTCTGTGACGCAACTGTACTTTTTACTGTCGAAACGGAGTCCGTTATCTATTCGTTAAAAAAAGAAAATAAATTAGAGGTCTCATTTAGCTGTTAATTTTGTGTTTACTCAATTTTAGTGAACATGTTAAAATTACTTTATTTTAATAATAATTATATTAATGTAGTGACGCAAAAATACAGTTTTACAAATAATATTAAAATTGTAAGATATGTTTTACCATAAATTAATTTATAACAAGTTCTTTCTGTTTGAATTTAAGTGTAGATCAAAGCAAATAATTTAATTGAAGAGGAAATAAAATCCAAGTTCCAACTAGATTCAATTGATCTTATCTTGATTCCAATTTACAAGTATACATCTAATTAGAAAGCAAACGGTAAATATACATTCCTGTAAAGTCGGGTTTTAACTAGAATTAAATTCTATTAACCGTATGTTAGAATGCATTTATTAACATAAATGCTTTTTAGAACAAGCTTTTAGAAAAAGGAGCAGTTGCGCAGAAAAACTAGTTAAATTAGGCTACATTACTTGGATATACATTTTGTGAAAATACAGAATATATAGGAATACAACTGAAAAATCAACTTAATTTCAGTATTAAGCTGAATCAATTATCGTTAAATATTTCAGATAAAACCTGATCTTAGTAGGAAAAACTAGTTGTAACTACCCCCTCCGTTCTAGATTTGACTGGACAAACTAGGATCTTAGATAAAACTAATTATTCAAAATAATGTTAAATTTGCAGCAGTTGTTACTAATTAAAACTAGTTTTTACTAAAGAATATTAGCTAAAATTTTTATAAAGCCTAACCCAACTTATGGACCCCAAGCAGCTGGTAGTGCTGGACTTCTAGGTACCAGGTAAATACTCAATTTACCTACCGGAGCTATCCATTTTGCACACGAGTTTTTTTTTGATATTGTTATGTTGTTCTGTAATATCCTAATACATAAAATGTTCATGATCTCTGTGCCGCCGCAGTCGCGTTTGCTCTTGTCTATTTTTATGGTATTAAGCATTGAAATATGATGTTCTACTACAGGGGAAGGTCCCGTACCTTGAGCCATTCGAATCATAACAACGGTTATGCGCAAAAAATCGCCCATTTGTGAACACACCTTGACTCATCAGTCATCTGTCATAATTAATTGGTTGCCATTCGAAAACAAATAGTAGTGAAAAGTGCACGGTGTCTCAACAAAGAGGAAAAAGTAAGTATTTTTTATTTTGTATTACGTGTTATTTTAGTTTTTCATGGATCTTATTATTGAATCGCTACTTGTGTTAGATAGTTATCTATTTTGTACATAATCTGTGTCATTTTTATAACGTCAGCGGTAAAGTTTATGTGAATTTACTTAATCGTTAATGTTAGGCTGCGTACCTTGGACCGCGGAGCAGTCTCGTACCTTGGACCGGCTCAAGGTACGATAACACCATTGTACCCTGACCGCCAAAGTCGATATAGGTATTTTTTTTATTATGGAGTGATTTTTTTCAAGTCTATTGTTACAGATTCCACGTAGTAAAGAATCGAACTAAGCCTTTCCTGGAAAACTTACAGCAAGCCAGAAATGCTGTCTTAAATGGTGTTTCTCAACGTTCTGCTGTCGAATAATTCAAGGTGTCAAGGTCTACTCTTAAGCGTTACATGAGCCAAGAAGCTAATAAAGAAGGGAGTTACCAGTCTTACGAAAAATGTGCAGTTAAAAAGATTTTAAAACGCCATGAGGAAGATGATCTATGCAAATATCTTGTTACTGCATCAAAGATGCATTATGGCTTACATATACATCAGTTAAGAACATTAGCATATCAGTTTGCATCTGCAAACCACAAAGTATTACCAGCATCATAGAAAGAAAATAAAAGAACAGGAAAGCATTGGTTTAGGAATTTCATGAGAAGGAATCCAAATTTAGGTTTACGCAAACCCGAAGTCACTAGCTTATCTAGAGCCACCAGTTTTAACAAACATACGGTCAACATTTTTTTTTTCTAAACTAAAAAGTGTGATGGAAAAATATAAATTCGATGCGAGCAGCATCTACAATATGGATAAAACATCCAACAGCACCGTCCATAATCCAGGGAATATTATAGCAGTCAAAGGCGAAAAGCAAGTGGGAAGCGCGACATCAGGCGAGAGGGGTCAAAATGTCACTATGATCGCATGTATAAATGCTATTGGGAACAGTGTCCCTCCAATGTTCATATTTCCTTGTGTGAACTTTAACGAAAACATAATGATGCATGGTGTTCCACCAGGCGCTGTAGGGGCCGCTGTTCGAAGAGGATGGTCTAATTCAGAAAAGTTTGTTGACTGGATGAAACAGTTTATACGTCATGTTAACTCCACTAAAGAAAATAAAAAATTGCTTATATTGGCCAACCATGACAGCCACATCTCGGTTGAAGCTGTGTCACTAGCAAAATCTAACGGAATCGTCTTGCTCACTTTACCACCGCATACGAGCCACAAAATGCAGCCGTTAGACAGATGTGTTTTTGGACCCTATAAGAAATACTATAATACAGCTGTCAATGAGTGGATGTTATCTCATCCATCTACTCCGATTACCATTTATAATGCGGCAGAATTGGCTGAAAAAGCATATACTTTAGCATTCACCCCCTCAAACATTCAACCTGGATTTAGAGGTACAGGAATTTGGCCTGTCAACGAGAATATATTTGGAGATGATGAATTTTTAGGCTCAGCAATTACAGACAGGAAGAATCCGGAAACCGAACAGCTGGCAGCAAAGCAAAGTGCTTCTGAAAAAGAAGTAAGGGGCGCCGACATATCAGCACCCCCTGATAAACTTTCGACTTCTGCCTACAAATCACAACATAAAATTCGACCCTTCCCTAAAGCGGCTCCTAGGAAAAATCAAAGAAATCGAAAAAAGCAACATGTCGCATTCTCACTGACATACCAGAAAAAAAAGAACTTCAGCGAATTTATTTAGAAAAGATGGCAAAAGAATCAACGCGTATAAAGAAGCAAAGCGTATAAAGAAGCAAGCTGTGAAGACTGTAAAAAGAAAGGTGTTGCAGAATGAATCCTCATCAGATTTCTGTAAATCTCCACAAGCCTCGGCAGAACTGAATAGTGGAGAAATAGAGGTAAATAAATATTGTTTGACCAGACTTTCAGTAAAAAAGAAAATGCATTACTATGTAGCGGAAATTGTCGAAATCGAAGATCAAGACAATATAAAGGTCAAATACCTGAAAAGATTAAAAACCACCTACAAGTTCGTCAAAGAAAAAGACGAAGTGTATGATATCTCAAAAGGTGATGTTGTGATGGTTCTTCCAGAACCTGAGTGCAGTGGATTTTCAGAAAGACAGAAAAACATGTTCACTTTTGGCATAGACTTTTTAACCTACGATATAGAATAATTTTTGCTAATTTGATTCCAAATATATATTTGTTATCTTTCATGAATTGTATGTTTCTGTTCTGGCATCAGCTTTGTTACTGATATTTGAATTTATTGCGTTCAGTATTTATGGTTTTCTTTTTTTATTTACCATAAAAGAGGTACTTATACCCTAGTTTCCACGTTATTGACAATTAGTACAACTACATTTTAGAACTAGACCAAGGTACATATCCTAGTGGCTATGGGTATAGCACCGGTTGTGTACCGTGAGCCATTTTAAGAAAATAAAAAATAACTAATTTTACTATGTTATCACTTAATATTTTATTTTTCACACAGTTAATATCATGGTAGCTCTTAATCTATGCCTCTTTCATTGACAGATATACTGCCAATACATTTGAGTACCTATACACTTAATTGAAAAAAGGTGGTTCAAGGTACGGGACATTCCCCTATCGACTTTATTGCAGTATCAACACTTGTTATTTGATTTCTTGTCTATTCTGTTCTTCATTAAGCAAAGATTTTTCTCCATCCGTCTTATTGGTCCCTGTTGGTTTGCTATTTAATCATGTTACTTCTATTATTTCTTCTTTCTTTCAAGATATTTGTTAACTCTACTTTTATCTAGACAATTCTGGATTCAACTAAAAATAGTTAAAACTGGTTTAATCTTGTAAGATCGGGTTTTATTGATAACTAATATTAACTGTAACAAGATGATGTGCAAAAATAAACTGCACCTATTTAAAAACGATTTTTATTAAGCGTCAAATCAAAAGAATCGATATTGACAACGATTTGGTTTTCCTATACATTATGCGCTGTTGCCAGTAAATAACAACTTTTTTTTAAAATTCATCCTGTAGTAAGACAAAAACACATATTTTAGTAGCTTTAGGCAATCTTTATAATATTTTGGAAGAATTTAATTAAAATTAGATTCCAATAATAAAAAAAATAAAAATAAAAAATAATCACCTCTAAAACAGACTTTGACAATCTTCAGATATCACTAAATTATTAAATTTTTTAGCGTTTGAATGAAACCTCTTGTCAATTTTTAACGAGAATTATAATTATAATAATTTTTCATAACAATTTCACAACTAATAAATTTGTTAAAATAGATATTTATAAATTAGTAATAAATACCAAAATAAACTATTTAAAATAATATTATATTTTGGATTCAACAAAAGTACAACTTTTTTTAACAAAAATGCGTCAATAAATCTATTTAAATAGATATATCCAATTATAATAGATTCATTAAGGTTTTTCATTTAAATATACGTTTTAAACCAATATAAATATACAAAACATCATGGTAATATTCGGTGAAGATTAAATATTATATTTCCATGGGCTGTATTTTCCTTAACACCGGAAAGTGACAGCATAGACATATAGACAATAACATCAGGAATAATATTTCTTTGGTATATTTTGATTTTGTTTAAAACAAGATTTTCATAATTTTTCCTGAGTTATAACTTCCATTTAATGGAATATAATATATAACAACTACTTCTCTATTTTATTAAATACTATTATTTAATATTTTTAAATAAATTTAAAAAACGTTATACATAATTGGATATATCTAATCATTTATTATTGTGAAAAACACACTTTAACGTCGACGACACAATATCACTTAATTTTTATTACTATGTTTTTTTGGCAATTCCATTATTTACAACACTAGAAATAAATTTACGAAATCTTTAAATAGTTATTTTTTGCATTCCTAATATGTAGGCTACGATTATTCTAAAAAAATGTTCGATACATAAATATACAAAACAGCACCATAGATTAAGCATAGATCAGACAAATGCAGATGCAACCGCTAACAAATTAAAACTTTGTACTGTACGACTTTTTTAATGTAAATTAATTCATTTCAAAAATTGGTTAAAGATAAATCCACACCAATCTAATAGCTGAAAGGTTTTTGGTAGGTCCAGTTAAGGTCCTTAAATTATAGAAATGTTGTAATGGAAATACATATAATATACGTAAATTGCAACACACTTTCAGTGAACTTAAAACATGGAAAAGTGTGGACAAAGAACTCCAAGAAAGAGAATCCAAGTTGAAGAATTACTACTAATGGAAGTTGACTAGATTTTCATTTATTATGCAGCTAGACAACTGAAAATTCTCGATTATACGAGATGTATTTTATAAAACACCACCAGACCGCAGGTCGAGTGGTGTTTTTTGAGCAATACATCAATTATGGATCTATAAGGGTAGTAGTCTTGTAATTATTCTGTATTGCTAAAATTTTAATTATAATTTTACGATTGTTATGCAAGGTGTTCCTAAACATCATCTCATAATTAAAGGAGGTAATTCCTTGACTCATATTATGACAAAGTTCATATAAACATGTGTCCTAAATTGCTTTGTTTCGAAGATACAGAGTGTCCAAATTTTTTAAAATAATCAGTTTTTCATCAATATCATAAATACTCTTTTGCCGATTTTGATGAATTTTGGTACATTTGTTGGTTTAAAATGCTATAATTTGTTTGCATAGTCCACTTGATATTTTGTGCAGGCCCTAGACTCCCGTTCCCGAATATGTGAGTAGGAATATGAAGCGAACGTTTAACAAAAATGACTTTTTGGATCGAAGACCCATTATTGTTGTGCAATCAAACAGTTTTTATTTTTTATCTCGATAAAAACAAGAAAAATAGAAAAAGTTTAGAAGATAAAAAAATTTTTTTGATTGGCGAAGTTGTTTATGATATGAATGAAAAATTAATTATTTTTAAAAATTTGAACGCCCTGTATCTTTGAAAAAAAGCAATTTAAGACACATGTATATATAAACTTTAAGTCATAAATTATGCCAAGGAATTACCTCCTTTAATTATGACATGATGTTTAGGAACACCCTATATATTAGCAGGTAGACTTGGTGTGGATTCTACCAATCATAAAAAAAATAAGATGAGTGTCAAATAATATAATAGAGATTATTGCGAGAGTAGAAAATTAATATAATTTGTTCAAGAATTATTCATTTTTAAAAATGCTTCATGAAAATGTTTACAAAATAAAATAATATCTACTTGCAGCTTTTACTCTTAGTTCTTTATTAAATAAATGATAATTAGGTTTGTTTTAATTTGGCATAAAACTCAAGGACTTTTTTCCAAGAAATAATGCATTAAAAAGAAAAATCAAAAGATTATTGATTGTAAATTAAACAATATGGTATTTCAAATATTTTTTCACTTTTTATCATATAGACACCACAAAAAAGAAACCAAATTTCACAATTTTACTTTTAACTAAATATCTAGGAGTTCATCTCTTAATAGCTGATATATTAATTTTAAAACGTTTCTAAATTATTATTGGAAACCAGAGTTGGGTTGTATGCGGATACTTTATATTTATTTGAAAGCAGTATCCGGGTGTCCGGTCATATATCGTACGACACCGCCGTATTTTGTACAGGCATATCTCAAATCCTATACATCACACTCGTCACTGATCATACTTTTATTTATTGGCAATTTTGTAATTTCCACCTCTATTTCATATTATCTTATTAACCCTTAACTGGTATGCTGGGGTCTCGCATGACCCCAAGCATTTAGAATCGTTAATGATTTTTCATTGTTTGGCAACATCGCCTTGTGCGACATCGCCTTGTTCTAGTTGATCCTTAGGAGCGGTACCGGTCTCATCTCATGTTTTAGAGATATTTACATTTGGGGTCGCCGCTGACCCCAATATGACAGTTACGTGTTTATTTTTTAGTTTGGAAATGGCGAATAAATATTTAACAGAGCAACAATTAAACGACTTAGCCGAAAACCAAAGTAACATAGGTAAACCTACTGAACCTATTGACAATTTTTGTGGTGAAACCAACGAGGATATTAGTGATACGCCAACTAAACTCCAAATTAACTGAGTTGGCTTTAAAATATGAAGGTAACCGCGTCTCCTATTTCGACCATCTAGATATAGTTGAACTGAGACTGGACGAGAAGACGTGACATCCCTGTTCTCAACAAATGGTACTGGTTGACCAATTTTTCAAGCAACAATGTCGCAAAAACGTTTTCTGTTTTTTCTAAGTGCAATTAGATTTGGTGACGCTACCAATTGGAAGGACTGAATTGCTGCTAGTGATAAACTGGCTGCAGTTTTAGAAATTTTTGAAATATTCGTAAAATCTGTCAAGTTAATTATTCATGCTCGCAGTATGCTACTGTCGATAAGATGTTAGTAGCCTTCTGAGGAAGATGTAGCTTTCGTATGTATATGAAAAGCAAACCTACCAAATATGGCTTGAAAATAATGTGCCTATATAATGTACCCACACCCTTGATGTACTAAAATTGGTACCACTAATTAAAAATACTAACAGAAATGAAACTGAAGATAACTGGTTTACATCCATTGATTTAATAAGTGAATTAAAAGTTCGAAAGCTCACTTATGTTGAAGCATTTACAAAAAGAAAAGGGAGATATCCGCTTAATTTCTGCCAAACAAAAATCTAAAAGTCGGTACCGCAGTATTCGGTTTTACTGAAGATCAAAAGCTAGTTTCTTACGTGCCTAAGAAAAATAGAGCTGTTATTTTAGTCTCTTCGGTGCATCACACGGATGATATTGCTCCAGTCACTCAAAAACCTGAATAATTGAGTTTTATTACACAACAAAAGGTGGTGTAGACAGCTTGGGCCAGAAATGTGCAAGCTACTCATATAACCGAAGAACTCGTAGATGATCACTGGCTGTTTTATACGCAATTCTGAACATAGCTAGGATAAATTTATAAGGTAATTTTAAAGGAGTTAACCCAAACTCAAAAATGAAAAGAAGAGAACATGGAATATCTCTGGGAAAAGAACCAGGCGCGAATACAAGAAGGGTAATAAGGTAATTACCCCCCCCCCCGAGCTGCTCAAACAAATCCAGGAATTTATTAAATTGTAATCTAAAAACGACGAGATTTTACGAGAAAGCAAAAAAAACAAGATGACGGAGACGAATGAAGAATAGAGAAGCACAGGCTGGCGTACAGTATTTTTTGTTATTTTTTCAATAAACGAATGATTCTTTGATAAAATTATCTACCCCCCCCCCCCCCCGAAAAATCTTCCCAGATCCGCGCCTGAAAGGAACTCATTCATGACCACCTATTAAATATATAGACTGAAAAACAACTTCCAAGAAAATTGCACCTCAAAATCACTGATATACTGAGTATGCCAATGCCAGCAGAAGAGAATAATAGTAATAAACAACAGTTGAAAAGACAAAGATTTATCATGTGTCCAAGATAAAAAAATGTAAAACATTCAACAAGGCCAAAGTTTTGTATGCAAACACCACTATACAAATACGATAGAATGTACATCCTGCAATAACAATAATTCATTGTAAGGTATAACATACCTGTCAATTTTGACATGTAAAATTAAGAAGCATTTTTTTGTTCCAGAGGGCCGACTGAAGTTTAGACAAAATGATGTTATCGCTACGGATCCTGTTTGGCCATAAATGTTTTGACATGTAAAATTAAAATGCAATTCTTGATTTTAGAGGGTCGACTAAAGGGTATACGAAAGGATATTATCTCCAAGTCAAAACTAAGTAGATGTCAAAAACAACACATTTTTTAAAGATAATTACGTATAAGGCCCAGTTGTACCATTTGAGTTCAGGCTAGGTTCAACTAAACTTGGTTTTGATTGTGACATTTGGGTATTGTTAGTACGATGTTTGTCACAGTCTAAACTAAGTTCACTTGAACCTCCCTCAAACTGGAGTGGTACAACTGGGCCTAAGAGTGTTTTTATATCTATGTCGCTTCTTTATATTCCAAAAAATATAGAAATATTTAAACAATTGCAGTTTTTTTTTAATCCTCTATTAAATAAAATTGGTGTCACCTATGAGCTTAGAATACCAGTTAAGTTTCAAATTGCTTGCGTGCCATTTAAGGGTTAAAATCCTTGCTTAAATAAATAAAATAAAATGCTTTCACTACTTATAACCTAAAAATACTTATGTAACTACCTTTTAAATATCCCCGTATAATTGGAAATAAAATAATGTGTTTTTTAATAAAACAATATATAAGATTCAATTTCAATACTCCTAAAGTGACGGATAAATTCATTTGCAACCGTATTAATGATTTGAAGAAAAACTCCTGAAAGAAGTCTATTTTTAATTTTAAATCTTTGACGTAAAAACTTTTGCCATTAGGATACCCCTCACGGTGGGGGGTAATTACCCCTTTTATTTTTTTAAATAAAATAAGCAGGCATGTGATACCTAATATCGAAGGGATTTTATTTCTCTATTCAAAAACCTAGTAGGTTGTAATTTTTAGATATTACATATCAAAAAATGCTTTTAAAATGCTAAATCCAATTCAAAATGTTTATCATAACTTTAAACGAAAATAACTTAAAACTAGGATTTGCATAAAATTGTTTCAAGTAACCCCCCTAGAAAACAAGCCATCTAAGCCCATTTTAAACAAAAAATTAAATAATATTTTTGAGGTGTAAGTAAAAAGGAACATATTTTTGAATCTAATAAGTTGAATCAAATAAATTTTAGAAATTTATCATTGTTTTACAAATGTATTACATTCATTTTATTATTTTTAACAAGAGCCTTTCTGAGACACAAAGAATTGATATCTAAATATTAATCGAAGTTAGTGATAAAATAAGAACACATGTAGAACCTTTAACAATAAACATCCTGACCATCATGATTCTCAGTCTACAATGAGTAGAGTAGAACAAAAAATCGACCGATATGGAACAGTTATATATTAAATTTTGATGATCATACACATAAACCTAACACTTAAGTTGCAGCTGACTAATGTAAGGAAAACCATTATACATGTTTTGAAAAAAGAAAAATACTGCCCATATAAAATTCAATAGATGTAGGAACTAAATGAAGATGATCTTGACCGTCGATTGGAATTTTGCGAAACCATGATAAATAGATGTCAACAAAATACGGTATTTTGAAAAAATATTTATTGTACATGGAAATTGTTACAAGCCAAATTGTCGGTATTTGAGTAGACAAAATTCACACGGGAAGGTGAAAGGCCGCACTCAATATTCTGTTAAATTAAACCTTTGGGCTGGAATATTAAACGATCGAATTGTCGGGCCTTATTTTTTTGACGATACATTGACTAGGGAAGCGTTATTTAGATTTTTAGCTGGTTATTTAAACAGCTATTATTTATAATTGTTGTTCTGTTTTGGTACAACATGTAAAATTTAAAATGTTGTGGAAATCATTCTGAACTAAAGCATTGCTGTGAACGTCATCGCCAAAGATGAATTCGACGATTCACCCAATATATAGATGGTATGGATTCAGCATAGACATGTTTTTACAGGAAAAATCCTATATGGTCTTGTCTACTACTAAGGTCTCGAATTTGTGGAAGCTTCTAGCTCATTTAGGTTTAATTTTAGTTAAGATTTTGGTTTGGTTTTTTGACTAGTTTTTTGTTCCTGTTTTAATTATATCTCTTTCTATTTTCAATATAAAATGCTGCCAATATCAAACCTATGATTGTGCTTTGTTTGTGTTAAAGTAAATATAAGAAGATTTCACATGTGCAGGATAGGAAAAGATGTGTTACTGATGTTGCGCGTTACCGATAGGTAGCAAGTTACCGTCCTGTAAATGGCAGCATTGATACTGTGTCACATCTTTTCCTGCATCTGCGAGCCCCATTTAATGTTTATTTGCATCCGATTATATTTTTAGATGAAAGTATGAGTACTATTTTAATAGGTATGCGGATACACTGTTAGTACCCGGATACATTTACCTGGATCCAACCCAACTCTGTTATTTAAATAACCTTGTGTATGTGTGGTTTACGAACTCTCAAAAAATATCGTCAAAATATTATTAAATTTAAAAAATAAAGAATTAAGAAAATGCTGAAGTACAATATTTACTTAAATTGAGTGTTATAGGTATCTGAAGCAGAAATAATAACGCACTGGGTTTGTTGTATATCATCTCATTAGGGTAACAAAAACCCTACCTCTATGAATCAACGTAGTCGCATCTTGAATCATTCTCTAATCTACGTTTTAAGTATTTACCTATTTAGCACTAGCAACAGACTCACTACCATCTCAAAAGCTCGTGGTAGTGAGTCTGCTACTAGTTAAATCTACTCAAAGACTTGATCCGAATTCAGAACACCTCCGATCGACGTGCTTCAGATAGGTTTCCGAGTACACGCTTCTCGTTCTGTCTTCATATCTAATGGAAGGTCTTCTCGGATCTATGTAATCCAAATCAGACGGCGGCCTCTTGCAGAGGCTGCAAAACGCGCACTGCAAGGTGTTCTTGAAAGCCTCTCGGAAGTCTCGATTGAAGTAGGCGTAGATGATGGGGTTTAATGTAGAGTTAAAGTAGCCGATCCAGAACATCACGGCTACCACTTCTTTAGGACAGTTTTCGCGACAAGAATCACAGAGATACACTATATCGTACCACAGAAAAAACGGTAACCAACACAGGATGAAAGTTCCCATGATTATCCCCAAAGTCCTAGCCGCTTTATGTTCACGCTTCATTTTCGAAAGGTTTCTTTCTTTTGTCGGGGTATGGTGTAGATCCTGGTTAATATCATGAGCCGTTAGAGTCTTTGAGGATCCACCCGAATTGGATAACATATCACCGTTGGTGTTGTTTTGATGCAGCAGCAAGGCAGCGCCATGCCTGTTGAACATCTCGCGCTCCTGTCTGTTGGCTTCTCTAAATATCGCTAGATACATAAAGATCATGATTGAACACGGGATCCAGAAGGATATACTGCTGCTGATAACAGCGTACGGTTTATTTACAATAAATTCACATATATCCGGATGACGATTTCTGAAAGCTTGGTTCTCCGGCGTGGTATACCAACCTTTAAATATTGGAAGGAAGCTTATGATAGCGGGGCTGATCCAAGTATTTAAGATCATGAACGCCACAACGTTTTTAGTCATTGTTAAAGGATATTTTAGGGGTTTCACTATAGCGTAATATCGATCGACACTGATGCAGCACAGATGCAGGATTGAAGACGTTGAAAAATAGACATCTAAAGAGTTCCAAACATCGCACATAAAGTACCCGAACTTCCATTCATCATAGATTTGTACACTGGCATTAAAAGTCATCGCGAACATAGCAACCAGCATGTCCGCTAAAGCTAATGATATTACATAGTAATTAGTGATGACGCGCAGCTTTCTGTGTCTCATTACAGACACGATAACCAAAAGGTTACCGAAAATGGAAGCGATGATGATTGAGCCCATGATTGTTGCCTTCACAGCCAGAACGAAGTCGTCCGTCCATTCTGTCGATTTTATTGCATTGTCCGAATCGTTGGCAGATGTGAAATTTATGCTGTCCCCCATGTTTTAATTGTTTCGTTTCAGTCCAAATAGTTGCAGGTGCACTGCTCTCTAACTAGTGCGTGAATCTGTCCACGGGGATGCATCCTTCATGTTGTTGTGTAGTTGCGGTCAGTTTTTATACCCGATTGAAGTCTCCTCGGCGATTCATTTGAGCGATTGGACTCGGCGGACGCTGCAACAAAGAAAAATATCGGTTAACGGTTTTCAATTAAATTACGATAAAAAATTAAAGTAAAATTGGAATTCGTTTAAAAAATACTCATTCTGAATGTTTGAACAAAAGCGATTAACAATACGCAAAATCTGGTCGATTTGAGCTCACATTTTTTTTATTTATTTAATTCGAGCAATGGTTCAAGACCAGTTAGAGGCAAGGAGAGTTACAATACAGAGTGTTATTGAAATCCATGTACATATTAAAAGTTACTAAAGTGCATGATGTGCAAAAATTATGCATCAAATTTAAATCAGGATTGACCAAACCCATTTAACATGTTAATTTGTTCATGTGTCGTGGGTAACGAACCATATTATGTTTCATTGTGTTATGTATGCGTTTGTAGATGGTTTGCAGGTAATGTTATATTTCACCGAAATAATTAGACAAAATATCAGCCTAAAATGAAAATTTTTAGTACATCAAAGAGATTCAGATATTAATGAAGGTTCTGATTTCTTTTCACCAAATTTCATTATGCTCAGAGATAAAAATGATCAGAAGGATATACATATATAAATTGTTTGGCGTTTTTTCCTAGTTTTTGTTATTTTACTCAAAAATTACAAAACTTTTTTTAAAGAACAATTTTCTATCGATTGGTCCTTATACATTTTTGCCAAACTTTATATTTTTGCCGCTAGAACGCGCTAAAAGAAACAATTGTATATATTTTGCAGATTTACGCATTTTACATGAAAACCATTTACTTTGATGGAAAATTAAGTAAAGTTGTAAAATGGAAAATTCATCGTTTTCGCTGCTACAGCACATGCGCGGAAAATAAATAAAATAAAATGAATATGTTTACTTAAATTCCACATTTCATAAAGTTGTAACTACATTTTTTAACCAAGCGGACAGTTTTGACAATAAATTGAATGATCATTTATTGAAAAAACGGGTCACACTTTCTACGCATGCGCTGTAACAGCTGAAACGATGGGTTTCTAGAAAAACTATTTCATATTTTTAATAGGAAATTTTTCGATCTACAACTTTGTTCTTATGAAATATTCCACCAAATTTCGTAGTTTTTATGTAAAATGCCAAAACCGCAAAATATATACATTTGTTTCTTTTAAAAAAATGTATAGGGACAATATCGATAGAAAATCATTAGTTTTTCAAAAAAAGGCCAGTAAATTTTTTCACTAAAACGGGTAGAATAAAAATAACTGGAAAAAAAAAGTCGAAAAATGTATACATATACAGTTTATTCATTTTAAATATTTAAATACAATAATTTATAAATTTTGTTGATTTCATTTAATATCCTCCAACTCAGTCCGTGCCTAGACAAGATTTTCCTGTTTGCACTAAAATAATTTGAGGATATTTTATTAATTGTACATAAGAGTTAGAAATTAGGTTGGTGTTTTTAACTTTAGAATTTTGCTTTATGGTAAAACCTTAAAACTTATATAGTCAGGAAGGAGCATGCCATGTCCGCGTTAATCTAATCGATGTGACGGAAGTAGTAGCCATGTTGTATTATGGATGATTCATCATTATATGATAAATGGTTTCTACAATTGGTTTATAATTTTAGTGATTAAAATTTGTTAATAATTTGGATGTTTTATGTGTTAATTTAAACTTTTATCAAGCGTATATTTTGTAGAAATTTTTAAAAAGTGTTTAGTGTTTTATTATTTATTTAGTATTACTGTTAATTTTAAATTTTCCGCGTTAAAAGACAAGCAAGATAATATGGTCAGTTGTTCGTCTTGTAGATATAGCAGCACAGCTAAAAGTAGAAAGAAATAATCTACATTTCTTAAGCAAGTATTTTGTTCTCTCAATTTTCAACCACATTAAAGATTTTTTAATTTTTTAATGTTTTAAATTTGTAAACAAACATGGTAAGTGCGTCTGCGATCAACTGTGTTCATAGGCTTAGTCTCATGGTTTATAGGTTAACATACTTTTATTTAAACAATTATTTTATGCAATTTGAAGATATTATTGTAGTTAAAATTAATAAATTATTGTTCAATTTAGATTTATAAATTAATTGTAAGTAAACAATTTTCAGATTTCCTAAAGATTCTCAAAAAGCAAAGTTATGGCTTGAGTTCATGCAACAAACAAATTGTGAACCAAAATATCTGAATTTTTTATGTTCACGCCGTTTTAAAGTAAATTGTCTTGATCGAACCTCAAAACAAAGAATAAGACTTCTACCAACAGCTGTTCCAACATTAAAAGTGGTTCGGTTGAAGTATATAAGTAAATAAATTCTTTACTAACTATATCATGTGCCGTTTTTTTTCGTATAAAAGAAGTTTATTGTATGAATGTGATGCACCCTATATAATTTATTACAAAGTTGTTCACAAAAACGAACACACATAGAATTAATAATATCTCAAGTAAGGAAATAAGTAGCATATCGCATGCCTCAAGATACTGTCTTAGGTCCTATCTTGTTTAATTTTATTTTAAATAATTTGTGGTTTAAATACAGATGGAACTATTGTTAGTTTTTCAGACGACACAGTTATTCTGTAAAATGCAGAGAACTGCAGTTGATTAAAATTATTAATAGAAACAGATCTTATAAAAATTTTCGAATGGTTTGATTATAAAAACTTACAAACCTTTGACATAACTTATGTTGTTCCTTTATACAGTTACAAAAAGATGGCCTCTTTCTATAGAAACAATAAAAGGTAACGTTCAGTAGTTTCATATAAGTATTACAAATGATATGAAATACCGTAGAGTACAAATTGACTCTCATCATAACTGGACTAAGCATACAAATAATGTGTTGAATGTACATTTAAAAATAATCTATTTTGCAATCATATAATCATTATTACGTTATAGGATCCTTTCTTGAAAAGTTTTACCTCCTCATGCAAAATTGTCCTGCAAAAAATATTACTAATAATATTATGTAATAAAATGATCAGAAATTCTCTTCAAAATTAGAAAGTTTTATATGTACTCCAACAAAAACATGTAAGAAAGAAATATCGCAGCGTTGTTTGATCTAAATATAAGTATAGGATATTAAATTTTTTTTAACGCATATCTACAAAACATATTTATTTTTCAAACCTTAATAATTTGTAAAATGTAAATTAATAAAGACATTGTCATAATAAAGACGTAAAAAGTCAATTTTTTTTTTAATACATTATTGCTTTGATTTTTCAAATAAAATTATATAAATTATCCCAAAAATATTTTCCAATATTTATCCCACCCAACATGCAATTTTAAAGTAAAATGTATTTACATAATAAAGAATAATGCAAACTTCTCGCAAGAAAATAGCAATTTGTTAAAATGAGAGAAATCGTTAAATTTAGATAATATGCAAATGAGAATTTATTATTTTCTTTTCTACGCCCCTTTATGACAGTACGTCTCTGGTAGACCGGAAACACTTGTCGCCATATTCGTCTAATTCACTGTTAAAATTAAATACCATCGCGATTCCAAGGTCTTTTAATATTCCTCCTTCCTGACTATATGTATTCTAAGGGTAAAACAGAGAAACTGCAATATTCAATAAAAGTATCATGGTGGTATGAAAAAAATGAGTCTGATGGTGGTATTGATATAATTTATAGGTTTATTTAAAAATAATGCCATTTAATGCTTTATTTCCATAAATAATTGTAAGTGAGCAGTTATATAGTTTCTTATATATTTTTTAAATTTAAACAAGGACAAGTCTCACAGATGACAACATCCGTGCCGTTCGAGAGCTTGTTGAAGGCGATCGCCGGTTAACAGTTGAAGAAATTTCGTCAGAAGTAGGTATCAGCTATGGGAGTGCTCAATTCATTATCACTGATCATCTCGGCTTCAGAAAAATTAGTGCTCGATGAGTTCCAAGGTTACTGACCGAAAATCAAAAACAGGTCAGGTCGGAGATCAGACTTCTGAATCGATTTCGACAAGAAGCGGAGGATTTTCTGAGACGCATCGTCACATGTGATGAGACATGGGTCCACCATTACACTCCTGAGTCAAAAATAGCGAGTAAGGAGTGGCGAAGAAAGGATGAAGCCTGCCCAGTGAAGGCCAAAACCCGTCTCTCAGCCGGAAAACTTTTGGCGACGGTTTTCTTTGACTCGAGGGGAGTTTTACTTGTTGATTTTTTTCAAGATCAACGAACAGTTATTGCGGTTTACTATTGCCAGTTGTTAGAGTCGACAAAAATCGCCTATCGAAACAAAAGACAGGGTATGCCCATTAGAGAGACCATCCTTCTTCACGACAACGCGAGACCTCACACCGCGGTTTTGACAAGGTATAAACTGGAAGTACTGGGCTGGGAAACTCTTGAACACCCTCCCTATAGTCCAGACTTGTTCCCCTGTGATTATTTTTTGTTTGGACCCTTGAAAGAATCACTCGGAGGAAAAAGATTTGAAAGCAATGAAGAAGTCGAAGAGTACGTGCGTAATTGGCTGACAACTCGCCCTCAAACTTTTTACGAAGAAGTAATATTCAAACTCCCAAAACGGTGGCAAAAGTATGTAGAGCATGGAGGTAACTACGTTAAGAAATGTATAATGTTTTGTTTGTGTATAACATTAATCAATAAATGTATTTAAAAAAATTAACGTTTATATTTGATTCACCCTCGTATAAAACTTTGGGCCAAGAAAAAAGCGATGATTGTGTTACAGTTTTTTTAAAGAGTGAGATATTTATGTCCAGATTTGCTAATGAGCATGTTAATCTGTTGTCTTTATAGTTAAATTTGATGAGGTTGTTATATATGTTTAGAATACAGTTATAGATATAAAGTGTCTTAATAATAAATTTTTCAGATTTCTCATATAATTTTTTTCTTGAATATAGTTTGACATTTTTAAATATAATTCTAAGTAGCGTGTTTTTTACTGTCCCTAAAATGTTAAGAGTTGTATTAAAAGTCTTACCCCAGGCAACAATGCAATGTCTTAAAAGAGAGTTATAAACAATTTTTATTTTCTTTGAGAAAAGAATATCCCTTAAGGTGTAAAATTTGTGCATTAAAGCTCTTAATCATTTACTGTCATGGGTAATATGTTCTGACCATCGCATATGCTGATCGATAATAACACGCAGGTATTTTATAGAAGAAACTTTATCTATTATTGAAAAATTACAATTATCTGATATACATTGCGGTTCATGTAATTTTATTATACATTTAGTTAATTGATAGACAGTTATAGGATTAAAGGTGATATATTTTGTCGTCTTGACATTTATAGTTTATTTTATTTATTAAAATTGAGCCAGGTGCTAATTTTTTGTTATTTTCTGTTTTTGTCTGAACATCATCCCAATTTTTACCACCGATGAAGATTATCGCAGTGTTATCGGATAGCTAATAAGATGTCCATTAAAATCATTTATTTTTGTAATATTATTTAAATAAATAATAAACAGTAATTCTCCTAATACCATACCCTGTGGAACACCAATTTTAATTAGAGACTCGGTGCTTAAATCAGTGCCTACTTTTACTCGCTGGACTCTGTTAAATAGTTTTATATGAGCTTTAATGCAATGTCTTTAACCCATAATTATTTAATTTATCTAAGAGAGCGTCCATTAATTACGTGAGGTGTTCAAGGTGGGGAGGGTATCTTTCCAAATCTCACTTGGGGGTGTAAAATTGCGTAAAAGTAAAGTTAAATTAAAGTAAAGAATGTTTCTAGAAATTTTATATTATGGCAACATTCTCAAATACTAGTCTTTGCTAGTCTTAAATAAAAGTAAAAGTTTGGAGGTTTTTGGTATCACAATTTATTTCAACTCCACTTTTATAATAACAATTATACAACTGATAACATTAACATGTACCTCTATCATAAAACTGAAAAACTGAAGTCAGGATCATTGCATATATAGCTTGCTTTCACTTTCTCGAACCTTCTCTGTCTACACTCTTACTTGACGTGGAATGACGTTTCTAGACATTTCTGGACTATTCTATCTTCTTTTACTTGTACTTTTACTTATTACGACCGCAGCACACTGTAGGGCGATGAGTAATATTTCACTTCTTTTTCTATTCGTTCGTTTCCTATACCAGCCGCAGGCTACTGCAGGGTGCTGTGTAACAATTTTGTGTATTTGTTTTTTTAATAATCCAACGCATTTACACCCAAAACACAAATTTTGAAAAATCTTACGTTAAGTTAGGAGAGGGGAGAAGAAGTTGAGAAAAATCTTACGAAATCTCACCAGGGGAGGGGGGGTGGGTCAGAAAATCCTCAAAAATACCTCACGTACTTAATGGACGCCCCCAAATGGGATTTCGTGAAAAACCGTATCGAAAGCCTTCGCCAAGTCAAGAAAAACTGCAATCTACCACTGTATTTTCTGTACTTGAGTTCCTTATGAACCCGTATTGTTTATTTGTGATAACATTATTGAAATTAAAAAAGTCAAGCAATCTCTTTTAACACCATCTCAAATATTTTTGAAACATTGTTCATTAAGGAGATGGGTCTGTAATTGTTGACATTACTGGTATCTGGGTCACTAATGATTGTTTCCATTGTAAGGGTATTGTTCCTCTCTGGAAAAATAGATTTATTATGTGTGAATACTTTTTATAGTTTTTACCTGTAATTGATCTGAGCCAGATGCACAATTATTTTTTGACTTTGATATTAGTAAAAGTATCCCGTTGTTATTTACTGGTTTAAGGAAAATATTTGATTTGACTTTATCATTGCTTGTAAATTTTTTAGAGGAGTTTGTCTGAGGTATTTTATTTACCATTTCAGTACCGATGTTAGAGAAAAAGTTGTTAAACATATCGGCCTTTTCTTTATTATTTTTTTTTGTTGTGCATTTAATTGTTATTAAGAATAGCAGTGTTTTCAATATTTTTAGATTTTTAGGAACTACCTGAGATATAATTTATAACTTTCCACATTTTTTTGTCACAACCCGCTTCATTTATTTTATGTTGATAATAATTGTTCTTAATTTTTTTTTTTTTTTTAGTAAAGCATTTAGTTTATTTCTGTACGTTTTATATTCTTGTAGCGATTCTGTTGAAAAATGTTTATTTTTTTTTTTGAGATATTCTCTTTGTTTAATTGATATTATTAATCCAACTGTTTATCTAAAGGTTAATTTTTAATGTTTTCCTATACTTACTTTCAATCTTAGTATATGCCTCTATATAGTTTAGTTTATTTATAAATTTATAAATATATCATATACTACTTGTCTATTTCTTTTAATATTAATAACATCATTCCACTTTTCACTTTTTACATGATTTTGCAGTTTTTACTTTCCTATCTGTATACAGATATAAGGAAAGTATAGGAATCATGATTTTTTTCGACCTCGAGTTTTCGACGGTTTTTTACGTTTTGAGGTCCCCTTAATCCGTTTTGACTATTTTCGCGATGATGTCTGTCTGTCTGTCTGTGTGTGTGTGTGTGTGTGTGTGTGTTGTGTGTGTGTGTGTGTGTGTGTGTGTGTGTGTGTGTGTGTGTGTGTGTGTGTGTGTGTGTGTGTGTGTGTGTGTGTGTGTGTGTGTGTGTGTGTGTGTGTGTGTGTGTGTGTGTGTGTGTGTGTGTGTGTGTGTGTGTGTGTGTGTGTGTGTGTGTGTGTGTGTGCGTGCGTGTGTGTGCGTGTGTGTGTGTGTGTGTGTGTGTGTGTGTGTGTGTGCGTGCGTGTGGGTGCGTGTGTGTGTGTGTGTGTGTGTGTGTGTGTGTGTGTGTGTGTGTGTGTGTGCGTGCGTGCGTGCGTGCGTGTGTGTGTGTGTGTGTGTGTGTGTGTGTGTGTGTGTGTGTGTGTGTGTGTGTGTGTGTGTGTGTGTGTGTGTGTGTGTGTGTGTGTGTGTGTGTGTGTGTGTGTGTGTGTGTGTGTGTGTGTGTGTGTGTGTGTGTGTGTGTGTGTGTGTGTGTGTGTGTGTGTGTGTGTGTGTGTGTGTGTGTGTGTGTGTGTGTGTGTGTGTGTGTGTGTGTGTGTGTGTGTGTGTGTGTGTGTGTGTGTGTGTGTGTGTGTGTGTGTGTGTGTGTGTGTGTGTGTGTGTGTGTGTGTGTGTGTGTGTGTGTGTGTGTGTGTGTGTGTGTGTGTGTGTGTGTGTGTGTGTGTGTGTGTGTGTGTGTGTGTGTGTGTGTGTGTGTGTGTGTGTGTGTGTGTGTGTGTGTGTGTGTGTGTGTGTGTGTGTGTGTGTGTGTGTGTGTGTGTGTGTGTGTGTGTGTGTGTGTGTGTGTGTGTGTGTGTGTGTGTGTGTGTGTGTGTGTGTGTGTGTGTGTGTGTGTGTGTGTGTGTGTGTGTGTGTGTGTGTGTGTGTGTGTGTGTGTGTGTGTGTGTGTGTGTGTGTGTGTGTGTGTGTGTGTGTGTGTGTGTGTGTGTGTGTGTGTGTGTGTGTGTGTGTGTGTGTGTGTGTGTGTGTGTGTGTGTGTGTGTGTGTGTGTGTGTGTGTGTGTGTGTGTGTGTGTGTGTGTGTGTGTGTGTGTGTGTGTGTGTGTGTGTGTGTGTGTGTGTGTGTGTGTGTGTGTGTGTGTGTGTGTGTGTGTGTGTGTGTGTGTGTGTGTGTGTGTGTGTGTGTGTGTGTGTGTGTGTGTGTGTGTGTGTGTGTGTGTGTGTGTGTCTGTATAACGCATAACTCATGAACCGATACACAAAAAAACACCAAATTTTAAACTTAAGCTTTGTTTCAGCGTCCAATGAGCTGATTAGATTTTGGGCAGAGTCGGAACATCTGGGAATGTACTTTATAGGTGGTCATTTTTATATTTTATGGAATATATCTGTTATTTACGTTTGGAGAAGAAAATTCTTCAAATAAAAGTTACTTCTAATATAATTATCTATAATTTTTGTTTTATGCAAAATTTTCCTAAAATGGTCCGTATTCGAGAAATTTGAGAAAATGTAAAAAAAATAATTTTTTATAAAAATTGTTCAAATAAAAGTTGTTTGTAATATAATTCTCTATAATTTTTATTATATACATAATTTCTCTAAAATGGACCGTATTCGAGATATTTGAGAAAATGTGTAAATTTCGAATTTTGAAGAAAACTCAAAAACAGATAAAGAAAAAAACATTAAATTTTAAACTTAAGGTTTATTTCGGCCTGACGTGAAATGATTAGATTTTAGACATAGTCGGAACATCTGGGGGGGTACTTTATGGGAGGCCACTTTTATATTTTATGGAATATATCTGTTATTAATGTTTGGAGAAAAAAATTATTCAAATAAAAGTTACTTCTAATATTATTATCTATAATTTTTGTTTTATGTAAAAATTTCCTGAAATGGTCCGTATTCGAGAAATTTGACAAAATGTGCAAAATTCTGAATTTTATGAAAGTTTTTGAAATAAAAGTTGTTTGCGATATCGATCTCTATAATTTTTGTTTATACATGATTTTTCTAAAATAGACCGTAATGAAAAAATTGTAGGAAATTTTAATTTTTCAGTATTTTCGTTTTCCATGAATATCTATAGAAGAATGTTTCGAAGTAGATGTATGTGGACAATGTATATATTTAGTTTATCCTCTAAACATTTATAGAGATGCTGCAATAGGTTGTACAAAATAACCGGAAAAAGCCTATAATAACTAGATAGGAAAGTCATGTGTTGGACACATCAGATTTTTTATTATTAAGTTTTTGTATAGTTACAGTAGATTCAGATCTAAGTATTTTTTGACTAGCTGAAGAAAAGTGATCGGTCATACAACTGAATCAAATTCGATTTGGTTTTTAATAATATTTTGTGTTCTAATACAGATATGATCAATTATTGATTTAGTGTTATTTGTTACTCTGGTGGGCTAAGCGGCTTTATACATCCTTGGCAGGAGGTTTGCGAAGGAGAAACTAGGCATCGCTTTTATCCAGGAACCCTGGATTTTCGGCAACGGCCGGATAAGCGGCCCTGGAAACTGTTCGGTTAAGTTGGTAGCCAGCAACTCTCCGGACAAACCAAGAGCATGCTTTTTTATCAGAAATAGTATAAAAAAATTTATGTAAACAGGTTACTGCACCCCCGATGTGGTTGCAGCCCAGGTCACCATCCCGGTGGGGAACAACAGCAAGGATGTAGTAGTCTGCTCTGCTTACTTCCCGGGAGACTCAGGTCAAGATCAACCTCCTCCTCCTTCAGCGATAGTGCGAGAAATAGTTGCCTATTGGAAGAGGAAGAACAAGCAGCTCGTCATTGGGTGCGATGCTAACGCCCACCACAGGGACTGGGAAAGTACCGACATCAATATACGAGGTGAGCAACTTTATAATTATATAATCGGTAAAGGGCTTATTGTTAACAACGTAGGTTCGGAACCAACTTTCATGACAAAAAATCGTGCGGAAGTTCTAAACATAACAATTAGTACGTCGTTTGTGAATGCCAATATTGTTAACTGCAGGGTATCTCCGAACTTCCATGCTCTGATCATAAAAATATCAGATTTGACACAAGTACCTACTCTCCAATTTCGTGACCCTAAAAGCACAAACTGGAATGGATACGAAAAGTCCCGCCAGGAGGGGCTTGGAAACGTAATTAATACTATTAAGAATAGCGCAGAGATTGAAGTGGCGAATGATCGAATTCAAAATGCCATTATTACTGTCTTTCAGGACAACTGCTCACTAAAGGAGAGAAGAGACCTGAGGGGTACTCCATGGTGGTGGAGCAGAAGCCTCGATCAAAAAATAAAAGAAGTTCGGCATCTCTTCAATCGAGCTAAAAAATTTGGTTGATGCGAAAAATACTGCAAATCTCTAACGGAGTACAACAAGGCCAAACAAGAATCGTGGAGGAAGTTCTGTCATAGTATATCAGAGTTACCTGCAAATATCAGACTTCACAAGATTCTCGCCAAAGATCCGACACAGGAAGACGGCTCGATAAAAAGACCCGGCAACACCTATAAGGACTCTGGCAGGGAAACTTTAAAGATTCTTTTACAGAAACACTTTCCAGGCAGTTGAATCCTGGAGAACGCGCAACATTCACCTCTTTCTTATAGGGAGTCGATCATACGACACAAAAAGAAGGACTGGAACCTTTTTGCATAAATTTTCTCTCTAAACGCCGGAAAATGGCAATGAATTAATTCTCCCCCTTCAAATCACCCGAAGAGGATGGCATTTTTCCTGCCTTTTGCAACGACGCCTTTTCTCAGTTGTTGTTTGCTTCTATTGAAAGAAGAGGAATCAACAAAATATGTTGTAACTGGATCAAAAGCATGCTGGCAAACCGGAACATCACTTCATCACTACAGAGAGAGACAGTCACTTTCAGGCCTGCCAGAGTATGTCCACAAGGTAGCGTACTGTGGACTATTCTAGTGGATAACCTGCTAGACGATCTCTCCTGGCAGGGGGCGAATTTCCAATACTATGCGGACGATCTGGTTATCATAATTAGTGGAAAGTTGGAAGAGGTGATCTCCAACATCCTTTAACAGGCCCTTAATACTATCAACAGATGGTGCGAGAGGTAGCAGATGTCTGGTAACCCCCCGCAAAACTGTTATTGTCCCCTTTACCAAGAGATGGAAGCTCAACAAGCTTCGACAATCTACCTTGGTTGGGGAAACCATTCCGAAATATCTGGAGATCACCTTAGATAAGAAACTCACCTGGGTTAAACCATTAACAAAGCCAGACTATCCCTCTGGACTCTTAGAAGAATATGCAGTAAAGCATGGGGATCAATCCTCAACTGATCTACTGGATTTATCAAATAGTGGTAAAACCCATGGTTACGTACGGCTCTGTCGTCTAGTGGGATAAGGGACTCCAACAGACGGCCAGATCAAAGCTGGCTGGAATACAGCGGCGTGCGTGCCTCGCCATAACTGAAGCAATGTCAACCACACCTACGGGAGCCATGAAGACCATCCTGGACCAAACCCCTCTCCACATTCTGCTGGAAAGGGAGGCCAGAAGATTCTCCTACAGACTCCTGAAGGTGGGTAGTCAATGGTACGAAGAACTGCGATGAGACAAGACGGGGCTGATGAGTGAAATTAATAACCAACACATCCTCGGTATGGTCTAGGATTCGCTAGTTCCCGACAGCAGATAGAAAAGCCATACAGCGTCCTCATTCTAGAGAAAGACACATGGAGAAGAGAGAAAAAACCCTCTCCTAGGCAGAACATGCGTTGTACAGAACAAAGCTCTGAAAAGAACCAGGTTTCAGATCTTCGGATTTACCCGACTAAAGCCTACCGACTTTAAACAAGTCTCACCCAATTAAACCATGGCCTTCATCAACAGGTGTGGCTTGTACGGTGAACTATAAGTTAGTCATGAATCACAATAGACCTATCTGGGTTGCAGTGGAGGGCGATGAGATCATCCCACTCATTTCAACCTAACCTACTCTGATGGGCTTATTTATGAAAGAAATTAATACATTTGAGTTTAGTATATTAAGATAATTGTTGGTAGAAGTTTTATCTATCTTCATTAGGTTAATGTCTATATCCACTACAAATATTTCTAAATTTTGTTTTTGCATTGTTTTTAAATATATATTTAAATTAAACGCCATCTGTTAATGACAGCCTTTAGAAGGCCATTATAACTATTTTATTTATATTTTTTTGGAAAAATTTATTTAAAAAAGTTAGTCTTAAATCTTTTATGTGTATTATATCAACACTTTTGTGTCAATCTTTATCTCATCTAAAACATTCAACTATTCGATTATCTTACATGTATGAGCTCCCTGTTTCTGGTAAACTAAAATTAATTAATCAATCTGATTATAACAATTGTTAATTTAAAATAAAAAGAAATGGCATGATGTTGTTAGCAATATTTTAAATAAAATCAAAAATTTACCATACTAAAAGAAAGAATTTTATAGAAAAAGAGAAAAAGTTTGTAACATTTAACATATCACTGACAATTTTTATAAAAAGTATCCAAAAATTGTACTGTTATCTTTATAGGGTCTTGTTTTCTTCTTTTAACCAAAAGTATCTTGTTCTTGGCAATATAATACCATTTTCGGTCTACGCATTTTGTTTTTATGAAAAATTATTTAGGTTTTAAAAGAAGAAGCCCTATTTTTATCTTCTTGTATCCTACCAATTCTATAGCATAAGATAAAATCTGAATCAGCAAGTTTTGTGGACATTTTCTTATTGAGTACGCTAATAATTTCTTATCTTATATTTTCCTGCTGTTTCTCCTTCATATTAAAAATTCTCAAAGTCGTTGACTTCATCGATTGATGAATTTGATCTATTTGCTTCTCTGTATTATTTTTTTTTATCAGCATTTCTTATTTTCTTTTTTAATTCTTTAATTTTACTTTCAAATTCTTGATGCTTAGTTTCATTATTTTGTCTTAACTCTGCCACTAAATTTTCAATAATTTTTAATTTCTGTTTAATAAAAACGACCATTTGTTGTAACATTTTTAACATTAACGTTTAGCGGAATTGAAGACAGGGCACCATTCAGTGTTTTTAGATACAGTTTGTTTTGATTCGCTTATGTTGTAATAAAAGCATTGTCATTGGTTGATGTATTATAGTGTTAAATAGTAAAATATATTTTATCAGGCAAATAACATATATGACGTGGGCATCGGAGGGACCCCTGTAAAAATCCGCATTACATACATCAACGACCTTTTCCGAGTTTCCCATTTTCCAGACCCACAAATGTGAGTTGTCTTATCAATTTCCAGCCACAATTGCAAATACAGCATTTATTCGGAAAAAGGAAGCCTACAAACTCTTGGATTTATTATTAAACTGAGACTTTTAGAGACGCTTAGGACCGATCCTCCTAAATAATGTCTAGTTTACGGTTCAATCTGACATTTTATAAGACATTTTTCGCTTTGCACGCCGGACCTTAACCGATATTGGTTGTTTGATAAAAAGGTATATGGGACGGCTACAGGGCTTTATAGATAATAACTTTCTTGTTTTCCACTATTGGCGTTTGTGACTTTGTTTTTATTCATTCTTTTCTTTGAAACAAAGCAAAACAAAACAAAAATTTAAAAATGAAATTAATATGAAAATTTCTGGCATCAATAGAAAACCAATTAAAATCATTCATTTTCAGTTACGTGTATCAGCTCTGACTTACACTAATAAGTTCCGTACGGGTGTTATCACTTAAGTTAATTTTGCACTAAACAAACCATTATATATGAAATAACGCGTATATTTTTTATTCCGCCAAATAATAACTATTTTAATAATTATATATTAAAAAGGTTCACAGTAGAGACAGTAATTTATACTTTTTACCCTTTTTCTTATTTCATTATCAATCAGTATTTAATACGAACGTTATTATTATGTATACCAGTTTTAATACTATGACATTTTTAAACAGTCAAACTTTTGACACTTTCAAATTTATTAATTTTTAATTGTCTCGATTTAGTAAAACTAATAATCAAAATATTAATAATTTAAAACTTAAAAGGTCTTTACAAAAACATACCACATATTCCTTAGACCAAAATAAGTCGATTTAAGTAAAATTACCTTAGTACAAAGTTGCTTCGTTTGGGCTCCAGAGGGCCTTGAAGTTACAATTTTTAAATCATTTTTCCCATATAAATTTAAAACGGCATATGCGATTTTGCTGAAATTTGGTATATTGGTAGAGTTTTATGTGGCAAAAAAATGGTAATAAAATTTTGTCCGATAATAATACATAGGCGTAGAACTTGATTTTTTAAATAATTGCACCTTTAAAAATTCTTCGCCAATGGAAGAAAAGGAGTTTGAGTATGAAATTTAGATTGCGCAACTCATTTACTTTAAAAAAGGTAATCTTGATAAGACTCGATTACCCTCATGGTTTTGACGAAATTTGCATTTTAGTAATTTTAGAACATAAACAATAATTAATAAAATACAAACTTTGTCAAAACCATGAGAGTAAATCGAGTGTTATCAGGGGTACTTTTTTGTAGTAAATGAGTACCCAATCCAAATTTCATACTCAAACCACTTTTTTGCCATTGGCGTAGAATTTTTAAAGGTGCAATTATTTAAAAAATCAAGTTCTACGCCTATGTATTATTATCGGACAAAATTTTATACGATGAAAAACTTAAAAATGTACTTTTTTCATATCTTATTCAACACCTCTAATCGAGACTTTTAACAAAAATACTCGATTCTTGCGATGTACGATTTTTTGAGGAATATAAATTATTTGCCTGCAATACGTACACAAAAACATTTATTGTTGGTTTCCATAGTTGCATCTAAATAAAAATATTGTCAAGTTTTAACACCTATCTTGTAAACGATTGACTCAATAATTAAAAAAACAAATGCGTGGTTTATTAATATGGCTGTACAATATACCAATGCAGAATATACCGATATGTTACTGACATTAGGATTTTGTGAAAGAAATGCTCGAGAGAGTGTCAGGGTGTACTCTGAAAGGTTTCCAAATCGTCGTGTACCTAGTCACCCAACTTTTGCTGCTGTTGTGAGACGTCTTCGAGAGACCGGTTCTTTTGCTCCCAACACTGTTGATAATGGAAGAGAACGTTTTGTAAGGATTCCTTAAGTTGAAGAAGACATTTTAGAACGTGTTAAGGAAGATCCAGAATTAAGCACCAGACGAATTGGAACGGAACTAGGAGTAAGTAAAGATGTCGTTCATAAAGTGTTTAGAGAACAATTGCTATATCCATACCATAAGAAGCCAGTACAAGAATTATTAGTCCATGATCCTCAAATTCGTTTGGATTTTTGTCGATTTGTTAATATGCAAAGATAAAGAGATCCAAACTTTGTCAAGAAGGTTCTCTTTACCGATGAAGCGGGTTTTACAAAAAGAGGTATAACTAATACCCATAATGAACATGTTTATGCCGTTGAAAATCCGCATGCAATAAAGGTAAACCATTTTCAGTACGAATTCAAAATTAATGTGTGGGCAGGAGTAATTGGTAATTTCATTGTTGGTCCTGTCATACTTCCATGAAGATTAACTAGAGAAAATGATTTGGATTTTCTACAAAATACGTTTCCAGAATTGTTAGAAGATTTACCTCTCCAACGTCGTGGAGATGTGTGGTTTATGCAAGATGGAGCTCCATCACATTTTTCTTTAAACGTTAGAAACCACTTGAATGAACAATATCCACACAAATGGATAGGCAGAGGTAATTACGCACCTGTAAACTGGCCACCAAGTTCCCCAGTCCTAACACCGATGGATTACTTTTTATGGGGACATCTGAAATCCACAGTTTACAGGGAACCTGTAGAAAATGAGGAACAACTCTGGCAACGTATTAAAGATGCAATAAACAATCTTAGAGGTGATGAAGAAGTTATGGAAAGGATACATTTTAATTTTCTTCGACGTATAAATCCTTGTATGCGTGAAAATGGTGAACATTTTGAACAATTTTTGTAAAATCTCTATTTTGATTATGTTATAAATAAATATTTTTGTGAAACCTATACACTCTAAATTATTAAAACAGAAATTTAGCGAAAACCATGAGAGTAATCGAGTCTTATCAGAAGTATCTTCTTATGTAAATGAGTTGTGCAATCTAAATTTCATACTCAAACTCCTTTTCTTCCATTGGCGTAGAATTTTTAAAGGTGCAATTATTTAAAAAATCAAGTTCTACGCCTATGTATTATTATCGGACAAAATTTTAATATCATTTTTTTCGCCACATAAAACTCTACCAATATACCAAATTTCAGCAAAACCGCATATGCCGTTTTAAATTTATATGGGAAAAACGATTTAAAAATTGTAACTTCAAGGCCCTCTGGAGCCCAAACGAAGCAACTTTGTACTAAAGTAATTTTACTTAAATCGACTTATTTTGGTCTAAGGAATATGTGGTATGTTTTTGTAAAGACCTTTTACAGACACCCTTGTATGTATTATTTTGTTTAATATTTTTTTTTATATTTTAATATTTAGTTTAAGTTAGGTTTATTTAGTATAATATTTTAACTTATTATTTTGTTGAGTGTTATGTTACTTTATTTTCTTATGCAAACTAATGATACATTTCAATTTGATACCTAATTTAATTAAATGTTTAGCTTCGGCAATTTATCTTTTATTTATCCAAATAAGAGTATACCTACAATACAAACTTATTTTTAGGAGTCGGTTTCATGTAAATCACTGTTTAACTTGTATTACAATCTTTAAATAAATATTCGTTTTATTTTAAATACCTACAGCGGGTTGCAACAACGATCGTTAAATATCTGACTCGTTAACTCCAAGTTTCTTACTAAAAGTGTAGTACGGGTTGCATTCTTCTGTTAATTATTAACAACGACGTGAACTGACAACGTCGCTTCCTCTTCCTCCGTCTCGTCCAAAATCTCATTTACTTTGACAGATGTATCTTTATTGAATAAATTTGAGAATTTTTCAAATATTGTTTTCAATTTTCCAGTCAATTTATGTGAGTTTCGATAGGTACTTTGAATATGTATTATAAAAATCTGATGTGTCCAACACATGACTTTCCTATCTAGGTATTACAGGCTTTTTCCGGTTATTTTGTACAATCTATTGCAGCATCTCTATAAATGTTTAGAGGATAAACTAAGTATATACATTGTCCACATACATCTACCGCGAAACATTTTTCTATAGATATTCATTGAAAATGAAAATACTGAAAAATTTAAATTTAGCACTTTTCCTACAATTTTTCCATTACGGTCCATTTTAAAAAAATCATGTATAAACAAATATTATAGAGATCGATATCGCAAACAACTTTTATTTCAACAATTTTCATAAAAATCAGAATTTTGCACATTTTGTCAAATTTTTCGAATACGGACCATTTCAGGAAATTTTTACATAAGGCAAAAATTATAGATAATAATATTAGAAGTAACTTTTATTTGAACAATTTTTTTCTTCAAACATAAATAACAGATATATTCCATAAAATATAAAAACAGCCTCCCATAAAGTACCCCCCCAGATGTTCCGACTTTGTCCAAAATCTAATAATTTCACGTCAGGCCGAAATAAAACTTAAGTTTAAAATTTAATGTTTTTTTCTTTATCCATTTTTGAGTTTTCTTCAAATTTCGAAATTTACACATTTTCTCAAATATCTCGAATACGGTCCATTTTAGAGAAATTATCTATAGGATAAGAATTATAGAGAATTATATTACAAACAACTTTTGTTTAAACAATTTTTATAGAAAAAAATATTTTTTTACATTTTGTCAAATTTCGCGAATACGGACCATTTTAGGAAAATTTTATATATAACAAAAATTATAGATAATAAAATAAGAAGTAACTTTCATTTGAAAAATTTTCTTCCCCAAACGTAAATAACAGATATATTCCATAAAATATAAAAATGACCACCTATAAAGTACCCCCCCAGATGTTCCGACTCTGCCCAAAATCTAATCAGCTCATTAGACGTTGGAACAAAGCTTAAGTTTGAAATTTGGTGTTTTTCCGTGTATCGGTTCATGAGTTATGCGTTATACAGACACACACACACACACACACACACACACACACACACACACACACACACACACACACACACACACACACACACACACACACACACACACACAGACACACAGACACACAGACACACAGACACACAGACACACACACACACACACACACACACACACACACACAGACATCATCGCGAAAATAGTCAAAACGGATTCAGGGGACCTCAAAACGTAAAAATCCGTCGAAAACTCGAGGTCGAAAAAAATCATGATTCCTATACTTTCCTTATATCTGTATACAGATAGGAAAGTAAAAAGTTTAATTTGAGTTCGTTTAGTTGAAGTATTATAATGGTTGACAAAAAAAAATCGCAAGCATTTTACTGCTACCGATAGAAGAAAAACCTCTAGGTAAGTAAATTGTTAATATGTACATAAAATTTCTTCAAAAACATTCACTTTATTACATACTTACTTTGTATTTCCAACTACATTTTTGGGGTTTAAATTTTAAGTAATTAAAGAAGATCTCCTTATTGCATGGCTAAGAAGTTGTATTGGCCAAAATACTAATTAAAAATAACTAGCTTTTATTAAATATAAAACTGATACAAGGAAATCTAAAAATGAGATAATTACAACAGAAAGAAAACTAAACTTTACAAGAGGTCAAATAGAATGAAAGACAGGACAAGGTTCGTATTTGTTTGTCTCATTCAAAGTGACACTTTTATTGTTTTAATACATAACATTTACATATTTATATTTGTACACTCACTCTCCTTGGACAGTAACATTAATATTCTTACCTTCTACATAGTATATAATATTGTGTCTTCTTAATAATAAAAGAAAAAATTTATTTGAAATCAAAGTAAAAATTTATGCAGTAATATGTTAAACACAAATTTTATATTTTAAAAGATTAATTTAAAGGATTTCAATTTAAACAGAAATTAAATCACTTTTATATATACAAAATATAAAACTTCTTCTGTAAGTGTTATTATTTATTCAATTTTAATAATATCTGTATTTTCCCATTTTAAAGATTTTTCAAACTATCAAAGTTAAAAATAAAATAAAATTGGAAATGACTAAAGTTTAGTAATATTTTTGTTTATTTAAATTTTTTCCTTATTTGTTTAAGGGTGAAAAACGAGAAAGGGGCGTGGTAAATCTCCAACTTGATGAGATGGGCATTTTTATAATCAAATAGAATACCCGTTGAATTCCTTTGATTCCGCTGCTGCATTCTTTGGTAAGAAAGTAATGTTATAATGAAAATTCCACACCTGTAATTTTGAACCAATCAAAATACGTGTTTTTGACAGATCACCATGGCAACGGAGGTATTTTAGTGGAAATTTTTTTCTCGTGGGGTACCCAACAGCGAATTATACTGGAAATTTTTTGACGTTTACAATAACAGACCATTTTTGACAGACTGGTTTTTATTTGTTCACATAATAGGTTTAGTTTTGATACATTTTAGTTACAATGCTAAGGTGTTTTCTATATTCTTCGGCCACTTCTTTTCTTCTTAATGGCGAAAATGCAGGACTTTGGATGCTTTGAATTATGTGTATATGTCTAATAAAATATATATATAATATTTAGACACTAATTTATTCACCTTTTTCCCATTCAGCACTTTGAATTTTGCGTAGTTTAGGTGCAAATATTCGTGGACAATTCGGAACAAATTTTCGTTTTTCAAGTTGGAGCCACAATCCTCTATTAATCCGAGTAAGTAAGTCATGGTGCAATGATTGATCATTACATCAGACAATTTCACGCATATTTTGCATAGCGTATGATTTTCAAATCGATTCATTTTTAAACAAATAGGTAATTTTGTTGGTTTTACTTGCTGTGCAATATTCTTTATCGCAACAAAACGCGAGTTATTTAATGTTTTGAACTGTCAAAATACAATGATCACAGCCTCCTACGATTGATGCTTGCTGACGCTGGTTATGAATTTCATACCATTTTAAAGCGCTCATAACGCATGTTAATAAAAACGCAGAAAAACAATTTTCTACCACTTGTAGTTATTCAAAACTTACGTAAAATTAAAGAATATACTATTTTCTATTTTCAAATGGTATTCCCGTGCAACTACAATGAGTAGAAATAAGCAATTTGAAGGCCTAAATAATTGCAGCGAAACATTTTTTTACGTCGGGCCGCTTGACAACTTCAAAACTGAAATTAAATTCGAGGTTAGGGTCTCACTTAGTTACCATGACAACTCAACAATCAAGGCGACAACACCTTTTATGTTTCACTGGTGACTTGGAAAAAATAATTTGCATTGCATTTGAATTGAAGGGAACTTTTACATATTTTAGTAAAGAATAACTGTAGGTCTAATTAGGTTCTTGCATTGCAATAAATAACTATACGAGTGCTAGTTAACTGTAGCTAAATATCATCGTTGAATGAGTGATACCCCATATGTTTTAAATAATCTCTATGCAGGCTCGAGTTATAACTTTTTCAATGACGAATTACCTATAAATTTTGTTATATCATATTTCGGAACATAATTTTAAGAGCTCTAGAAATATATATATATATATATATATATATTTATTTATTATTCTGTAGGTGCACGAATCAATAATTGATATTATGCCTCTTTCCAGTGGAATCTCTGTAGCTGCTTCTCGTAGTAGTCTCTTTACTCCCAGGGAATCTACTAAACCCTTGCGTGGTCCAAGCAGACTCTTCCGGTCCTCCTGCACAGACAGTCAAGCAAAACCCTACAGTTAAAACAAGAAAACTTTGTAACACAACAAAATTAAAAATATTGTTTTATGGACCATTAATGTTGAAACAAGACAGGCTTGGCTTACAAATAAAACTTTAAAACATCTATACTGCTCCAGTAACTAAGCAAACTATGAAATGGAGATATATGCAATAAAAGAAATTTATTAGTACCAGCATTTTGATAGGTGTTACCAATATAGCTGCTTTTGTTGAATTAAAGACAAGTTTTCAATAATGCTTTTTAATCAGTTATATAAATAAGTGTGATTTAATTTTTTGGGTTGATTTGTGGGTTAAATGGTTTTTGATAAGAATTCTCTACAAAAATGTTAGTTACATTGTAGAATCAAGTTAACTTTTTAGGATACAAAATACAAATTACTGGCATTTTGTTTATTTTTTAAAAAGAAAAATGGATTAGTATCAGAATGGTCAAATAACAACAAATATTTGTAATTTGTCAGTTACGGGGGTTTGGCTTATGACGCGGTATAGCCTTGTAGCAATATATTTTTATTTTTTAATAGGCATTACTTTGTAGTAATATAGGTGTTTGCTAAGTATGTTAAAATATTTTATGAGATGATAGCATGAATAATTTTAAGCCTAAAAATTGTATTTAATAGTAATAATAATAGTAGGAGATAATCAATTATTTTCTCTTCATATAACTGTGGAGCTTGGTATCTCTACTTCTATTATAGTAATTACTTATTTGAAAAAAAAAAATATAAACCTGCATTGCTCTTTCTTGATTTAGCCTGACGAAAATAACGAATCAACTTTTTTATTTTATTACCTCCCTAATCTGCAGATTTCGTGGATTTTAAAATAATAATAATAATAATAATAAAAACTAAAATATGTCTAAATGGTACAACTATGCACATCTCTCCAAAAGTAGCGGAATCAAAACTTTAAGATCATAAATAACTTATGTTAAATTTGGCAACGGCGCTTTTCCAAATGACAGTATGAAATAAAGTAGATGATATTCGACATACGTCCCTATCAAGAGTTATCTCTGTCTTTGTCGACCTATTTAGTAGAACACACGGCAGGTGAAGATGAACAATATATTTTCGCAATAAGCTCAAAATTTGCCACAGTTGCCATAGGCAACGTCACTTCGTGTTACAGCACCTGCAAAGAAAGTCCAAAGCGCCAACAGCCGAGACTAGACGCACTTTTAAAGTGAGAATCGTTTACAAAATATACTTATATTTGAAAATACGTAAAGAAAACAAATTTTTTAATTTAACAATGTGGAAAATTGGATTTTACGATGAAAAACAAAGGATTATTCACAAATAGTAAAGACTTTAATTATAAGAAATAATATTTCTTTAATTACAAATAATATGATCCAATTAATAGTGTTTTACTTTTTTTATTAATAAAAACAATATATATTTATAAAAGCTAAAATTTCTAAGTAACATTTGTTTTCGTTAACTATTTAGGTATTAAATTATGAGGGTTTGAATGTGTTCAAATATAGGTAAGTACTAAAAATCAATGCCACAAAATGTTTTTTACTGTTTAAAATGTTTCGGTTGCAGTCTTTAGGACTAAATACAGCTATTATGTATGTAACTTTTTTTATTAAAAAGAAGACAAAGGTATCCAAAAGTCTGATGTCTGAAGTCGAGTACTATATATTACTAGTCGTTAGAGAAGATATATTTAGGCTAGTTATATCTAAGTTTATCAAGAAAGGGATGGAACAAGTACCTACCTGTCTTCTGACTACAAAGCAAGCGATATGGTAATAACTGAGATTGTGTCTCTGTAAACCAGCTGAGTTTTTGTATCCCAAGAGACTAAATTAATACCATTTGGCTAAAAGTAATACTAATAACTTTAGTTGAAATCCTAAAGAAATGTCACTAAGATATGGAATAGAAATAATAGATACTAAAAAATCTTAAGCTGTCATAAAAGTTACTAATTATCGGCAATTTTCAGTATAACATTTCTTGTTCTACTAGTTTATTTGTCTTTTTTTACATCAAATGATCATGTCCATCAAATTTATCAATCAGACTTAAAACACTTACAATTTCACGCATCAGTTTGTGTGCACGAAGCTATACGATGTAGGTACCAAATTCCTTAGTTATTTGAAGTGAAGTTAATCAGTGTCCCTGTGCAATGGCGTCAGTATTTCTGAACGATCATCGGAGAATCTTGTTCATGTTTCCTGGTAAGTAAATTTTAACCATTTAACTAAACTTCTTGAGACTATACCTTTTCTTTTTAAGTAACACGTTGGCTGCCGCCATGAGAAGAAAAAATTTGGCCATCCTGTGCCAAATTTTGTTCTGTCCAGATTTTAATATAATTTTATTTGTAGAACACAGAATTATTTTAAAAATTATCATAGCTGTTATTGTTTTCCGTATTTTTGCAAAAACAATATGGCACAGCATTGGTACCTCGCGGCACAGAACGTACAATTAAGCCGCTTGTGCCGCGAGGTACAAATACTGTGCCTCAACGACAAGTTTCAACAAATCCTAACCAGCCCAAGAGACTACTGGGTATCCGCTAGTGTTGTAAATATCCGTATCTTTTTAGTATTCGGATAATTCGTATTCGGAACCAAGAGATATTCGGATTCATCATCCGGATACGTATCCATACTTCATGTGTGAAATAATACGCAACCCTAAATACAAGACGGAATCGGAACCGGGCAGTGTTGGCAACCCGTAACAAAAATTTTATTTGAGAGTGAAGTAGCGGTAGGCGGTAGCAAGTTTAGAACAATAAACACAAAGTAAATCGCAAATATTTTGTTTTGAAACATTTCTCATTCATTGAGTATTATTTATATTTTTATTACTTTATGTTACCATTAAAATATGCTTAGTGCATGCCCAATAACTGACTATAAATTGAAACTTGCAACAACGTTGGTACTATATTGCTAGTTTACTGTCAGCTAAATTTGGGAATCACCTATACACATAACCCATATCTTTTATCTTTTCATTTTTCAAGCATGCGTTATCAGAGAATTGAGTGAATAAAACGCCAAATAATAACATTTAAATATTTTGATTTGTCTTCTTTTTGGTTCGTGTTTGTGCTGTTGCCATCTAAATCAGTAGCGTAACGTATCGAAATAGAATTAGATTATTGAATTATGGCTCCTGCACAAAAAGCATTTGTTTGGTCTTTCTTTGAAAAATCGTCGGATAAACTTTTTGCTATATGTAAGTTATGTAATCAAAAATTAAAATATTTTGCTAGTACGGGCAATTTAAAACTGCATATTACTAGAAAACATCCAATTCAATACCTTGAACATCTAAAAAAAGAAAATCCATCGGAAACCTCTGATCAAACTCAGGAAACATTAACTGGTAGTATACCTCAAAATCAAACAATTACAATAAATGATCATCCAGTTGCAAATGAAGCTGAAATATTACCAGTTGCTAGCAGCTCTTCAACTTGTAATAATATGTCTCCCTGATTGGCTACTTCTGTTAAACGAGTTTCTACTTCTTCTTCAAACCAAATTGTGAAGCAAAGACGTCAACTAAAAGTATTTGGTGAAAAAAGTTCAACTGAACTGTCAGAAGACCAGAAAATGAAATGAACATTTCAAATTCTGTATCGTCAGAGAATAAGCTACGACTGTCACCCTCTCAGTTCGTCAATATCTCGAGCTTCCCCATTGCGACCTCACGAGTAATCCAATGACTTTTTGGAAAACACATAAATTTATGATGCCAGAACTATGTGAACTGTATGAAAAGTATGCGTCTGTACCTGCTACGTCAGTGCCAAGCGAAAGATTTTTTTCAAAATCTTAGGCGAAATAGACTCTCTCCAAAGAATGTGGATAAAATTTTATTTTTAAATAGTTGTTTATAATATTTTTGTTATTGATGTGCATATTTTCCTAGTTGTTCGTTCTACTTAGATAGGTTATTTTTCGTTTTTTAATTATGTTCTATACTTTTTTAACAAAACGACAGAGTTTTAATTTTTTTATTAGTATAATAAACCTATTCTTACTATGGGGTCTATTCTGTAACAATTCCTTTATATTTAACGGCCTTTAAAAATATTTTCTTCTTTACTTCTCTCATTATTTAAACGAATCTTTAAAATACATTAGAGAACTACCTTAAAGAAATCTGTCTATATAATGACAGAAGTAAATTAACGAATACGAACATATTTTTAAAGGCCGCCAATATTTTTAAAGGCCCTTAAATATAAAGGAATTGTTACAGAATAGACCCCTATTAAACCAAAAAATATTTATTTCATTTTTTAAATTAATAAAAATATTTATAAATTAGCTTTTCATTTTTTAAATAAGTATTGTACGCCTATGGTATTCTAAGTAATCGTAGTCGACTCCGACCGAAACCGATTCGAGTCGGTTGCCAGTATTGCCACCCGCTATGTCATGATCATGAACAGAATAGAAAACATCAATAACAACATCGCATTCGCATTCGATTCATGTATTTGGATATTTGGTTCAAATTTTGTTTCTGTCATTTTTGATTCCGAATCCGTATTCGAATTTACACTTGATTCCGGAATATCCGGATCCTTTTAATATTCGGATTCAACGGATTTTTATATACGTATTCTTACATCACTAGTACCCGCAAAACTTGCGCACCAGTTCTGTTTCATACGTGATGGTGTGAACAGTGCGTCGAAATGAGTTACGAAAAAGAGCAAAAAACGTCTCCAAAAACTATGGGATACCGACACCATAATTTCAGACGAAGAGGAAGATCCATTTGCTGCCAATGGTTCCTTAGATGAATATTTACCAGGAAGTGAAAGTGATAGAGAATGTGAGAAAATCCCTAAGAAAAAGCAGAGACGATATACAAAATGTAAAGTCAAAGGAATGAGCGACACGTACTAGCACAGTGTGTTAAGAGATCTTGCCCTTCTTGCAAGAAAGCATGCATATTGAGTCGATTACTTCTTTCACTCTCACAAAAGTTATGTAGCATGATAACATGATTCTACTTTATAACATAATGTAAATTTTCTTTTAGACCTCGTTTTTGTGTGAACTAGCTTTATTTTCATGAATTTTTTTTAGAAATAAATCTATTATTTCAGTAAATCACCTTATTTTATTACAAACTATTTTTTTAGCTTATATCGATAACTTCCAATAATAAAGATTATGTGTGCTTTGTGCAAAAAATTCCAAACCACAATGCACAATTATGACGAAAAAATCCAAACTAAAAATAATTTTCGAGGGCTTTTTCTCGCGTCTTGTCTACTGTGCCGTGCCCAATTAGTTTTCATAGGAATTATAGGCGTTTGAGAGCAAATAAATAAATAAATAAATAAATAAAACGATATCAGTACTTGTGGCACAACATATGTACCTCGGTGCACAAACCTAACGTTTAGGGGAGGCACACACCACGTGTCTCATGGCAGTCAACGTGTTAAAGATTATACACTGGTATAAATTCAAAACACAACTAAAGTTTAAATAATTTGTTATTCATATTTTTAAATTCTTTTACAATTTTCGATTCAAAAATTTTATCTTTCTTTCCGCCAAAAATCAAAATGTCCTCCTTTTTAACAAACCCTGCCTGACAGCCATAAAAATTTACTACTAGATTTTCTGTCATCCAGTCAAGGATTTCTACAAAGGTGACATTATATAGGCTAGTGATATTTGATTATTTGAGCTAAGAGAATATCATCGTTAGGTATTAATTTTAAACTATTTTTTTTATAGATTATTTTAAATATTTTTAATAAATTAGAACTTAACATTATACCCAATAAAATTTGTAATAAAATAATTTGGTCACAGAATAATAAAAAGTAATTTTATGGTCATTAATGTTATTCCCTTTGACCACAGAATTTAATGCAGTATTTTCACAGTACAATATATATGGAAATTTGATGAAATTAGAAAATATGTTACTTCAATCCGCAACGTGAAAAAGTGAAACAAAATTATTTCGAATTATCGTTGTCCTTGGGATATTACTACTTAAAATCATATACTTTAATATTTCCATGAAAAGCAGTTAAATCTCCAAAACATGTATATAGTATTTTAGGTTGGGATAACGAAATTCATAAATTTCAAAGGAACTGCTCTTCCGTGAAAGCATCTTCCGTTTTTACCGGAACCTCTGCAATTTTACCATTTATACAATAGACGCGAATTTTTTCCACCAGATATATCCCTTTTATGATAAACGAACGAATAAACCCCTTCATAAAGATAAAAAATTGGATAGAATGTCTTCGCTTTCAACGGAATTATATAGGTACGTACCAGAAAATAATATATTGTGGTTGCAAAAATATTCTTTAAAAGTGTAATGACTTGATTTATTGAGTTTGAGTTTACAATTCGAATTTAAACAATATAATTTTGTTAAACATATCATAAATCAGGAGAACTACGAATGCAATAGTCCAGTGGCGGCTCGTGGCTGAATATGTACATTGGGTATTATGAAATATTGTGCCTCCATCCACAAAAAAAATGCCATTATGATTTTACAGCTTTTATTCAGCTACTTTTTATACATTAATTCTATTTTACGGTCCGTTTTATTAGTCTATAATATACATCCATCATTTATGTACAATGAAAATGAGCGCTGGCGAATTAGCACAAACTAATAATCTATAAAACCAAAATTGAATCATATCACTTATGCTACAAACAATGAACAAAGCTTGTCGATCTGGCAAAATGCAGCTCAAACACCACGTGTTTTGGCGATACTTTTTAGAGAGTCTATGGAGGTGAGACGATGTGTGCGGGTGGCCTAAGCGGTGTACAGACCGTCCCGAAGCTACCCGATAGGATATGAATGTGACCTGGCGATCTTTCCACTGGTCCGCTTTTTACTTATTCTCAGCTATTTATTTATTTATTTATAAAAAACCCAAACAGGTTTTACAACCTTTTTATAAGGGTAGTAAGTACAATAAATATAATATTAATAAATGTTATAAATAGATAGTAGGTAGTACATAGTCTCGTTAATTATAATAATTACTTAAACTAATAAAGAAAAAATAAATAATTTTTAATTAAGCTATAAGAAATAATGCGCCCTAAAAAACAAGAAAAGGAAAAAAGAAAAAAAAAGACAAAAACGAAATATATATTTTTTTACATACTAAAATCAGCTATATATTCATTAATTATTTTTTTATACCTTTTAGGTGGTAGTGTCCAATCAATGTCTTTAATATTGTGTATCACATTTGCAAGTTTTAACATGGACTCAAGAGGGGAACAAACTGTCTGCCTTAATTTTCCAAACAAGAGTGGATATCTAGTAAACCTAGAAGGAACTTTAAAGGGAATTTTGTGTAGAAAACTACTTGAAGTGGATATATTAATTATTTATAACTTTATACAAAAAAAGCATCATTGTTAGTATACGTCTGCTTGTTAATGAAATAATATTAAATTCTGCCCTTAATCTAGATGAACATTTGTATAATCTGGCCACACATGACATTTCCTGAAATACAAGAATCTAAGTAACTTGTTCTGGGTCTTTTCAATTGGCGCTAAATGTATTTGTGGTTGATCTCCCCACACCAAACATCCAAACTCTAATTTAGGCTTAATTAACATTATATATATTTTAATATAGAATTTTAATTGTTTTTATAGAAAATGTAGAAGTCTGTCTATAAATGAATCCCAGTGAACGATTTGCACTATTTACTAATTTATTAATATGTGATCCAAAACGAAATTGATTATCATATATTAAACCCAAATCCTTTACTTTATTCAATTTGTTTAAATTATCCAAACCGATTAGATAATCAAAATTTATGGTTAGTTTTTCACGAGAGATGGACATTATACAACATTTATTCACATTAAAGTTTAATTTGTTCTCAATACTCCACTTATGAATGTTATTAATATCGTTTTGCAACATTACGCAATCTCTAACTGTTTGTATTTTTTTAAACATCTTAAAATCGTCTGCAAATAATAAATAGTCCGAAAAATTTATGTATTCTGGAAGATAATTTATGAATAAAATAAAAAGTAATGATCCTAAATTAGAGCCTTGTGGCACCCCTGAGTTAACATGAAACTTTCCGGATGTATTCCCATTATGCCTTACTATAAATTGTCTATTCTGAAGATAATTTTTGAAAATCTCTAATAAATTACCCGACAACCCAAATTGATGTAATTTTGCTAGTAGTATATCATGGTTAACTCTGTCAAAAGCATTCTGAAAGTCAGTATAAATTATGTCAAGCTGCTGTCTTTCCTCAAAAACTTGACTTACAGATTCACCGAATAATACTAGGTTTGTATTTATAGATCGCCCTGACACAAATCCATGTTGTTGATCGACTATTCTGTTTTTAACATGATTGTAAATTTTAACATACATAATTTGTTCAAAAACCTTAGATGAAGCACACATTAATGAAACACCCCTATAATTCTCAATATCTTTTTTACTGCCTGATTTATAAATTGGAGTGATCTTAGTTTCCATTTTGTTGGAAAATACTTGGTTTTAATAATACAATTAAAAATATGAATTAGTGACCTTTTTAACAACTCCTGGCAACCTTTTAAAATATATGGTAGAATTCCATCAACACCGGCGGCCTTCTTTGGTTTTAATTTCTTTATAGCAATGTCAAAATCTTTTGCGCTTACTTCAGAGAAACTCAAAACATCATGGTTATTAAAATATATTGATTTATGCATGTCGTATTTCGATTTTTCACTACTATAAACAGATGCAAAATATTCAGCAAACTTTTCGGCTGTTCCACTCGGCAATATCTTATTACCTTGAAAGTAAAATGACTCAACCCCACCCGTATTACTATTACTTCTATTAACATAATTCCAAAAACAGTTAATGTCATTATGTATAGCTTGCTCAGTTTGTTGTATATGTTTTCAATGTTCAATATTTATTAAATATTTGAGTTTTCGCCTAGATTCCAAATATATATTGTTATAATACTCTGATATATGTTTTAATTTTCTATAATTATTCTTATCTTTTAATAATTTTTTGATTTCCGGTGTAAACCAATTTTTATAAGTTATATATTTTGAGACAGTTATATCAAATATATTGTAAATTTTTCTATAGAAAATATCAAGAGCAATATCTACATCATTTTCATTTGTTACCTCATCCCAAGGTATATCTCTCATCATTTCGCTCATTCTTAAAAAGTTTGCCCTTTTAAAATTATAATTGTTATCATTATCGGCTAATCTATCCACAGCATTTCGACTAGGTTGGCTAAAAGTAAGTTTAATTTCTAGAGATGGATGTAACCTGTCCTCTGCAACTACAGGTAACTGTTTCTGCAACACCTTACAGTTGTTTGTATTTTCGTTTGAACTTATTACTAAGTCTAATGTTTTACCTTGAAAGTTTTTTATATTATTATAGAGAATAAATTAATTGAAACCAAGAAAATCAATTAGAACATTCATTTTAGAGCTAGCATTAGCATAATCTATGTTATCAATCCCTTTAATTTCTGGTAGATTAAAATCTCCAAAAATAAATGTATTTTTGACATCTTTTACATGAAGTTGTAAAAATTCTAAACACGATTTATAATCATTTAAATTTGCACTAGGAGGGATATATATACTCCCATAATTGAAGCCTTACATTTATTATTTATTTTTATTTCAGTTATTACTTATTAGTATTTCAAATACAGAACAGTGGCTATAAAAATTTAATATTTTATATTGTTTTTTTATCGCAGCTAAAACTCCGCCACCTCTAGATTTACCAGTAATGCTGTCTGTCAGTCCGTCCGGTATATATTACACGTGACTTCGCCCAGACCGTTTTTACTTACGATGCTCATCGACAGATAGAATATAGCTACCGAAGTGTTAACTACAATAATTTGTAGTTTAGTTTTTGATTATACCCGTAATAGACGTTATTTACTACAATTATTGTTTTATTTCTGTGTCATTTGGACACAGACGACATCAGAAGTGGTTGATAAAGAAAAAAAGAGTGTTGAGAGACAAGGGCTGTGGTGTTTCGTGCAATTTTTTTTCTCGACATGGTACAAAAAAGGAGAAAACGATATTAGTCGCCTTTATCGTTCATCAACATCAAGTGAGAAAAATTGTAACAGTAAGAGTAGGGGTAAATATAAGAAACAGAAAAAAAAATCAGAAGCTGATCAACCGTAAGTTACATACCCCTTTAATTCAATCGTATATTGTTTAGCATGCCGAAACCATAGCGGTCTCAATGATAATAACAGATTATGATTCCCAATTTAGGGACATTAAAACTCTTTTAAGTCACAAAACTTTTCTTTTAAATATATTTGCAAAATATTAAGATGTATTACTTGATGGTGCAGAAATTGGAAAAACAGTGCCAAAATTTATTTATTTTTTTTTTTTTTTTTTTTCATTAAGTACCTGTCAATTATTTAAACAAAAATATATTATAAATTATGCACAAAGGGGCATTTAGAATTACTCAGTTGTAGAAAGATAGCATTGATAAATAGATATAAAGATCATCTTATTATTTATTTTTTGTTATGAAATGGCCCTATAGATGTTTTACATAGTGCTATAATGTCTTACAAACAAGTTTTTATCGATTTATACAGAAATGTTATCAGCAGCAACAGTGTTCGATTCGCTAATTTTAAATTTTTGATTCTCACATAAATAAATCTTTCGAAAATTGTTTCCTTTTTGTATGACGGTTCCATAGGCAAGTATTTTTTTAAATAAATTATTTGTCAAAAAAAAAAAGTTGTCAAAGTAAACACAGTATCCTTTGCCTTAAAAATATCCACATAGATTCAATACTTTCTTCTATTATATCAAAATATCTATTTTTCCTTGGTAAAATATGTCAAAGTCAAGAAAATACCCAGAAACCAGACCTTAAATCCTCTCTGTGATGTTTTCAGTAAAAAAGTAGTTTAGTTGTTTATCATTCAGTGTACTATTTGGATAAGAATAAGCCATATATATTGAGAATATTGACACAAATATAAAAAGCAGTATCTACTTTTGACAAAAAAAAATACACAGAATTGGAAAAATCGATGTACTCGTATTTAGAAAAGTTAAAACTAGACAAACTAAATATCTACTAACAATCACGCTATATAAAAGAGTATTTTAATTTTATGGACAACAAAAAAATTTCGTTTGATATTTTCAGTACAATAATGATTCATTTTTATTTCTTATTTTACATAACAAAAAACAAAACAATGTAATAGTATATTATGCAACGATCATGTAATGATGGTTATTAATACACGAGCATTAACCGGGATACGAAACGAGCCAAAGGCGAGTTTCGTATGGTTTATGCGAGTGTTTTAATAACCATTACATGAGAGTTGCATACGCTATTTTTTCTACACCCGATAAATAATCAAGACCTATAAATATTATATTTATATTGGTATTGAACACAATAACAGTAATTACTCGTATTTCTATAAAAAATTCTACAAAATTGTAATTAATGGTATTACTTCAGGTATTGGTATTTATTTCCCTAGATTTTTGCGGTAAAATATTTTGTACTGTATTTTCTGCTTTCTCCGATATGTGTGGAGGAGTCTTCTATATCGCTAATATCAGACATTTTAATATTATAATTATCGAAGTTTAGCTACCTACGAAAATTTAATACGTTTTGACAACTAAAATAATTACATAGGAACCTAGGACAAACGTCAAACAGCATGCTTGATTGAAAAATTGTAGGTTTCTATTGATTAAAAATCTGTATCGTAATGAAAAATCTGTATCATAATGGGTATCATTATGAAACGGATTATGGGCATATAAGTGCATTATTATAATACGGGTGTAGAAAAAGGAATATTATTTGTATATACACTTTTTGTGGCCATGGGTGTGGACGATAGCGAACTTATGAATCTGCATATCAGCACAATTTCGTTATTGATTAAAATACGGGCGAGGTTCGATCGTTATGAATAGCAGAATAGAGCATTGATAATATAGATTTTAGAGACAAAACATTATCGTTGTATTTTCAAGGTTTAGTGAATATGTTTTATGTATTTACATGGTTTTTCTTACAAGAATAATGTGTAAAAATTTCTGAAAACTTACAATCCTAAAAGCTGGTGTTTGTTGAATAATCATAGCGACACAATGCATCGTAATTAATTTTAGCCGCCTTTGATCAAAATTGTTTAGTTTTAAGACTCGTATCAAGGTTTATGTTTATTTTTACAAATTAATATGTGATACTGGTCCATATAGCTAAAGAACAACAGTCACATTCAGTAATAACTCATCTGTTTTCTCAAATTTCTTAATGAAAATCAAACATTAAACATCTTAATTAAAAAAATATATATTAATCTAACACAACAAAAATTTGATAAAAAAAAACAATAAAAACAAGAAATTTATCCGTTTTATCGATCAAAGATAGTTTTTCACAAATTGTACGTTATATTCCCTGGTAACTGCATTTACCACTTTTACATGTTTCCACACATTCCAAGAAGATATAGTACTCCTCGCTTAACCAGAATACCTCTTAGAAATTTTTAAGATATATACGGCCGAGAATAGTGCATTTAAGTAAGAACTTGATCTCTAATGATTAGTGGCTATAGCTACCAGAATTACTCAAAGGGTAACTCGATTAAAATAATCCAGTATATAGTCAATATATATATATATCACTGTTCTGATACTGCAAACATATATTCAAGCATTTAAATAAATTGAAAGGAACCGCAAATGGATATTAAATTTTAGGCGCATATCTTAAAACTGAAAGTTATGTGATTACACTCAATAAAATAGATCTGTCTCAAAATATTAAAAAAAGAAAAGTTAATTGTACCGCTCTCTAAGTAGAAAATATAATAAACGATATAAAAATTCAGATAAAATTGGCCATGACATGACCGTAGTTTGTAGACACAGAAACCAGGTTTGCAATTTCTGTCAAATTATAGCAAGTTTTGTTAAAAAAAGCCATTACTGTGAAGTATCAAAATTCACAAGACGATCAGAAAAAAAAAATGAAACAAAGTTTCAAACCTAAAAGCTTTAATGTTATTTAAAATTCAAATTCCACATTTTTTTAAAGATATTTTTCTTAACTGATACAAATATTTTAGATTTATTATTTTTAGATTTTGACAGCAATTGCACTTTGATTAAATTATCTTTGCTCGAAATTTATAAGATTCCAATTCAAACAGTATTGTGATATAAAAGGCATTAAGCTGTTCACAACAGCTTTTGAACTACATCGGGGCAATGGCCTAGCAGAACGTTTAAACAAGATTATACTCGATGGTCTTTCCACATGAAGTACTGACACGAAACACCGAATATCTCAACACTCTCCCACAGTGCTACTACTCGGCTATCCACTCAGAAACAGACACTGACCCACACAATATGCCCAAAGAAGATATTGTAAACATCACACAGATATGTACGCAAGTAGACCAGAATCTAGAAAACAGAGTCAAACAAAGCTCGACCTTCAATGTACAATTCACCACCAAAGTTATACAGAAGCCCTCTTAGGCAATACAGAAGCCCTCTTAGGCAATACAGTAGCCCTCTTAGGCAACACAGAAGCCCTCTTAGGCAATACAGAAGCCCTCTTAGGCAATACAGAAGCACTCTTAGGCAATACAGTAGCCTTCTTAGGCAATACAGAAGCCCTCTTAGGCAATACAGTAGCCCTCTTAGGCAATACAGTAGCCCTCTTAGGCAATACAGTAGCCCTCTTAGGCAATACAGTAGCCCTCTTAGGCAATACAGTAGCCCTCTTAGGCAATACAGAAGCCCTCTTAGGCAATACAGAAGCCCTCTTAGGCAATACAGTAGCCCTCTTAGGCAACACAGAAACCCTCTTAGGCAATACAATAGCCCTCTTAGGCAATACAGAAGTCCTCTTAGGCAATACAGAAGCCCTCTTAGATAATACAGAAGTTATCATAGGTATGTATCACAGCAGCCGTCTTAGACAACATAGCAGCCCTCTTTGGTAATACAGAAGTTATCATAGGTATGTATCACAGCAGCCGTCTTAGGCTACATAGCAGCCCTTTTAGGCAATATAGAAGTTATCATAGGTATGTATCACAGCAGCCGTCAAAGGCAACATAGCAGCACTCGTAGGCAATACAAAAGTCCTTATAGGTATCTATCTCAGCAGCCTTTTCAGGCAACATAGCAGCCTTCTTAGACAATACAGCGAACCTCTTCGACAAACTAGCTAACCTCTTAGAGAAACTAGCTCACCTCTTAGATAAACTAGCTAACCTCTTAGACCAGACAGTTCCTCCTTAGACGGGTTACTGCTCTTAGACAAAGTACTCTGCTACTTAAATGCCTTTTAGGCATACGAGAAATGTATTTGTACAATGTGTATTTTATTTCAGGACCGTTGGGTCTTTCGAGGACGAAAGAATATCAGGATGGCCGTGCAGTCTGGCAGTCCGTCCGGTATATATTACACGTGACTTCGCCCAGACCGTTTTTACTTACGATGCTCATCGACAGATAGAATATAGCTACCGAAGTGTTAACTACAATAATTTGTAGTTTAGTTTTTGATTATACCCGTAATAGACGTTATTTACTACAATTATTGTTTTATTTCTGTGTCATTTGGACACAGACGACAGTAAGTTCAAGATTTCTGTCAGATCTTTATAAATTGTATATATTTACGTCAACTAATTCACCGTCGGCTACTCCCTCTTGCAACCATGTTTCATCAGCTATTATTATATCATAATTACCTTGTGTGCAATTCCTGTAAAATTATGTCGTTTTTGTGTTTAAACCTCTACAATTTTGAAAGTTTACGTATATATCTGTTATATTTAACAATGAGTGTGTACTCCTGAAATTTATGAAAAATCATACCTTAAAAAAAATATTAAAGATTTGCAAGTCTAATTATATCAAAAATATAAAAATAAAAAGAATATTTCTATATCACAATTGAATGGGAAATTGAAGATAAATATATGTATGCGTGGTCTAGCTTCACTTCAAGTCACAAATCCATATTAAAATTCTAAATCCATTCTGATATTACAAATCTGAAATTTAGGAGATATGAAAAATTATATTATATACCTATTTTTTCCCATAAATCCTTATAAATATGAATCTATTTAAATTAATAAAATAAGCACCCAACTCTATACCCGTGAAATCAAAACAAACAATTTTTAGTAAAAGTGTTTAAACTTTGAAAACAAATAATTTTATCAACATCCTTAAGTTTGACAAAAAATAACTTTCATGGAAAAAACAATACAAACGATCTCTATAAAGTTGTCCATACATGCTGAACCATTAACTAGCTTATATATCCGATTCGGAATTGATTTTTTATAATTTCACCATTTTTCTTCGCGAAAACATTTCCTCCATTACTCCATACTTCTCTTTTCCCATATATTATCCTGGCTTTTAATAATAATGAGTATCGAGCCCTAGTTAAATCTTCGTTTACAAATATTTTTGTTTGTTTTAATTCACCTCTGGCTTTTAAAATTTCCTTTTTCTTCCAATTATTCACAAATTCCACTAAAATGGTTCTGGGTTTTCTGCCAACATCAAATTTTTCTTGCCTGTATATATTGTTGATATCTGTAGAGCAGCATTTAACTTTCAATGTATTACAGCAAATATTTATCAAAACAGACATTAAGTTTTCATTATCTGACTCTGCGATACCATCAAAACGTAGTGAGTTTCTTTCATGAGCTGCCTCTACATTATTTAGTTTTCCTGTTATATCAGTAATTTGAGCATTGTGCGACACCATAGAATCGGTAATATCCGACATTTTGACTATTTTAAATAATTTCAGGAGCCTCGAAATTCACGTCTATTCATAACGACGGACCGTGTCGAGCTATGAACTGATAGTAAGATACGTTCGCGTGCTATGAATACTATTTAATAAATAAAATTAATGATATTATCCATAACATTTATTTTACTTATATTTTATAATGTCTTAAAAAATATCTGTAAAATGTAGATGAGATACTTTTTTGGCAGTTTTGCAGTTCTACAGCACTTATGTACCAGTCATTTATTTGTTCATTTACTGAACACATAATATGTAGGCAAATAAATATTATTTATTTGCCTCCCTGTAAATCAAAGTATGCATTTTACAAAAAAAAAAAAATAAAAAAAATGGGACTTGTAAATAACATAAATCGTCACCTTAATGAAGAACTATTGTATGTCCAAAAAATGCTAATTTTCGTTTTTAATGCCAAATGAAGCTATGGTACCCACTCTATCCCATATTCGTAATAGATTTATTCTCACCACTTAGTAAAAATATTGTAAACCATAAACCTTTTATTTATTCTAAACGCAAAAAAATGTTCTCCAGTAAAATTCACATTTTGAGATATACAATAGTTCTACATTATGGTGACGAAATATACTTTTGACAATTTTTTAGAATGCATGTAGCATTGTAGTTTTTGCCATAGGCGGATCATAACCTACCAAATATTTGACATCTAATTTTTTCTTTAAAATGATGCAAAATTCGAAAAAGCTTATAAACCAAAAGTTAAATTTATAGTTATCTCCAAAAAATCCTTGGAACTTCTGTATTATTATTATGTCATCTATAAAGTAATAAACAATGTACTTTTCTAAAACTTTGAAACATAATTACTTTGTGGTATCCAAAACTTTTAAAACTTTTTTGAATTTATTTGTTTGATAAATGACGCTAGCCAGCCAAGTTAAAAGAGTACTATCAATAAGAGAATAGCTGAATAAGTTCAATTTGTGCTGAGTTAACCGAGACGTCACTTGGTGGATACTTTTAAAGCATTTCTTTATAAGCTTACCACAACATACTTGGTTACAGTATTGTGGTTATTGTAATGACGTCACACATACCGTGATAACCTTTTATATAATGTCATATGTCAAATTTCATTTACGTTTGGGAAATTCTAAACGGAATTTGTGGCCAAATTTAATAAGAAGGATTTTGGTACAAAAAAAAGTAAATTTGGATGAATATTAAAAGTTTTGATTGATTTTATCTAAAAGGAATGATAACTTATCGGGGAGAACCAAAATATTGTAGCAAAATATATCCAGAGAGAGCAGTAGTCTGCGGAATATTTTTATGTGTAAAAGTAATTAAGAAACTCCCAACTCCCTCCCTCTTTACATAGAAACCGTCGGCAAACAATTACTGCTATCGACATACGAACTATGTGTTTCATTTATAATAACAGTGGAAGAAAGAAGGGAAAATATCTCATAGCTATTCAAACAGGTAACTAAATTTTGTTAATATAAATCAATAGAGGTTATAGAGTTTCGGAAAATTTAAAGGAAACTTCAGAAGAAGTAAATGTACTAGAAGAATTACTTAGAGACCAGCATGTCTCGGATTTATGGTGCATTAAAAGAAGAAAGAGGCTTACAGCGCCACTCTTTGGAATGGTTTGCAAGAAAATAACGACAGCAGCCAATCACTTTTGGATACAATATTGTATCAACAGCTTTTATTCGGTAACTTATGACTACAGCAATAATAAAGAAAATTCCAGGAAGCAATTATAAAAAATAACTATAAAAACTATAGATCCTTGTTGATATTTAACAACCGTTTTTTGTAAATATTTTCTAAAATTTCTTTAGTCATCGGTTTTCCAAAGTTAAAAAAAAATAAAATTTCTGATTCCACAAGTCTACTAATTACTGTTTACACTTTCGAATAAGATAACATCAACTTATCTTTAATTTATCTAAAATTTTCAAATGCCTTTCTCTTGAAAATGGCGCGTACTAGCGAGATGCAACAGAAGTTGCTTTATTATAAAGAAAATATTGGTTTTTTCAAATTTTGTAGTCAAAAATGTTCAAATATGTCAACAAAGAAACTTAGGGAAATTTTACCCTAAGCCCCCGCTAATTTACCCACCTATGAAGATGATCAAAAACTGGGGTTTAGTCCATTAAATCAAGCGTAAAAAAGGTAAGAATTTGTACCAAATTTCACTTAGTTATCTTTAAACGTTTAGAAAATAATTACAAAAGTGTGTCATCAGGACTTCACTTTTAACACCCTGTATCTCGGAAAACAAACGTTTTCGGACCTATATTTATATGAACTTTTAGTCGTATTTTAGGATGTAGATTACGCTGAGAAAATATGACCGTCTATTATTTAGGAGTAATTTAAATTTATTCTGTTTCATGTCTGTACACTTTGTTATTTTTTCCATACAGTAATTTGGCTCAATTATTTTGAAATAATTTTAACATTTATTTATTAAAACACTATATTCAAAATTAAAAGGTATACAGTAAGATGTGAATTATAAATATGTTTATGTTTAACTTTTATATCGCACGGTTTTTTTTTTAAAGAATACCTCTTCCAGTTAACAATAATTATTAATTTCAGCATGTTAACAACTCTTTAATCTGTTAAAGTTACGTATATTTTTCGAACTAAGTAAATAATTTTTCTTGCTTTCGCATATGATTGTGATCTGTCGCCTTCTTTAAGCCGCGTTGCAAACAAAGATTTTTTAAAAAAGTTTGCCAATATCTATAGGTAGATGAGAAAAAAAATTTATTGTGACACGAGATCAACCTGATTGTGCATTGTGGCACAACAAAAGACTAAACCGAGTCACTGCTTTAAAATTTGGAGAAATTGTCTACTTTAAAAAATCTACTAAATTTTTTTATTTTTTGCTAAAGCAACCCAATATGGCATGGACTATAAATCCAGAACAAAATAAGATTTGGAAATGTATTTTCAAGAAAAAGCTTTTAAATGTGAACCTTTTATTAATGCCGAATTTTATTATGTTGCTTCCAGTCTGAATGAAATTAAAAAAAAACAAAACTCTAAAATAGAGTTAAAATGTCCATACGCAGATGAGTAACTATCACATCAATACAAATTCGAAATTCACATATGAATCTTTGTTACGTAATTATTTATAACTTTATACGATCTTCGTACGGTTAAAAATTTTGACTAACCTATTTAATGTTATTTTTAAACATGAACTAAATTTTATATCACTATATTGTTTAGTTGTTGCAACTTTACTGCGCTTAAGTAGTATTCAGATTAAAATAGGAAAACTGAAAACCATGAACTCATGCTTTCATTCCAAAAAAAAAGTATTATGGTCAAGATATTAATTTAAAAATGTTTTTGTTTTTTGTCTGAATGATATCGAATACTAACTTTTTCTGTATAACTTCTTATACCCGACATTGTAAGATACAAAAAGGACTTATTACCAATCATTTTTTTTTCAATTCATTTGCAGTTTCTGTTCAAATGGATAAATGTTTTTAACTGTGCATCTTACAACTCGGCTGCTGATAGCCAGTGTAATAATACGATTTTTTTATGAATCTGATCCAGAAGCTGTACCTAGGTGGTTCATTATAACGGATTATGAAAATAACAAAAATAATTTAATTTATGTTAAAATATAAATAATAATAATATGCTGAAATATTAATATCTTATGATCGCTACATATTATAAAATTAAAGGTATCTTTTCATTTAACCAACTTACACATGACTACCCCAAGTTTGAATATTATAAATCCAAATGAATATAAATAATAACGGGTATAGAAAATATTTTTAAAAAACCTAGATTATTTAAAAATGTAAAATGTCATGAGATCGTTTATTGTCCTTTTACATTGGCCTTTTGTATTTATTACTTTGCTTCTTTTTATCGAGGACATCTTCCGTTTCCCAACTTATGAACATAATAAAGAATATTTTTAAAAAAATTAAAAAATTAAATTAAAGAATGTGTTAATATCTCTACAAAAAAAACTTGCTTGGCATCGTATTTATTTTTTTGATGGAAACAGAGAGCATTTGAAAATTGTGAATTTAAAAAATTTTTATTTCATAAAAATAATAGGTCAGTTTTTTTATGTAAATCATATCATTTTTAAGGCACAAATCAAAAGAAAAGTCACCGAAAACCGATTTCAAAAAGGTCTTTTAGTTTGTTTAGGAAATGAAAAAAAAAAGAACGAGTTAAAATTCTTTACTTATTTCGCTGTTTCTATTCGACGATGTCCGGTCTCCCTCTTGTTTATAATCGACCGATTAAGGTATTTTTTACCGTTTTAACACGTGTATGTTGATACATTTGTGAGTGTTAAAACATTTGCAAAGGGTTAAAAAAATTTAAGAAAGATTTTTTTGAATAAAAATCGTTTTTTATAAGAATTAGTAAACTTTTATTTATTTTTCTAATATAATATGGATTGCTCTCTAAATATATATATAGTGGCTCGCAAAAAGTCTGCTATACAGGATGTACCAATAAAAACTCCCAGGCCAAATATTTTGGTAAGAAATAGAGATATTTTAATTCTGTTAAAGATAGTTCATAGAATGCTAAGAGAGCTTCAGTTTTAGATATAGATTAATTTTAAATAGGTCAATATGTAGATGGACCTGCGCTCAATATATTTTTTTCGATGGGAACATCTTTCTTATATAACGCATCTTGTAAAAAATGCATATTTAGGCAGATTTTGTTTTATAAACTAATTCAATAAATCTAGCCGGTCACTCAAAATAGTTTCATCCTGTTTTTCGGCATTAAACATTGGATTTTTAGAAAATGCTAAAACACGTCGATTTTTATTCCCAATTAAACACATTTGTCATGTGTTAGCCCCCTCCCTTCTACTTCTCCGACCCCTTAATTTTAAATAAGGAATGTATCATGTATCATTGAAAAGGTAATTTTATGGGGAAGTCAGAAATGTGACTGTTTATTGCGATATTTCTAATTACAGCGCCCTCTATAGGGATAAAACACCTGTAATGTATTATAAAAGTGTGACACTTCATTTGAAAGCTAATTTAATTACTAATTCAATGCACCACATAACATTATTATAAATATTTCCATATTGCACTTGCAACAAAATAAAATTAGCAATAATGTTTAAAATAATGCATGACTAATTTTCAAACTATTGCAAGTGCAATATGGAGGATATTTATATTAATATTATGTGGTGCATTGAATAAGTAATTAAATTTGCTTTCAAATAAGGTGTCACACTTTATAAAACGTACAGTTTTTTATCCCGATAGAGGGCGGTACAATTAAAAGTATCGCAATAAACAGTCATATTTGTAAATTCCCTATAAAATTACCTTTTTAATGATATACTACATACTGTAGTGTCACGCTCTATAATACGTAGTAGTTTTTTATCCTGCTAGAGGGCGATAAAATTTAAGTAACGCAATATACAAATATTTCTGAATTCTCCATTAAATTCCTTTTCAATGACGTGCCATACATGGTACATTACCTATTTAAAATTAAGATGTTGGAGGGAGTTGATACATGGCATATGTCTGTATTGTAAAAATGTTTCTTATTTGGAATAAAAATCGACCTGTTTTACCATTTTCTTAAAATCTAATGTTTAATGCTAAAAAAACAGGATGAATCTGTTTTGAGTGACCCACCCTGTATATCAGAAATGGCTAAATTTATCGAATTAGTTTATAAAACAAAATCTGCTTAAAAATGCATTTTTTACAAGATGCATTATATAAGAAAGATCCTCCCATCGAAAAAAATATATTGAGCGCAGCGCCATCTACATAATGACCTATTTAAAATTAATTTATATCTAAAACTAAAGCTCTCTTAGCGCTCTATAAACTGGCTTTTACAGAATTAAAATATATCTATTACTTACCAAAATATCCGGCCTGGAAGTTTCTATTGGTACACCCTGTATATGGAATACTTTTTTTTGTTACTTTTTTCAGAAAATGTTATTCCTGATAAAACTTGGTTTTTATTTAAACTTAAAACTTTATTTATTTTAAAAATTCTGTACCCCAAATATAAATTTGGCTGCGCAGTGAACTAGGTACCCTTCTAGGAACCCACATTTTTACATATAAAATTAATTTAAAAAAATGTATGTAAGCCCATATAGTAGTTTTTACGTAGATTAAAAAAGTTTATTAATTTGGTGATTTCTCGATGCGTCGTTTTACGACTTCACTTTGTATATGTTTAGGTAAAGATAATTATTAATGCTGGCTGGCAGTTTATTTTAAATCATTAAAATAATAGTTTGTTAACCCAAACAAAAAAGTCATATAAGTAATAATTAAAATTAGATATATAAATATAGTATATTATGTACCAACGCACTAAAGCTTCACTTTTAATCCCGCTCTTTTGTCGCAAAAGACTATTTTAAATTTACCAGAAACGTCCGTACGGGGTTTGAACTAAATATTTAAAAAAAAAAAATATGGTTCGCCACTGCTTTTGCTAAAAACCAAAATTATTTTTGAAATCCCTATTTATTTTGGAGCAAATGTGGTCCATAGACGTACTTTCGTACGACGCACCCTTTTCGCGTAAAAAATAAAAAACAAAAAATTGTTTTTTAAGTTTATTGAAACTGCTTTTTATAATTTGTTGAAATTTGGTAGAAACCCACCATGAGTGAAAACACTTTTTTTGGGCAAAATTTAATAACAATATCTCGAGTGATAAGAAAATTATGATAAAACTATAACATCCTGCAGCTCAAAAATTAGGAAATTTACGACACATATGTTGATATTAACTTATTATCGGTACTCAAATAATAATTACCCTGTATTAATTGGTATTACTTTATTCGAACCATTCGTCTATTTTTTCAGTATTTGTATGATCTTATTTTGCCCATCTTTCAAAACTCTATACTCCTAAATGTAATTTAATCTAACTAAAGCTATTCACTAAATTAAAATATAAAAATAATATGAAACCCTCTAATAAATTAAACTGCTTTATAAAAATATCTCATAATGCATCAATAAAACCAAATGCAGTTCTGGTTTTCCTAATTTAGATAACTCTGACTCACTCAAGACTGATGAACGTCGGCAGCCGTGGTAGGATTTTTCGGTTCCCTCGTTACTACATGCAATTGTTAAAATTATAAATGAATGCTGATTTTGTTTAGTCTCGGAAGTAATTTTGTAGTATTTGGGCTCCACCCTTAAGTTGTAATTTTTATACCCACTAAACTAACGTTGTCCCGCAGGTCTTTCAGTTTGTAATGTAAATTTTCCTCTTAAAACTATCAAAACGTGGACACTTATAAAAAACCCGACGGTAAATACATTATTAGTTGCAAATGGATTTTAATAATTAAAAATAATAAGGAGTGTAAACCAACCAGATATAAAGCACGGTTATTTGCAAAGGGTGTCAGTCAGCAGTATCTTCAGAACTATGACGAAACATTTGTACCAGTTGCCAAGACTACAACTCCACAATTTCTCTTAGCTTTTACAAATCAATTTGATTTAAAAATACAGCATACGAAATGATATCCTCAAAGAGGAAATTTATATGAAAGTGCCTGAAGGTGTTAAGTCAAAAACGGATCATAGGGTTACCCTTAACTTCTAACAGCCAAAATTGTTTGAAAAAAGAATAAACCCAACTTCTGCCTGTAGTTGACGCATAAATAGTTCACGATAAAACACCCTGTAATGTAAGGACACTTTATTGGTTATGCACCGTTACCGTATAATTACTTATTTTCTACCCAGCTACTTCGGCATCGGGTAAAACTATGTAAACTTAGTCCTGAAATTCACATATTCTAGCAAACAGTGTTTACTTCGAATTCCACAAGGGTAACGCGGAAGCCGATTCTTGGCACTACATTAGACCGTACACATTGTATGCAACCCTAAATGCAAATAAAATTCAGGTTGGAGAGAAGTAGCGCATTGCGGCAGTTTGTGGCCAATTTATATGAGGAAAACTGCAGTCGCAAACTTCCACTTAACTGGAGTTTAGCACAGAATATGAAGCGTTCACTTACGCTTCTTGATATTCTTGCGTTTTAACTTTGTTGAAACATGTATGAGTCCGGGAAGTTTTCGAACACATTTTTCTGGAACTTTGAATCTATTGTTTCGATAGATGAAGTTAATGATAAAATAGTTGTTCCAAAGTTAGACTTTTTGTTGATATAACATTTTCCAGTAAAAAAAAATGTTGAAAAAGAAAAAACAAAATCATAACTTATAGTAATTATATTATTTTGCAAGGAAGTAATTAATATTTATTCAAGATATTATAACAAACGAAATAGGTTCATACAATAATTTGGTTTCTATCTTTATCCCACACCATATGCCAATACGTGATAAAGTTTGGACGAATCTTATTGATTTCGTTGTGGTCACTGGACGTTATATAATTTTAAATTCTTAAATGGTTTCGTTTGGTATAGTTCCAAACTATTTTCAATATGTTTTAAAACATTTTAAGGGCAATACCACAAGAGAACATTTTGTTGTCTCTTTGGAAATTAGGGGTCTAAATTACACGAAACAGAATCTTCCTTAAAATACAAAGAGACGACAGTCGAGTGGTATTTAGGGAGGATTTTGTGGAATGAAATTTGCATAATTTGTACTTGAACAGTTGATTTAAAAAACTAAAAAATTTCACAGAGTAACCTATTTAAATAATAATAACTTATTGTCATTTCCACTGATCTGTTATATTTTTAATCAACAATTTGAAATTTTGAAGACATAAAAGTTACTTTTTAACTTACAATAAATATTTTGTGTATTTTTTGAAGTGTAAAGGTACACTCATCAGAAAAGAAAACATGTTCTAATTGGATCACCAAGTAATATTGCCATCATTTGCTCATAATAAATGACATGTAAAATAATATTTCTTATAAATCATTATTTATAAAATCCCAACTAAATAAGTATTATTTGTTAAGTGGTAAGCAATTAAAAATTTTAAATAAAAATAAATTGCTCGAGAGAGATCGAGGGAGCTCAAAAGAAACGAGAAATTGATTAAATACTAAAGGCCATTGATAGCTACACGAAAGTCATAGAGATAATATCCGCGCTTTATCTATAATAGTTGGAGCCTTAAAATTTCTGGATAGCGCTACGAATGTAGGAGATATAATGTCCATAATATCTACGAAAGCCGGATAAAACAATTTATTTACAAAATAAAATTGAGGTTATGTTATGTGTAATTGTTGGGGAAATTCTTAAAAACGCACTTTTAAAAACGCAGTCCCTTGCAATTATAAAAGCTGTTGAGAATGAACAGTTTATATAGTTATATAAGAGATACTTTAAAACAATAAAATCGATATGATCAAAAATTGTCGGAATAAGTGAAGCATTACTTATTTAGGGTAGCTGCTATTCTTGAAGTCAAGGGAATATAAAACCGAGTATTTCTCTTTATTTATAAAGCATAAAATTTATTTTTCTCTATCATTCTTTCTTCAAAATGTGTACTGCCTGAGATTTAAGAGTAGGTACCCTGAAATAATGTATTATATGATTGTTTATGCTTGTCATAAAGGTGGACAGAAATAAAATTAATCTCTAAGATTTTACTGATTAAAAAAACTCATAGAAGTCATATTAAAAATCAACAACTTAGAATAATTTAGTGGAAGTTTTAAATATTTTAATAAAAGACCCATATGTCATGACAAGTAAAAATAATTGTCTCAAAAGTGAAAGATTATTTTTCCGGTTATGTAACTAGCAGTGCTTTAATTTCTTTTTCTGGGCCAGTATTAATTGACAAGATAACACCTATAATATGCAGCCTTGACAATGCAGCAAATAGAAATTGCATTGATGTTCTCGCTTATGATATACCTATTAGCAGGCCAAATTAAACCTTTTTTAAAATGCACTTATAATAATATATGACAAATTTAGATTTTAATCTTTCTGAAATATAAATGTATTTTATTTGTATGCGTGAATTTGTATGCGGGCCCGCTGTAACGCTCTATTTTTACCCCCTGAACATCCCTAAAGTCTCCAATTTTTGATTAAAGGCCTAATTAAAAAGAAAAATACGTTTGTTTTCGCCCTGGGGAATGTTTGGAATCTTATTTTGGTATTTATGGAAAAACATTTTCGACTGGGTAACCTGGGGTTTTGCATGTGGCTTATGGCATTTAAAATGGCGGATGGGTACCAGGGCTGCTGGGGGTCGCGGTTTTTTGGCTTTTTTTCCGAAAAATATCTGGTAATTTGTGTGTTTTACTTCTTAATAGAGTTCTGTGAAGTGTTTGCTATATTTCTATGTTAAATTTGCGTTTCTAAAGTGCACGTTTTTGTTTGTTTCAGGCTTTGTTGTGATTTTGGGGCCCTCGATCGTCGTTATGGAGCTTCTTGTGGCTGTCCCGTAGGTATTTTCGGCTGTATTTTGGTTCCCAATAAAGTTTCGAGCATATTTTGTGTTTTTTTTCTCGCGCGTACGGTGGCCCACCCCCCTCCCCCCCGTACGTGCTCGACCCTTCTCCTAAAGGTTACCCCAAGAGTAAAATTTTTTGTTTTTCCCCCCTCCCGCAAATTTGGTTACCCCTCGCCCGGAGGTTATGAAAGTTTTATAGACAGTCTTGGATGTCATGTTTTCAATTTTAAATCGACCAATTATTCGAAGTCTACACTAAGAGAATTATATTTAAAAAGTTTTTTGTTGAGAAATGTCTTGCTACCACAAATAAATTTTCAGCTACAATTAAAAAAATACATTTATGCAACTAAATAAAATGCTTTTTTAAAGTAGTTTTGTCGCCATACAAAAAAAAAATTGTTACCTTTGCAAATATTTTTTTTCAGTCTATAGAACCAGCAAAAATAATTTTTGCTCTTAAAAATAGTTTTTAATTACTAAACATTTATTTTCTGTAGTAGAAATTCAAAATAATAATACGTATATTTTCCATCATAACAATTCGCTTTTTAAGTCCAATAAAAAATATCTTTAGAAAATAACGATCGGTTTCGATCGAGAGCTTTTTCGTCTGTACTCGAGAAAATTTTCGTGTATGCGGCGTACTTTGTTCAGTCCGTTCCCGGTATATCGGCAGGCACAAACAAGAACAAGCCGGTGGCCGGTGATTGATTTGTGATTTTAGTTATGTTATAATTACACTAGCCGCCAGCAAAGGTCATCCACGTTACGTTGGCAAATCGTAGGTCTGACGCCATTTTTGCAATAATTCTGCATAAGTGTTCGTTTTCCAATGGATTACACAGAGAAGCTGACTAATTGGGGACTTCAAGATTTTGTTGAAAATTTTAAGGGTAAGTACATAGCGTATAATAAAAAAATATTTTATATCTACTAATTTATCGGTTTCAAATGTATTGAACCCTCACTTTAACGTTAATTAAGGAAAAAACAGTAGATAATGCGAAAAATCTTGCAAAGTTTTTTCATTAAGATATTAGATATTCCTTTTTCTATTTTGATGGAACTTGGAGGCTATTTTGAGTAGTAAGGGTTAAATGTTTAAGATTAAAATTATTTGTTCCAGTGACGTTAACAGATATTTCTAACAAAACACATGTATGGCAGTGTTTTTTGATATTTTTAATAAATTAAGAAATAGAAAACGAAAATGTTTTGTAATTATTTTTTTTGTACCACTTTTTGGCAAATTAAACATGTACATCTGTATAGCGTTTAGGTAAACATGAAATAACCTAGAATAAGAAATAAGAATTAGTAGAAAAGATGGCAAACTTTTATCTTTTTAGGTATACATTATTTTATTTAATTTTGTTTGGAAATTGATAATGCGCATGCCCCAAATGTTTTCTGTTTTAAATGTTCCGGCTTAAGTTTTTTTTAATGAATTTTGACAGTTTCACAAAGGATTCGGGAGACTGAGTAATTTTTTGCAACAATTAAAACTGCCTGTTCAAGGTAACAAAATACTTTTTAACTGCAAGAAAAATAGTGTTTAACCACTAAAAACCTACTTTTGAACCATAAAAAACTACTTTTTAGTGAGTAAAATTTTACTTTCTAACCACTAAAATTAATAAAAGCTAAAAAATATGTGTTTAGGGACTAAAAAGTAAGTTTTTTTAATAAATTTTGACAGTTTTATAATGGATTCGGGAGACTGATTCATTTTTTGTTGCATTTAACAGTATAACCTTATCTTTTACAGACCTTAAAAACCTAAATTTAAACATTTCTTAAAAATACCTGACATTAATTTTTGTCTAAATTCTTAACTTACTGAGCTAGAGAAGGGGGTTTCTAGGATCCACGACTGGTGCTCAAGTTTATTAAAATTCGAAATTTGCGTTTCTGAGATAGTATTAATAAAATAGAATTTTTTTTCTAGATATTAAGGAAGGATCGTTTGGAATGGCCCACCTGGTAGATAGAAGAATATTATGTTTTTTTTTATGTTCCTACCTATTTTAGTTAATATCCTAATGGCATGGATTTTCTTATTCTATTCTATATTATAATAAACAGAAAACAATATATTTAGAATAAAATTTCTTTTAGGATTTTCCACAAACAATAAATACCGGATTAATTTAAAGCTACTAACTGCTCATTTAAAATTTCTTGATACATATGCCTTACGTTATTATACGTCTAGAGACAAATAAGTTTAAATTATCAAATAACAATTTTATATTACATAACCTACTGAATTTTTAAAATTCAAATACATTTTTGAAATATTTAGCAATATAACTAATTTATTACAAAATAATCGTCTCTTTTATTTTTGAAACCCTTCCTTTCCTATATTGATCTGTATTTATACCACAGGTTAAATAAAAATTTATGTATGATAAATTTTGCTCTAATAATTATATATAGTTTCTAATGCACGGCTAAAAAGTTAATTTTTCTATTTTTACAGAACTGGTTTCATTATGAACAAATACCTATAAAGTTTAAAGGTAAAAATTAACTGTATAATCATTAAAATCTACTTTTTAAAGGTAAAAGGTTACTTTTAAACCACTACATACTACTTTTTAACCACTAGAAACAATTTTTTAAAGGTAAAAATTAATTTTTTATCAATTAAAACTACCTTTTAGAGGTAAAAAAATATTTTTTTATTGCAAAGAAAGTAATTTCTTAATCAGTACCTAATTTTTAACCACTAAAAGCCTAATTTTTAACCAGTAAAATCTATTTTTAAGAGATAAAAAATAATACTTTAACAATTAAAACTGCCTGTTCAAGGTAACAAAATACTTTTTAATTGCATGAAAAATACTGTTTAACCACTAAAAACCTACTTTTTAACCATAAAAAACTACTTTTTAATGAGTAAAATTTTACTTTCTAACTACTAAAATTAATAAAAACTAAAAAGTAAGTTTTTAGGGACTACAAAGTAATTCCAAAAATGTGAATTTATTAACCGTAGCAAAGTACTTTGGCTGTCGCCTATTTTAATAGAGTTTTTTTTTAGGGGTTAATACATTTTTTGATACCATAGCAAAAAATTTCCCTCGGTGTATAGAATGCGAAATATTTAATATTTTGATAGAAAATGGCTATGGACTAATAATGGCGATTTTCTGTGTTTTGCCGTCTTATATTTTTACCGATTAATCGGTTACTATTACTATTCGATTGTATAATTTCGAAACATAATCGTTCCGTTTTAGATTTTCTGTCATAATTCTGTTTATGTTTATTTGTTTGTAGACGTTGACAAGTAAGTAAATGAATTTTGGTGTGGGGGCCATAATATCAATTTTTGAGTGTCTTTGAGCCATTTTTGTTTTAAATGTATGGGTTTTGCTTGTTCTTTAGTTATTTATATTTGTTTTCATTTTTATTTCAGAAAATTCGTTCTAACGAGATGGTAAAAACTAAAGACTTTGTAGAAGTCGTGTCTAGAAAAGCCGTACATAATACAGTTGGGGTCGACATAGATAAAATTGGAGTACTACGTGCAGGGCAGTTTGATATCGGGACATCCAGACTTTTCGTACTTCTGTAATTGCACTAAAACTACTTTTTCGATGATCATCGAATGGAGACTCATATGGAAATAATAATTTAATATGTTGTTTTTCAAACTTTCTTTTATAATTTTAATATGTAGTATTTTAAATAAATGATTTATAACTTTTTTTAGGTGGAATTTTGAATTTTTCGAGGAGAATTCATCGATATCAAAAAAAACTACTTTTCAAATGGTCGACTAAATATAAAATTTAAGGTCGTGGAATACCTTAGAATGTCCTGAAAAAAAAAAACAAAAAAAAGAAAATGACCTCTAAAAATTTGTGCGATTTTTCCTTTAGAAGTTGGACTTTGAATTTTTCGATGCGAAACCTTCGATTCCAAAAAAAAAAAACTATTTCTTAACCTGGAACATTTAGAAATTTTTATAGGTCATTTTCGTGATTAATGAACATATTTAAGGTAAATAAGACATAAAAAAAGTTTCTAAAAGCTACAGTTTTTTTTAAAGCAAGGAACATAAGCCCTTATGACTATTTTAGTTTTGCAATGGACCATTTACCAAGACATAATATATGTTTTCTTTATGCTTCCACGAGCGCCTTAGTTACTATTTAGTAAAGTAAGATCAAGATTCACCTTTTAATCCAATACGTATATTACATTTGTTCTCTGGGAAAAGACACTTATAAAATATATTACATTAGTGTTAATAAAATGTAATATCCTAGTTTCTACTACATTAAAATATATTAACATTTTAAAGATTTAAATTTGTTCTTAGTAATTATTCGTTAAATGCATAGTTAAATATGTATTAGTTTGTTATTTATTTTGTTCTAATAATATTTCATAAAAATTCACAAAAAAGTACATTTATATATACTGATATTTTAAAGATTTAAAATTATACAGGGTGGTCCTTAAGTAATTGTACATAGAAGTATGGTAGATTCCTCACTTTAAAATAATAATAATAATAATAATAATAATAATAATAATAATAATAATAATAATAATAATAATAATAATAATAATAATAATAATAATAATAATAATAATAATAATAATAATAATAATAATAATAATAATAATAATAATAATAATAATAAAAATAATAATAATAAAAATAATAATAATAATAATAATAAATGACTTTATTGCTTTCATAAATACAAATTAACGATAATGTAATTACACAAAAAAAAATATATGTATTAGGTACCTGAAAACAATTGGCGGCGTTCGCACTTAAACATTATCCCGATAGGGAATAATGATTGAGCAGCACTCTTCCACGCAACCATGGACAATAAATAAATTTATATTAATGTAAACGTATAGGCCATGAAATATAATATCCACTAAATTTGCTTGATTAACTAAATTATTGAACTAATCTAGCCACAAATTACTCTAAATCTAATGAACTAAAATTTATATACTATTTACATTAATGTTTTTGGTAGATCTGTGTTGTGAAAATAATTTAAATTTTATTTTTTTTTATTTTGTTGTTTATTTTTTTGTATTTTTTTTTTTGTTTTTTTTTTATTAATATATTGTTTTTTTTTAAATCACGTAATTAATTTTCCCATTAAATATGTGAAGTGTGAAGATTTTCTTGAAACGGGAAAGTGGCGAGGTATTGAACAATTGAGGAGCCATATTGTGAAGTTTAGCTATATTATAAGAGAAGCACGATTTGAATAAAGAAGTATTGTGTTTAGGGATTGTTAGATTATTTTTGAATCGTACATTAATGTTGTCAACTTCTGACCTTTTTTATTTTTTCATGAAGGTAGTTTGGTTTTCTCTTTAGTAAAATTTTTTGAAACTGAACAAAAGCATGTAGCAGTCTTCTGTTGTTTAGAATCAGCCAGCCTAAATCGATCATAATTCACACCCTAGATGAAAACCCCACTAAATCAAAATTATTCATTTTGAGTTAGTAGCGTTTTCGAATTCCTTACTCAAATACCTACATGGAAACATGACTTGTGTAACTATACCTTTAACCGTTGCCGAAAGATGTCGCGAAACATGGGTATAGGTGAATGACTTACGCCGGAAGACGAGCGAATACAACTCCGCCATTTTTAGTTGCCACCTGATGAACGTAGGTGGAGGACGTTTACAAAGTGACAGATTTTGAGTTGTAAGAGTTTATGTGAAATTGTTAGATAAGTTTCAATTTTTATTTTGAGTTGATTGAGTTTTGTTGAAATTTCGTTGATGGCAATAATAGTTCATTTTGATTTGCGGGGATTTTGATGATATTTCATTGCAATATTTTTCTTGATATTTCGAGTAACTCGGTTTTACATGACAGTAAACAGAAATTTCGACTTACTGGAATTTTGTTGATTGAAATTTTAACTTAAGATATTTTGGTTTTTTAAAATAAATGGGTATTTTTTAAAAAAAAATAGGTTGCGTATGACATTTTTAATCAGATTTATAATTCGTTATAACATTTTGAAAATCTGTATGTGATATTATTGAATTTTTTGAGTTGGTTGACTTTTATTTTTATTTTAGGACAATGATGAGCTGAGGAAAATTAATGTTGGAAATGATCAACGTAGAAAAACCTAATCCTGGACAGTCTACAATATTGGAAGCTTCAATAACACTTAAGTCCTTTAGTATTGAAATGCCCAATAGAATAAAAAAGCTACTAATAAAGAATGATTAATTTTATCAAAGGCTTTTGAGTAATCTAACAGTACTAATACACACAATTTATTGGCGTCAATGCAATTATAGATATCGTCCAGAACTTTAAGTAGACCAGAAGTAAAAGTTGGAAATGCTTTTGCCAGTTCTCCCACTTTATACACATAAATTGACAGGTTGGCAGCGGACGCGATACATTGGCGTACAAACTTATTTTATTGATGTTAATAACAATTTCGAGTAAATAGTTTAATAAGTTGTGAATAGCTGTTGAAATTTTGTAAAATTATGATTTGAATTTTATAATACATGTTTAATAATTATTTATAATCCATAAATACATGCGATTGTCCGGTTCCGCCGATAACACTTTAAAATTACTTATTCTATGAAACGACACTGGCAGGTAAACATTACTGGGAAATTCTCGGAGTTGCCCGACGTGGTTTGACGTTTACCCCCTTTCTACCTACCAAAACCATTTCCAACTTTTACTTTCTCTATAATGCAATTGTACAACTATAATTTGGGCGAAATCCTGATTGATGCTTGGGTAAAAGTTCAAATAGAAAGAAGTGCTTACGCATTTGTTCATCCATGATTTTTTCAAAAGCCTTTGACAAGGTGCATAAAATGCTTATTGTTCTCAAATCAGAGTAATCGGTAGGTGTTTGTTTTTTTTTGGAGAGGTAGGACTTTCGATTACTTCCATATTAATGGAAAGTCAGATTATTTAATGATAAAATTAAATATGTGTGTAATAAAAGGCAAAATAAATGGACTTGAGTGTAAAAGCATTATTATATTTATATCATCTGGCCCAATTGCATTTGAATTAATGAAAAGCATTTTTTTTATACTTTGTTCTCATCTATTTCGAGAAAGTTGAACTTGTTATTTACATTTTCCATTATTGACGAAGAGTAGTAATTCAGAATAGTAATGTCTGGAATATCTGAACCTCCAATGCCGTTAATAAAGTAATTATTAATTTCTTCTGGTTTTCTTAACATATGCGGGATGTTTTTAGAAGAGCTTTTACTATTTATTAGACCTAGCTTATGAAGTTCTTTCTACATATTACCGTTTTGCCGTAGCTTAAATTCAAGGTAAGTTTTTTCTCTCTTTTGATGGCATAATTGATTTAATTTCTAAGTGACTTATAGTAGTTCCAATGTTTTACGTTTTTAGTTCTATTAAATTTTATCAAAGCCTTGTCTCTTAAGCTCATCATAGTTTTTAAAGTTTCTGTTAGCCACGTAATGGTGCATGTTTGTTAAATAACCGTAGCATATTGTTATTCAAAACTTCAACTTTTTTATTAATATCATTAACATTGTAAATTTCATTAAAGTTTGTTGAAGTTAAATTTTCTTTGAAACTATGAGTATTAAATTTTTAAAATCTCTATACATATGCAAGTAGAGTGCAATTTTTTCAGTTTGATATCCAATGGTACATGAAAGGATTCTATGGTCCGATAGATTAGTAGAACACTCGCAGACTTTAGTGTTACTTATTTGTAAATCGAAGAAACAAACAATAACATATAGTAAATTTTTATTTCTGGTTGGCTGATTTACTATTTGTATCATATTAAAAGAGTCGAATAAAGATTGAAATAATTTACAAGTTTTATTGTCCAGATCCAACAAATTAATGTTAATATCCCCTGTGAATATGGTATGATCAACCCTCGGCACAACCCAGTTTAAACACTGATCCAGTTTGTTCAAAAATGCAGAGAAATAGAAATCATGAGGCCTGTAAAATGCACAAATTGCATATTTTTTATTATTATGGGTGACAGAAATCCACAATTGCTCTGAATCGGTGTGACCGATATCTAACGATTTAATATAAATCTTTTATAATTACATTTTGCTTAAAGTGACTTCATTTGTGGAATTTAAATTCCAACATAAAATATCCAGAAAAAGTTTGCTATTTCTATGTGAATATTTCTTTTTTCCAGGTGGCGCCAAATTCAAGCAATAGGCTTATCATCCATATACAAAGACAAATACAGCGATGTGGATGAATATTTAACGTACTGCTTTGAAATGCCATATCTCAATCCAAAAGATGTAGGAGATTGTTTTGCTGAAGATTTATCTTTAATACAACCACAGAATCCCAGAGTAGTGGAATTTTTTGGACTATCTGGTCGATAATAAGATATCAGAATCAGCTAGGTTTCCACCAGAAATATGGGCGGAGAAAACGAGAAGTGTGCAACGGACGACGAATGCATGCGAGAGCTTTCATGCAAGGTTTATCTCATCATTTAATTTTGCTCAGCCACATATATTTGAATTTTTAACCGTTTTATTAGATTTCCAAAGTGAAACTTATATAAACCCAAACATTGTAACGTTTGGAACCATTTTCGTTATTTTGACACCAACATCTCTACACAAATGTCATTTGTCGTTTATGCCTTATGTCTAAAGTTGGTAATTCATTTCGATTTTGTATCTGTCAACTAATAGGTTGATTTGAAAATTATCTTTTATCTTGAACATCCGATGTACTAATTATCTTTAATATTTTAGTGACCGTCTGATTTTAAAAAGGTAAGTTCCCTACCGATATTTTGTTGAAAATATATATTTTGTACAAAAATTTCTAATTATAATGTCAAATCTGAAACATAACCTAAACATTGAATAACACATGATAATCCATTTTATATAATTTTATCTATTATTTTATTAAGAAAGAGATAATATGCTTTACTATATTTAAATATGTTAAATAAGATTTTTCCTTTTCATATTAATTTTGGTCTCTGTGAAGCTATTCACTTAATAGTATTAAATTGTGCATTGGATAGTAAAAAGCATTCTATCTGTTTCCTATGTAAACTTCCTAGTCCCGTTCTTGATATTTTTACCTTTTTCCTTGTAGCCTGGTTGTATCTAGATGGTTCTGTAGGAGTTATATCTAAGGAGATTGTTTCGAAGTTTAGAAGAAAGTCCAAGCTAAATGTTTTTATGTTTAGAAGTATAGAAACTTAGAAGTTTAGTTCCAGCTACAGAAGTTTATTTCAAGTATATCAAGAGGTTTAGTTCGAGTCATCTAAAGAAGTTTATGAGATTTAAGTTTACCTTTGGAGATTTACACTTAAGAGTTTGTGATATCCGAAGTATGTCATACAAATCCCCTTGAAGAAGGCCTCTACAAGTCTCTCCTTAAATACTACCTATTATTTCACAGATAAGTCTTTTAATAATAAATCATTTAAATTTAAAAAAGTAAGTCTCTGTGAATTAGAATTTGTCGCTACCTTATCTGAAACCTTATTTAATTATAATATCTTAATGGTTAGTGATTTTCTATATTTTTATCATTAATCGACAGTCAAGTTTGGTAAGTTTTAAATATAGTGGCGCTCAATATTCTTTTTCAAAGTAATACGAGTTGTTTAATAACCTGACCCACTCCCCAAAATCATAAGAGCTTAAAACACTATAAAAATAGATAAAATAACAAGATCACGTTTCAGCATTCAAAAAATTTAAAAAAAGTCTATTCTTCACAAACTTTATTTCTAGATAAATAGATTTTAAAATTAAATTGTACCTAACTCATTGTCAAAATTTAAATTCCTCAAAATTTTAGGCGAGAAATTTATAATAATCCTTAAAATTTTCTTTAAAAAATACTCATATTCTTTTTATCCAATTTATAATAAGTGCCGGGTAGATTGTTACATTCTCACAAATTTAAAAATCTGATGTGTCCAACACATGACTTTCCTATCTAGTTATTATAGGCATTTTCCGGTTATTTTGTACAACCTATTGCAGCATCTCTATAAATGTTTAGAGGATAAACTAAATATATACATTTTACACATACATCTACCTCGAAACATTTTTCTATAGATTTTCATTGAAAACGAAAATACAGAAAAATTTAAATTTAGCACTTTTCCATTACGGTCCATTTTAGAAAAATCATGTATAAACAAAAATTATAGAAATCGATATCGCAAACAACTTTTAGTTCAACAATTTTCATAAAAATCAGAATTTTGCACATTTTGTCAAATTTCTCGAATACGGACCATTTCAGGAAATTTTGACATAAAACAAAAATTATAGATAATAATATTAGAAGTAACTTTTATTTGAACAATTTTCTTCTCCAAACATAAATAACAGATATATTCCATAAAATATAAAAACGGCCTCCCATAAAGTACCCCCCCAGATGTTCCGACTTTGTCCAAAATCTATCATTTCACGTCAGGCCGAAATAAACCTCAAGTTTAAAATTTAATGTTTTTTCCTTTATCCGTTTTTGAGTTTTCTTCAAATTTCGAAATTTACACATTTTCTCAAATATCTCGAATACGGTCTATTTTAGAGAAATTATGTATAGGACAAAAATTATAGAGAATTATATTACAAACAACTTTTATTTGAACAATTTTTATAAAAAATTATGTTTTTTACATTTTGTCAAATTTCTCGAATACGGACCATTTTAGGAAAATTTTGCATAAAACAAAAATTATAGATAATTATATTAGAAGTAACTTTTATTTGAAGAATTTTCTTCTCCAAACGTAAATAACAGATATATTCCATAAAATATAAAAATGACCACCTATAAAGTACCCCCCCAGATGTTCCGACACTGCCCAAAATCTAATCAGCTCATTGGACGCTGAAACAAAGCTTAAGTTTAAAATTTGGTGTTTTTCTGTGTATCGGTTCATGAGTTATGCGTTATACAGACACACACACACACACACACACACACACACACACACACACACAGACACACACACACACACACAGACATCATCGCGAAAATAGTCAAAACGGATTCAGGGGACCTCAAAACGTAAAAATCCGTCGAAAACTCGAGGTCGAAAAAAATCATGATTCCTATACTTTCCTTATATCTGTATACAGATAGGAAAGTAAAAATACGAACCTGTATTGATACTCCCCAAACAATCTCTGTTTGATTTCTGTAAAATTAATTATAGCTATAAAATCTAGACATCTTTTTTTATTGAACACACAAACATCAAATGCATAAAAGGCTATTAGTATTCCCCCATCTATTTATCTTCTTCCTGCAAAATTCGTCGGCAAGGAAGAGTACACTTCTCAATATAAAATTTTCTCCATAGAAATTGAAATTCGACGGGAATTATAAAATATTGATTTACATAATATGAATGGAAGGAATATTGAGACGTGATTCAGCGCACACAATTTTAACCGGATTCTTCGATTGTGATTTAATCTGTATTCTATTTCAAAGACTTATGTAAATCAAATTACTGCTCACTGCCAAAATCTGGATTTGCTAAAAAAAATGTTAAAAAAGATCACAGTCAGCACGTCTGAAGGAGAGATTCGCGGGTATTTACAAAAGATCAGAAATTATATTTTTTCAATTCGACGAGGTTCGTGACGAAAATTCCCGCTGAATTTCTATTGGAACTCTACAAATGTGTACCTTGATTTTCAGTGAACTTTTTTGTCAGTCGAGAAATGTAATCACTTTTTTCTTTTTCTGAACTTTCTTAGAGCGCTATGTCTTATATACGAGTATCGGTATTTGTAATAAAATAACCTTTGATAGAAATAAGGGCCAGAAGAGTCATTTTAAATTTAAAATATTATTCAAATATTGCTTATTGTAGAATGAATAATTTAGTTACAAAAACATTAGTTTTATTTCCAACCCTGTTGGTAACGAAATTCTCAATAATCCTTTGTTTAGGTGCATATATGTTATAAATACAAATTTTTAAAATTCAGAACCAAATTTCAAAAATCTTACGAATTATTAAGACGATCCCCGGACGCGTATTGCCAATGTATTGTATAATACAGAGCGGACCATTTTCTGCAGTGCTCAATGATTTGGCGACGGTATAACTTAGAAATAGTTTGCCAATTCATCGTTTGGTACAGATTACATTATAATTTAACTGCTCTGAAACACACAATATATTGTAGTGGGGGCAAGCGCGTGGTATGACTCCATTCTATTGGTGGTTTTAACAACTCACATTTTTATTACTAACAGCATTGTATAAATATAACTTATAGGCTGTATAAAGATATATGAGTATAATTTTCATGTGATAAAAAATATAGGTAGATGATGTCCGGCTTTGTTAATTTTTCCAATGAAGTCAATAATTTAATTAAATTTTTCCTACACTGCACGTCTGTTATTATTATTGTTATTTAATTGGTTTTACTTTATTATATTCTATTTTAGTGTGTATATGTTTATAATTATTGTACTTAAAATCTCCTACTTTTAGAGTGTAAAATATAGTAAATTTTGCTTGATAGTTCTAGTAAAATAAGTTGTGACTATTTTAGTCACAAACTAATTATTTTAATAACTTTTATTTTCTTCTTGAAACAAGTGATTTATCACTTATCGAGTAGCTTATTCATACCAAACTTATTAGTTTTTATTGTATATTAATTTTGTTTTAACTGTAATGCATATTTTGGATGAATAAATTATTATTAATTATTAATTATAGGCTGGTCAACTATTCTGCGACAGTTGCCACTTTTGTTAAACTAGAGACGATGTACCGTTGATGTACCATCCAAAAATTCGTAAAATGACAACACAGCGATTACGTTGCACAATGATCAAACAATCGTAACTTCTCTCTCTGGCGCGACGTCTAGAAAACTATCTTCTGCCTCCGACCTCTCTTAACTTAGCTACTGTCCGCTTGGAACCGCTATGTGATGGAGATATTATAATCAAACTTTATTTACATAGGCGTTGACCTACTATATATATTTATACAATGCTAACAGTCTCATTGAGTGGAGAGCCTATATTTTAAATCACCGTGTTACGCTCTGTACGCTCTGTTAAGCTCTGTAATAGTGTATTGTTTTGGTACGTATATTTTATTAGGTCCGTGAAGTTGGCCTCCCCAATGATATTTTTCAAAAAAAAACTATTGCACCATAATGCACTAGTGATGCACCGATATGCACCACTAATTATTTTTTTGCACCACCTTCCTTGAGAAATTACAGCCACTTTTTTGTGGGGGGGGGGGGCAAATGAACGCTGGCCCCCCCCCCCAGTGAAAATTTTAAGATTTACTCTAATGCACCAGTTAGTACTTGTCATGCACTCATATGCACCACCAATTAAACTTTTTGGACCCCCTCCCTTTAGTAGTTATACTTGTTTCTTTACCGTGAAGTTGGCCCCCCCCAATGATTTTTTCCCAAAAAAAAATATTGCACCGGTATGCACTCCTGATGCACTCATATGCACCACCAATTAAACTTTTTGCACCCCCTCCCTTTAAAAGTTTTAGCTGTTTCTTTACCGTGAATTTGCCCCCCCCCCCCCAATGATTTTTTCAAAAAACAAAATATTGCACCGTTATGCACTCCTGATGCACTCATATGCAATACCAATTAAACTTTTTGCACCCCCTCCCTTTAGTAGTTATAGCTGTTTCTTTACAGTGAATTTGGCACCCCAATGATTTTTTCACAAAAAAAATATTGTACCTGCATGCATTCATATGCACCACCAATTAAACTTTTTGCACCCCTTCCCTTTAGTAGTTATAGCTGTTTCACTCCCTCCCTTTAGTAGTTACTGCAATTTATTTACCGTGAGGTTAGTCCTCCCTATGATATTTTCGAAAAAAAAAAAAAAAAAATTGTATCGTTATATTTTGTTGATGCACTCATATGCTCGCAAAGGTTCTTGTTTTTTTTTTTTTTCATCTATTTACCTTAAAATGTAGAAAGTGCCCAAAACCCTTCAAATGCGTCAAAATTGGGACATATTTACGTAAAGCGTAATCGATAGAAATTCCCAAGAATGTTCACTATTCGAGATGAAATCTTCAAGGGTATACGTGTTTATAATAACACTATTAAGACGAACAAGACACAAGAAATTAAACACATTTTTGAGGGAATAAATCATTGTAATTATCGCTAGAAAAATAGTCTTCATCGTCTGCTAATTGCTTTGTCGCTTATATCTATATTTTTTATTATTTTTTATATTAAACACAATTAGATTAATTATGATCTTTCTACTATAAACACAGTTTTAGTGTTTTATTTAAAGGTAGTTTACAATTAATTGTTTTTCTACTACCGTGTGTAAAGTTGTACTTTTTTTCACTAGTTCTTAAAGTGAAAAAAAGTTATTTTAGTGAAAAAAGTAACTTTTATATTTCTAATATTAGTGAATAAAGTATACGTTAGTAGAAAAATATTGTATGCAACCCGTGTGTAAAGTCCTTTTTTTGATTCATGTGATTGTCGCATTCGCCTACGGCTCGTGCCCACATTATTCACATTCGTCAAAAAAGAGTAACTTTACACACTTGTTGCATAAATAACTATTTTATCGAGAAATTTCATTAAATTATTATTTTATTAATTTGCAATATTGCTTTGAACTTTCAATTTTTTAAATTGTTACTTGAATAAAACTAATATGGGGGTTATGATGGACAAGCAATGTTATTTTTAACAGACACGTTATTTGTGAACAGGTTGTAATTTCTGTGTGTTTATAAAATAACAGACCTGTTAAAAATAACACAGATTGCCAATCATAACCCCCTATATCGATATATCTTACTTAGGGTTGTCACCTGTCCTTTTTTGAAGCAAAATGTCCTTGCAACTTTTTAAAGCTTAAAATGTCCTATTTACGGCAAGTGTCCTCTTTTACGACAAAAGTCTTTTTTGACTGACAGCACATATTTTTGGAAGGGGCATGACATGGTTTGTACAAGACGAGGATGTTTTGGTTGTCGACTCCCCGTTTTTTTTAGAAGTTTAGAAGGATGAGGACTTTTTGCTTTTTGTATACGAGAGCCCCAGTCAGCATCGTAGTCCTTTTTCACTTTTCAAAAAGGTGGCAACCCTAGTGTTACTTAAGTGGCACCATGTGGAAAACTTTTTATTTGTTTTATGAAAAAAGTTATTCGTCATAAAAAGTTCTACATGGTCTAAAAACTTAAATAAATTCACCAGGTATCAACTTTTTTCAGTCGTATACGAGGTTTGTCGAAAATTATGAATTTTACGCAGGAGTAAAGTTGTACCTTTATTTTTAATAATATCGAAAATTGTTATTAAGAAAATTTGATGTATAAGGTAAATACATTAGAAGTGCACCACTAATAAACATTTTTGCATCCCATCTCTTCGGTAGTTACAGCAATTTATTTACCGTGATGTTAGCCCAACCAAATGATATTTAAGAAAAACCTATATTGCACCGATATGTATACATTATTTACTCACGTTTAGCCCTAAATAAATTATGGCCAATTCGCACGTGGATGCACATTTTAATACTCGTAATATTTCGTAGTACATCTCTGAATTTTAAACCAAATAGAAAGGAATTACTTTTTAAGCTTACTACAACATACTTGGTATTTTAGTTACTCTGTTGACAACACAGATAATGTTGTAACGTTAAATGTGTAACTTTATATATGTAAAATTTAATTTAAGTTAGGGATTTCTAAACCAAATTAGAATCATAAGAGATTTTAGGATCTTTTAATTTTGTTATTTATTTAAAATGATGTCTTCTCCAACAAAAGAAGAAAGGTTCTATTTTGTGTTACATTTGTGTTGAAATATATTTCCATATTTATGGTTATTTCAGTATCCTGTATTTAAAATTTAATTTCTTTCATAGTAAATACAAAAATGTTTAAACAAACCCTAATCACAGAAAAACTTATCTCTTCAAATTTCTTTTCACTTTGCGCATGCTCGATATGTTTAAATGTGTACCTTACCACATAACCGACGTGGTTAGAAGTAGTAGTTGTATGCTTTGATAACATGACGCAATGGAAGAAACCTAATTGTATAAATAAATATTCTGGTCACTATAGGATCTAGTAAGTTTAATTTAAAAAATAAAGGACGAAAACGAGACAAAATTCAGCCCAACCCAGATGATAATACAAAAATTATATTATAAGTAGACCTTTAAAAAATTAAAGTAATTTGTAAATCACCTGTATGCACTTAAAAACAGTCCAACAACTTTTAATTGCACAGATTTCACTCAAAATATAGATTATCAAGAAACCGCGGTATCTAACTAAAATACTTGTTTTATAAAAAAACTTCTAGTTACGAAAAACCGTTAGGACTTTCCTTTAAGAAATTGTTGTGACTACCAAAGAGAGAAGACGAAAAAAGTTTTAATAATGGTGCATATTAGAGTATTAAGAGTGCATACCGATGCAATATTTTTTTGGGAAAATATTGCGTGGGGCTAACTTCACGGTAAAGAAATAGCTATAACTACTAAAGGGAGGGGGTGCAAAAAGTTTATTTGGTGGTGCATATAAGTGCATCAGGAGTGCATACCGGTGCAATATTTTTTTTTTTTTTTAAAATCATTGGGGGGGCCAAATTCACGGTAAAGAAACAGCTATAACTACCGAAGGGAGGGGGTGCAAAAAGTTTAATTGGTGGTGCATATGAGTGCATCAGGAGTGCATACCGGTGCAATATTTTTTTTTGTGAAAAAATCATTGGGGGGTGGGGGGCAAATTCACGGTAAAGAAACAGCTATAACTACCAAAGAGAGGTGATGAAAAAAGTTTTAATGATGGTGCATATTAGTGTAATAGGAGTGCATACAGATGCAATATTTTTTTGGGAAAATATTTCGTGGGGCTAACTTCACAGCAGAGAAATAGCTATAACTACTAAAGGGAGGAGGTGCAAAAAAATTAATTGGTGGTGCATATGAGTGCATCAGGAGTGCATAACGGTGTAATATTTTTTTTTGTGAAAAACTCATTGGGGGGGGCAACTTCACGGTAAAGAAACAGCTATAACTACCGAAGGGAGGGGGTGCAAAAACTATAATTGGTGGTGCATATGAGTGCATCAGAAGTGCATACCGGTGCAATATTTTTTTTCATGAAAAAATCATTGGAAGGGGAGAACTTTACGGTAATGAAACAGCTATAACTACTAAAGGGAGGGGGTGCAAAAAGTTTAATTGGTAGTGCATATGAGTGCATGACAAGTACTAACTGGTGCATTACAGTAAAACTTAAAATTTTCACTGGGGGGGGGGGGGGGCTAACGTTCATTTGCCCCCCCCCCCCCACAAAGAGATGGCTGTAGTTTCTCAAGGAAGGTGGTGCAAAAAAAAATAATTTGTGGTGCATATTGGTGCATCACTAGTGCATTATGGTGCAATAGTTTTTTTTTGAAAAATATCATTGGGGGGACCAACTTCACGCACCTTATTTTATTGTACTTTTTAAATAATGCAAAAACGACATTTTTTATTTATACCGATACTTATTGTCAGTAACAAATAAATAATAATATATCACCAATAAAATAATTCACTTTTGGCACCTAAAACATAAAACCTAAAATCCATCAGATATCAAATTTAGTCGTATACGAGGTTTGTCAAAAAAAAAATATTTGGTCAGGAGTAAAGTATATTCATTTTTGACAAAGCTCTCCTAAACCTAAACAAAAATAGTCATAACATGGGTAAAGTAAAAAACATAATAATTTTTTTAAAAGTTTTAAATTTAAAAATAATGGCAAACCTCAAACAAGTGAATATTTGAAGAATGTTATATTTTTTGTTTTCTTATTTTAGTTGAACTTCAAAAACAAAAGTCAATATACCCAATGACAATATGACAAACGAAGAAAAAATTAAAAATATTCTTTCTAACTTATGTGAAAGAAAGTGAAGTAACGGATCACGAAAAATATACAATTAGGCTGCAATGCAAGCTAATAGAGGGAAATGATTATGATGAAAAATGTAATATATGGATAGAACTGTTTTTAGAATTAACTGACACCAACTGAATTTCTGTCCGCCGATTTTCAAACGCAACGCGATACGAATTTCGAAAATTATATAACTGTCAACATTCGTCACAAGGCAAAGTCGTAGAATGCAAACGGAAAAGGGATAATTGCCGAATACGAAATAAGGAGTGCAAAGCTTCATTAATTTTATGTATGAATAATATGAATAACATGTGGATTCGCAAAATGGAGTGGTGTCTTACGTATCGAAGTAATATTATTACTCGAGGTAATAATACGAACAATTACACAGAAGCATCCATTAGAATTTTTAAAGATGTAGTTCTTCAGAGGTGGAAGGTGTTTAACTCGTGCGCCTTAGTGGAATTTATTTTCAAAGTCTTTGAAAATTATTATAAGAGCAAACTATTAGAATTTGCAAACTCAATGCGTTCCAAACCACAAATTGATTATTCAAATATGTGTCGCAAAAGTAAAGACATAAAATTAATTTATAAAATAACTGATAATCTATTTCATGTTGGTTCAGAAGATGATCCAAAGCTTTTATATACAGTAAATTCTAAACTAGCATTTTGTGATTGCCCATTTGGTACGAGTGGCAAGTTTTGAAAACATTTATGTGCAATTAAAAAGAAATTTGATTTTTTATTCAAAACATCACCAATTCTAACAGTTTCTGATAGAATACAATGGGTAAAATTAGCTGTTGGTCAGTCAGCCCCAGAAGACAACTTTTATAAAAATATGGATGATGATGATGTAAATGATATAAATGAAATGGATGCATCAAATAATATAAATGATACTGCAGTATCAAAGGCAATATCATGTGATTGACACTCCTATAAATGTTTTTCTTGATAACGATAACCAAGAAAAATTCAACGAAGAAGCTGCTCAAATGCGTGCTCACTTTGATCGTTTAATATCCACACTACATGAAAATAACGATTCCCAAACAACTCTTACGATAATAAAATTTAACACACTGTTACAGACCTTAAAAACACCGTCTCAAATAATTGGTTTTATGGAAACAAAAACTCGTCTTTGTGGAAGGAAACAGCGAAAAATTAAAGTTCAATCAACAGCAATATCTCGCCGTAAACTCGAAGTTTACCGACAAGTGGCGCAATTCAAGCTGGAAGACCTTCCAATAAAGAGCGCGTTAAACGCAAGCATAGTATTGCTTTAAATGTTTTGAAAAATCAACCGAACGCAAAACTGCATTAAGTAGACCTTTTTTTAATATTTGGTATTTTCTTAAATACACATGTCCATGAAATATCCTTAAAATAAAACATTTTTTGTTTTTTTTTTTGCTGGGCTCGTCTGACTATGTGTCTCCGAATAACACTGAAGCCTATTGGCTTATTGTGTTTTAAATAAAACATTTAGTTAGTCAACAATATTTTTATTTAATGCTTCCATTAGATTGTTATTAAATTGTTTTCTTTTAAATGTTAATGTTTTGCGAAAGATGGCTGGAGATCGACAACGAAATGGAGTCTCATGTCGCAATCACACCCACTACAATATATTGTGCGTTTCAGAGCAGTTAAATTATAATGTAATCTGTATCAAACGATGGATTGGCAGATTATTTCAAACTTATACCATCGCCAAATCATTGGTCATTGCAGAAAATGGTCCGCTTTGTATTGTACGATAGATTGGCAATACGCTCCCCGGACCACAAATGTGAAATCAAAAATATTTGTAGATTTGAAAAAACCTGCCATTTTCGGGAGTCGAACCCAGACCTTCACGTTTGCCGGACGTGTGCCCTTAAAGTAAAGTTATCAACGACATTAACCGTCGAGATTCCTAAACCAAAGTTTAATGTTCCAGTTCTAGCCAGACAACGTTCAGGTTTCTTCTCAAATCTACAAATACTCCAGAGGTCAGGCAAATGTGAAGGTCTGGGTGCGTGTACAAGATTTGGAATATGTTATACCTTATAATACTCCTATTCCTATTCTGAGTTAAGACGCGACATGAACAATTTTTGAATCAAGTATTTATGCTACACTTTTTAGAAAGCCTTAAGCCGGCTACTCACTATGCGTTACTTGCCGAGTTACTTAACTTGGACTGAACTTGGCAAGTACTTGTTCGAGAACAAGTAAATCGTCTACATTACGCGCGCCTTCTAAAAGAGTAGTAGTAACTTTACTCGGATCCTTTGACTTTGGTCCGTTTACCGACAACCGACGGGAAGTACAAGTAATTTTCTGAGTCTATACAAGTCTCCATACACATTACATGGTACTTGCAAAGTACTTGGCAAGTACTTGGCAAGTAACGCGTAGTGAGTAGCCGGCTTAAGCCACAACTAAAAAGACGGTGTAGCAACCTTTTTTCTAGGGACATCTGTGAGCTTAAGATCTTGGTCAATATTCGAGTATTGGGAGGGTATTAGGTTCTTTTCTTCTATTATAAGTTTCATTCTATTAGGAATACATTTTGTATAGATTTTCGATAAAACAGGCAACAAATAGATGTGGTTTAATGGGGAAGTTTACCTGGCTTGGTCATTAATAAAACTTCTGCCATCTTCCACATCTTTGGTTCATTACTATAGTCTCAAGTCTAAAGAGATTGGTCATTTTGAGAATAGCTTTTCGTGGAAGCCTTTTACAAAATTTTTTCGGCAATGTTGTTAAATCCAGAGGTTCTTTCGGATTTATAATGTTTGTATTTCAATATTTCATTTGCAGAGGTAGGTTTAACGAATGTGCCTTTTTATATCATTTCCATTCAGTCGTGAAGATCTTCTCCAATGTTTTCGGCCTTGCTTTCATCTGCTTCTGATGGGAGGGTTATATATGGTAGGGCTTTTTATTCATGTGGTAGCTTTCCACAGTGAATAATTCATAATTTAATATTAGTTATTTCACTTGACTATTCGCTAATCGACTCATTTTAGCTTGTGTTGAAATATTTTACGTTATTTTATCATCGGGTGCTCTAGACCGTTGCAATTTTTTAATTATTTTTTTCTGAGATTTATAATCATCTATGGACAATAATTAATACATTTCACTTTATATTTAAATTCAGATGTGTTTTCCCACGTTGCCAGCTTTTCAGTTAACATTGTTTGATAGTTTTGTTGATGGCATGATGCCAACAGTTTTTTCTCGTTGCTTAGTGTCAGTTTGGATCCCTAGTGAATATGTTTTGCATTAAAGTCTCCTACCACTATACATTTGTATCCTTAGCTATCCAGAAAATCAACATATTGATTTTTCTTTGCAGTATGTCGTCTATAACTCTACACTACACGTTAATTGACTGGATTATTATGGTTATGCACGAATATGGAGATAAAGTAACATGTTTAAAATGTTAATCAAAACGAAATAATTCAATGGAAGCGAAGCATCGGGTAAACCGCTGGTTAATATAAAATTGTAAGGTAATAAATAAAATTTTAAATGTAGCATGTATAGTGAATCTCTGTTGTATTATCGAGTAGATAAAACATGATGCCGATGTGGTTTTAAAATTAATTTAAGACGCCTACGTATGTTCGTTTGAATTTATTGTTCCCTTTGAATTTCCTACTTCCCTTTCCCGACAGGTGAAAAACCCATAAACCCTAACAAGGGCCAGGTGGAACCGTTGTATAAAAGTAAGCAAATTGGATAAAGAACGGAGATGCGGCCGAAACAATCAATACGGATAAATCAAAAGTCGAGAATTTTTGGGGCAAACTTGGAGTTTTTGGAGTCTGGCGAACCATAAAATTCTCTGTCCCGTTCCTTCTTACCAGGAACGGACTAAACATAAACTGTTGTTATTTATGTTTTTAAGAAAAAAATGTCGGTAGAATTATCGCAAAAAAAATTAAGAATAAATTATAACATTCTAAAAACTGGATATCGTGTTTAGTCGATTAACATTAAAAAACCCAATCCCAGATAAATCTTTGTTTATCTAATTCTGTCTTTCCTAATGGTTTAAGGAGGTCCTTTCGCCACACCTCTCGCCTCAAATGTTAAAAAAAAAGTTATTAGATTATGACTAAAATTAATTTTTTTCTAATAGTTGAAGTCCTTATTTATCTAATACTGAACTTTTAACTATACCTTACCTTGCAAATTTTTAAGAATTTTTTTTTAATGTGAGTATTTGTACAGTGCCTCACGAGAAAGTAAGTTCTCAACAACAATTCTCGAATTATACTATTATTTATTGATTAGATGGAGTAGAAAAAAACTAAAAATAAGGTTTTTGAAATATTTAGATTTTGTTTTATACAATAAAATATATAAAGTAAACCGTGGAACTTATTGAGAAATTAATATTAAAAAATCTTATGTGTCCAACACATGACTTTCCTATCTAGTTATATAAATGTTTAGAGGATAAACTAAATATATACATTGTCCACATCTATCTACCTCGAAACATTTTTCTATAGATATTCATGGAAAACGAAAATACTGAAAAATTTTAATTTCCTACAATTTTTTCATTACGGTCCATTTTAGAAAAATCATGTATAAACAAAAATTATAGAGATCGATATCGCAAACAACTTTTATTTCAAAAACTTTCATAATAAAAATCAGAATTTTGCACATTTTGTCAAATTTCTCGAATACGGGCCGTTTCAGGAAATTTTTACATAAAACAAAAATTACAGATAATAATATTAGAAGTAACTTTTATTTGAACAATTTTCCTCTCCAAACATAAATAACAGATATATTCCATAAAATATAAAAACGGCCTCCCATAAAGTACCCCCCCAGATGTTCCGACTTTGTCCAAAATCTAATCATTTCACGTCAGGCCGAAATAAACCTTAAGTTTAAAATTTAATGTTTTTTTCTTTATCCGTTTTTGAGTTTTCTTCAAAATTCGAAATTTACACATTTTCTCAAATATCTCGAATACGGTCCATTTTAGAGAAATTATGTAGAGAATAAAAATTATAGAGAATTATATTACAAACAACTTTTATTTGAACAATTTTTATAAAAAAATATTTTTTTTACATTTTGTCAAATTTCTCAAATACGGACCATTTTAGGAAAATTTTGTATAGAACAATAATTATAGATAATAATATTAGAAGTAACTTTTATTTAAAGAATTTTCTTCTCCAAACGTAAATAACAGATATATTCCATAAAATATAAAAATGACCACCTATAAAGTACCCCCCCAAATGTTCCGACTCTGCCCAAAATCTAATCAGCTCATTAGACGCTGAAACAAAGCTTAAGTTTAAAATTTGGTGTTTTTCTGTGTATCGGTTCATGAGTTATGCGTTATACAGACACACACACACACACACACACACACACACACACACACACACACACACACACACACACACACACACACACAGACACACAGACACACAGACACACACACACACACAGACATCATCGCGAAAATAGTCAAAACGGATTCAGGGGACCTCAAAACGTAAAAATCCGTCGAAAACTCGAGGTCGAAAAAAATCATGATTCCTATACTTTCCTTATATCTGTATACAGAGAGGAAAGTAAAAATCACAAAAAAATTTCAAGTAACCTAGTTGAAAATTTTTTGTGATTTTTTAATAATAATTTCTCAATAAATTCCACGGTAACCTATATATTTTATTGTAAAAAAACAAAACCTAAATATTTCAAAAACTTTATTTTTAGTTTTTTTCTACTCCATCTAATCAATAAATAATAGTAAAATTAATTATAATTCGAAAATTGTTGTTGAAGTCTTACTTTCTCATAAGACACTGTACAAACACACACATTTTTAAAAAAAAAAATTCTCAAAAATTTGCACGGTAAGGTATATTTAAAAGTTCACTATTAGATAAATAAGGACATCTACTATTAGAAAAAAATTAACTTTAGTCATAATCTAATATTTTTTATTTAACATTGGTGGCGAAAGGACCTCCTTAAAGAAAGATCAAGAAAATTATATTCCATTCTTCTAAATTAAGAAAATTACATTTACTAAAAATTTTAGAAAGGGCAATTGAGTCTAACATTAAACAACATTCTAACCGAATAATCTACTTGTATTTTACCATTATTACCAAATTCTGTTTTGGAGTGACTTGTGAGTATCACTTTGGGACAGTATTGTTAAAAGTTACAGACATGGCATCCTTACTAAATTAGATTCCAACAACAGATCATTTTAATTTTGCTCAACAACAGTAAAGCCATTGATGTAATTATCCACGATATTTTACTTGCAATGTTGAAATAAAATAACTTAAGTAAAAGAGCTAAAAACCTTTTAGAAGATTACTTCAAAAACATAACTCAGTAGATTTTAAATCAAGATAATTTGTCAAATTATGGTTTTATTTAAAGAGGAATTACTCAATGGTTAATTCTTCGCCCAATTTATACAGGGTATATTCCCTTATATTTAAGAGCTATAATTGGCATGTTTGATAATTACACTCATGTGTGGAAAAAATACAGTCAACCCTAAGTTATTCACAATAATATGTGCTTATGAGAAACCTAACTTGTTATTCACAGTTATAAATTAAATGTGACTTTATAAAGTAATTTAATTTCAACTAATCTAAATAATTATCAAAACTAATGATACAACGTTTAATCTAGTGGGAAAATACAAGAAGTTGCGGTTTGTAATTGACAGTACACTAAAGTTTTCTGATCAGGAATCACTTATCTTGTAAACAACCCATGGGATCAACCCGAATAGACATATAACAAGGTTTAGGACCTTTAAACCCAAATCAATACCTTAGAAGTAAAAATCGTAACTCCACCTTTGGTGAAATTGGAGTTAAGACAATACTCGTCACTCAGAAACTAAAAAGTTTGTTGTGCTAAAACGTGGTATCTCCAGATTTACTAGTGGCCTAAATTTACAGATTAGAAAAAGTACTAAATCCATTTTAGCGTAGAGGTATAAAATAATATCTCCATAATTACATGTGTTGGACGGTAATGTAGTAGGAGACTAAACTGCTACATTTCTCGTGTTTATTTTTCTTGTATCTAATAAATAACCAGCAAGTAAGATTTATTAATAAAAATAAAATAAAGTTTTGCAAAAAAATTTTTGTAACTACATGAGTAAAATAATAGGTCTAGTGGAAAATGCAAAAGATTTATATTTTGTAATATGAATTGTTATATCATTTTGTGTATTTGTTTTCTAATAAACTGCATGGTTGTGCAAATAAAGATGTTCTCAAACCAAATTACATTCGGTTCAGTATTAAAACCTGTTTGTACTGTTACTCTAAATTATTAAGAAAAACCACTGGTAGGTTTACGGTCTTTTGCCCTTTCGATCTTTTAAATTTACCATTTTTTTACCATTTCGTATTTGTTAGTTCCACCAAACTTGAACTTACCTGATGCTGAGGCCTTATCGGAATGAAGAATGCATGACGCAGGTATTGATGCAAGATTTAACAATTGTAGGTTTGCAAAAATCAAAAATTTTTTAAAAATAGTTTTATCAGTGGTTGCGTTATTAACATGCTTATATTAGCTTCACCTGTATGTATCTATGTTTGCAACTCTTGGACTAAAAGCAAGTTTATTACTGTCAGTACATCCCACTAACTCAAGTTCGTTCGTTGGCCGAGCGGTCTAAGGCGCGGGTTTTCGATTGCCAGACTCACCGATCGTGGGTTTTAATCCCCAAGGCTAAAAAAAAAATAACTTTTTTTTCAGCAATTTTTTTAATAATTAATCGAACTAAAAAGTAAAAAATAAATAGAGTTTAAAAAACTAAAAAACACTTTTTTATAATAGGGGAAGGTGTTGTACCTTGGACCAAATGTACCTTGGACCAGCTGCAATATTTAATCTAAATACAGAATTCTACACGTCTAAATTGAATTTAGTTGGCCACGCTTGAACTAGATGTCGTTCCGTTTAATTTTATCAGAATTACCAGTAACTGTTTGACGCTTATGAACATTTTAGATATTTTGGTGTGTTATAGTAAATTATTTTATTATTTTTAGTCAGTTATTACAAAGTAATTTGTGAAGTTTAAGCCGCGCTATAAAAACCAGGTAAGATAGTAGTTTTTAATCTTGTAAACTGTTTTTTTAGGATAAAGAGACACATAACCTAAAAAAGCTAGACTAATATAATTTGAACAGTGTCCCATCATGTACCACGGACCAACGAAATGTTTGTACCTTGGACCGGTCCAAGGTACATGCATTCTCGTGTGTATGACAAAGTACTATGATAAATTGTTTTTAGGTATGCCACGAAGTAAAATAGGAAAGAAGCGTCAGGCTGTTGGTGAACATAATTTAAAAACAGCTGTTGAGGATGTTCTGCTACGCAATTTTTCAATTTGTAAGGCAGCGCAAAATAATATTTCAAAAACAACACTGTTACGGAATTTATCAATCCACAACTATTCAGGAGAGAAAATACAAATCAAATATTTTCATATTCAAATTTTTTTGAAACAGAAGAAAATGCTTTAGTTGACTACTTATAAACTGCAGCTAAGTTACACTACGGACTACCAAAAAAGGAATTTCGAAAGTTAGCTTACGAGTATGCTGAAGTTAACAAGAAAGAAATGCTTACTTCGTGGACTGAAAGAAAAATTGCTGGAAAGGAGTGGATACGTGGTTTTCTTCATAGACATCCAGTTGTGACTTTACGAAAACCAGAAGCTACCAGTCTATCGAAAGCAACGTCCTTTAACAGAAAACATGTGTCAGATTTCTTTGAAAATTTAAAAAGTTGTTATGACCGGTATAAATTGGAGCCGAGTCAAATATACAATATTGATGAGACGTTTAATTCAACGGTTTATATCCCACCTAAAGTTTTGGCAAAAACAGGTGAAAAACAAATAGGAAGTGTTACATCAGGGGAACGAGGTATAAATGTTACAATGGTAGCATGTGTTAATGCAGTTGGAAATCACATTCCACCAATGCTGATTTTTCCAAGGGTACACTTCAAAGAACATATGCAATAGGTGCTTCAAATCCTTCCATTTTATAAAATATGTTAAACCGACTAAAGATTATCCGATTCTCTTAATTTATGATAAGGAGTGAGGGTAGCCATATGTGAGTAGTAGGGATTAAGTGTAAGGGTTAAAGAAAAGGTCCTTTATTTCTCACAAGTCAATTTAATTGGCGACCGGTTTCGAAGCTGTCACTTCATCATCAAGCACACCTAAATGGAATGTCAAGGAGTCAGTTGTAATAAAAAAAAAATTATAAAAGCATGAACGGACTTTAACATATACAAAATAACAGAAAAAACAGAAAAAACACAAAAGAAGTTAAACAATAACCTTGACTCACCTTGACTATTTCCATAAAGGAAGCGCTACGTAAAGTTTAACAAAACGAGTTAAAAAAGTCATATGTAATACAATAGTATTTTTTAAAAATATTGTAGGTTAGGTTAAACCGCGAGATGTGTGTTTGAATAAATTAATTAAAACACATGTAAGACTATTATTAACTAAAAATCTAGATAGATGTCTTGAGTCTGATAATTTTTACTTTTTACTTTTATTAATTGACATTATATCCTTAAAAAAATTTTTAAACTGTTTGTACTTGTAAAAACTATTTTGTGTTGTTTAGTTAATAATAGTCTTACATGTGTTTTAATTAATTTATTCAAACAGACATCTCGCGGTTTAACCTAACCTACAATATTTTAAAAAAATACTATTGTATTACATATGACTTTTTTAACTCGTTTTGTTAAACTTTATGTAGCGCTTCCTTTATGGAAATAGTCAAGGTGAGTCAAGGTTATTGTTTAACTTCTTTTGTGTTTTTTCTGTTATTTTGTATATGTTAAAGTCCGTTCATGCTTTTATAATTGTTTTTTAATTACAACTGACTCCTTGACATTCCATTTAGGTGTGCCTGATGATGAAGTGACAGCTTCGAAACCGGTCGCCAATTAAATTGACTTGTGAGAAATAAAGGACCTTTTCTTTAACCCTTACACTTAATTTATGATAACCATGAGTCACATATTTCGGTTCCAGTGCTCAACGTAGCAAAGGATAATGGTGTAGTACTTTTGACTATACAACCTCCTACTTCCCATAAATTACAGCCACTCGACCGAACTATCTTTGAGCCCTACAAAACATTTTACAACCAGGCTTTGAATCAGTGGATGATAACTAATCCGGGAAAACCGATCAGCATTTACGATATCTCAGAAATAATTGGAGTTGCTTATCGCAAGGCGTTTACAATGTCCAATATTCAAAAGGGGTTTGAGAAAACAGGAATTCGACCTTTCAATGATGGCATATTTGGTGATGATGAGTTTTTATCTTCTTTTGTAACCGATCGGCCACTAGAAGAAGAGAACGATTCAAATCAAAACACCATCATTAATGAGCAAACTCTGACTGAAATAAATGCTAATATTATGACTGGACCATCCACAAGCCAACAAGAAAAACATCATGCATTTATTTCACCTGAAATAGTAAGACCCTTACCAAAACCACTTCCCAGAAAAACTTCTGTTCAAAGAAGAAAAGGAAAAACTAGGGTCTTAACCGATACACCTGAAAAAACAGAAATTGAGAATTATTACAAAGCAATTGAAGAAAATAAAAATTTAAAAGCCAGAAAAAAAGCAAAAACAGTTAAGAAAAATGTTTTTAACGATAATGAATCAAAAAACTCCAAGAAAGTAAACAAAAAAGATATAGAATATAGCAGTGACAGCGATAGTGAGGTTGGACTATGTGATAGTTTATCAGACGAGGACCAAGAGAGTTACTTCAAAATGATAACAGAAGAAGAAAATGAAGAAGTTCCTGAACGTCCTATTAAAGAAGGCGTTTACGTTTTAGTACAACTGGCGACAAAAAAAATTAAAAAAACATTTTCTGGCTAAAGTAACTAATGTTCTTGATAATGGTTACGATGTCCACTTCTAAAAAAAATTATCTGGGGCACCAACATCAAGCGTATTTATTCCTAGTAATGAAGATGTCTCTTTCGTTGACACCAGTGATGTTATATTGCAAATTCCTCCACCAAAGACAGTTGGTTCGTCAAAACGACAAGAGGAACAATTAGTATTTTCTGTAGATTTTACACAGCTCAATATTATTTAACAACCAGCATTATTATTATTATAATTATTTTATTTGAGTTTTCAGTGTTCAGAATACGTTTAGTTGTATTTCAATTGCTATAAAAAGTTATATTTAATAAAAAACAAATAAGAAAAAATTAAATACTTATTTATACAATTATTTTCCTTACTGGTCCAAGGTACAGTCAAGCATGGTTCAAGGTACAATTCGTTATTGTACCTTGGACCAAATTACACTTTTTCTCTTACATTTTACAACTATAGACGAATTAATTTGGGCAACAAAGTCATAAATACTAAAAGTAGATAAGTTAAACAATAATGTAAATTTCTAACATCGTTCAAATACATTATCACTAGCCAAAAAGGGTTGTTCAAAATATTTTGGTCCAAGGTACAACACCTCCCCCTACATCGAACTAAAAAGTGAAAAATATTTTTTTTTAAATAAGCTTAAAACAATAATAAATGGAAAATACTAGTATTATTGTGAAAAGAGCGTGGATGCTTTGTCTATATTTCTCGTACATCGAGTGTCCGACGCTTTTTTTACAATAATACTAGTATTTTCCATTCATTATTGTTTTAAGCTTATTTGAAAAATTATTTTTCACTTTTTAGTTCGATGTATAATAAAAGCGTGTTTTTTACTTTTTTTAAACTATATTTATTTTATTTTTGTAGATTCGCCAGATGTTATTTCGTAAGTGTCAAATGCAGCAAGCAGGAAGCATATTTTAATCCCAAAGACTAGTGCTGTCGCTATGCAATCTAATAGAGATATAAAATCCTTAGATTTTTGAAATCCAAAAGAATATTGAAACTAGTGTTACCAATTTTAAAATAACATTTTGTATTAAATCAGCCGTCAACGTCTTGATCCTATACAGCACATCAACTCCAAAATTGTCATAAAACCACTGGTGAACTATAGTGATAAGAATGATAATGAACCAAATTATGTTGAACGTAGTGAAGAAAGCAGTAACGAAGATAATGTTAACACCTTTTCGCAGCATGACAAATACGTTTTGCAGTATAACATAGATGGTTAAACAGACGAAATCAAGTAAAACAATTAAAGCAAAGACTTTAAAACCTGGTTGTGTTCCATACAAAAAAGAGCACATTAAAAAGTAACGAGATATTCCCTCAGCAAATTTTTAATGCCTGCTGAAATTAAAACAAAACACGAGATTTAAAAAGACTATATGTTCGATCACATACTATCACAAAACCAACTCAGCGTCATAGACCCAAAGTTAATAGTGGGAATCACCAACGCAAGCAGACTTTTTTTTATATCATTTTGATGTAAAGAATAAAAACACTGAAGTTTGCAAATTTTTCTTCTTAAATAGTCTAACAACATCGGAAACTGTAGTTCTTAATGCTTTAAAAAAGGCGTTAGTGGTAAATTTGTTGGTATGGATATGCGAGGATGTAACGTTTCAGCTAATAAGATTCCAGAAAATATCCTTAATAGAGTTCATCCGCACATAAATATTTTTTCTTCTTACGAAAGCCACTAATCCCGTTGCACAAGTTCAAAAATAAACCTCGGTCCTGAACTCAATAGGGAGGAAATGTATAAATTATATTTGGGCAAATGAAAAAAGGATAAAGTTCCCAAATAACAAATTGCTAAGTTTTGGATCTATAAAAAGATTTTAAATAATGAGTTTTCAAAACTCCTTCGGCCGATATATATGATAGTTGTGATGAGTTTATTTTACAACTTAAAAAGTCGGCCAACGAAGCTGAAAAGTTGTCTATCTGAGAGAAATATAATAAAAAAGTGACCAAGAAAATAGCAGAAACTCTCCTGAAAAGACTAAAGTCATAATGCTGGATTTACAAAATTGTCTCTCTACTTTGTATCTGACCAACAATCAAAGCTTTTATTATCTTATATTGTGGACTTTTAATCTCAGTATCTACGATGCAGCTACAAAGAAATCGTAATGTTTAATATGTCTTGTGTCAAAGGACGCAAAACCATTAGTCTTACATTGTATCATTCATCAACAGTCCTTGTGTGGATAATGTTTGGATATGTCTAAAACTAGTATCAGTTGCAAATTCCATCAGATTCACTGGGCCATATCACCGACAATTCCGCGAATGTATTAAAGAGTAAAATGAACTTAAAATAAATCAGTTCTATCACTATTCGTTAGATTAGTATGTTGTAAGTCAGTATTTTAAACAATTTTGAAGTCAATTTTTAAACCTACATAACTTTTCATAATTAAATTTGGGGTCTGCATCATTCTCTTCTAATTAAAAAAAAAATTAATTGCTTGGCAACTCTGAAATATCATTCTGTGGTTGAATAAAGTATTACCAAATTATTCTAAAAATAAAATAAAATACAGGGTGTTCTATTTAAAAAACATAGATTATTATTTGCCGGGCAAAAGCACAACACTCTGTATATACGAACATGTTTTAACAATATGCATTTTAAAGTCCATATAACTTTTATTTCAAACTTGTTTGGAGGTGTCTATAACAGAAATTGAAATATTGAACAATTACGCACCAATGGGACACCCTGTAAATACTAAAGGAAAAAAAAAATAAAACTATAAACTAATTTTCTAAACCTGTACGGCCTGAAGTTATCGCGATTTACTTTTTATTTATTAATCTGAGTTTTGATCTATGGTTTTTAATTACTTTTATTTAATTTTTTATATTTCCGTATATTTTTCTAGTAAACAGTTGACAAACTTGATGTCTACGTGTTATCTTCTTCTGATTTAAATAATAATTAGTAATTTGAGTTATACTACAGAATTCAAAATTACTATTTATTAAACCTTAAGAAAAATTAGAGCTTCAATTGTTCAACGTGTTTAGCGTTTCGTTTAATACATGAACATCATCAAGTCAATATCTTAGAAAGCTGTTATCACGAAAGCAGCATAATCCCAAACATCATTGATAATTTATGGAGAATAATATTGGTCCGATATTTGGTTATTCCTATGATACTCCAGAAGTCATAAGAACCTTAACAGATGTAGCACCAATTACATAAACCCTCTGTATCGTTCACAAGAAATGATATAATTGAACAAATTAATAAAAATAAAGACGCTATAGTTAGAGGTATCACAGTTGCTAAACTATTTACTAAACTATAAAACTAAAATATCGGATTGTTAAATATGTGTGATTGCTATTTACCATAATATCTGACTATTAAAACCAAAGTATGATGACGGACATATCTCCTCATAAGCAAGAGTGGTGTCCATATCAAAGATATCATTATAAATGAGCATTGAAAGGTGTATGGGTCAAGTTGGTTTCACCATATTTAGATAGAGTTACTGCTAGTATGCTGAAGAGCTGAGGAGCTCTGTTTTATAATAATTGGATAGGTGTGCCTAAATTGGTTAGGTTTAAATAATGCTTCCTTGTGAAAGGGGCAGAAATTCCGATTCAGCAGCAATAAAGTTTGGAAAAATAAAACTAGTACGTAATTAAAGTGTAAGCTAGTGATGCCACGTCTCGTCTTGTCTCGTCTCGTACGGGACGAGAGAGCCATTTTCTCTCGAAAAAAATTAGAGACGAGACGAGAGAGTGTCATCTCTCGACGAGAATTTCTCGTTTTTCTCAAACTCTCTCGAGTTCTCTCGGGCAATTAACCTCTTACTTCTTTAAAATTTTCAATTACTTATCGTAACTTAAAATTTAAAAATATCAGATTTTCAGACAGTCAAAAAGTTAACTATAAAACACCTCACACAGTGAGTTTTTAGTATGGAACTCCTCAATTATTTCGGAAACGGCTTGCACGATTTTCATTTATGGTGACCCGTCAAATGCGCAACGAAAAAACCGCTCCGACAAAAGCGCCCAAGACAAAAGCGACACTCGAAATTTCTTTGTATAAAAAACTAACCAACGGACAGAATCGTAATAATTCCATACAGTCAAATTTTTCCGAGGTTACTTTTGGAGATAAATTAGAAAGACAACAATTTTTAAGTGTTTTTTCGAAAAACTGTAAAAGAAAAAGTAAAAGAAACGAACGTATAATATATTGTTAATATGCTTCAAAATGTTTTCATTTGATATCATACGAAACAAATTCCAAATGAAACCCTACCTCTACCTACCAAAAGCCTTTCCAACTTCTGCCTCTGCTATACATTCTTAGTTAACGCCCAATTTGGGCCACTGATTACTTTATATTTCAATTGTTTATGTCAAATAGTGTCTAAGTAAAACGATTGTGACAGACGGACAGGCAGAGAGATACCAAGGTAATTTCCCTAAGTGTTTCTTATTGCCAATTTGGGTACTGATGAGACAAATTACTTGAATAATTATTTGTTATTGTCTTCAACATTTTTTCATGTTTCGTCCAAAGTATATCTTTTCCAAATTTGAATTTGATATGTTTTTATCACGAGAGAAACGAGACGAGACAAGACGAGACGAGAGAATGGCTCTCTCGAGCGAGAGAAGCGCCTTCTCGTCGAGACGAGAGAACAGTTTTCTCTCGCCCTACTATTACGGGCGCGGCATTACTAGTGTAAGCTGACATTATATTAATTTAATCCCGTCTTTTATTTAAAATTAGCCTGGGCTTTTGGCTTATTATGCCATCATTAGGAATCTTTAATAGAAAATGGGTGTCAAGAGACTTAGGAAAGATAAAACATTTTTTTTACAAATTACCTTTTCGCCAGTTACAAAATAAAAAAGTTCCTCGGCCAGTCAAATAAAGTTCTTCTTAGTAAATACCTATCGCAATGTCTTTATGTACCAGCGGATATTGTCACAAAGTCGTGTTTTTGTACCAATTTCGTTTTTAAAAGAAAATACAAAATATAAGAAAATATATAATTTATTCAATCTCAACCACACCTCATTTACTTTAACAATATTTTTAAAATGTTTTGGTACACTTACCACATTTCTTTAGCTTGAAGCACGTCACAATCTTCCCCAAAAGGCACAATAAAAAACTTTTTAATTTATAAGGATTTTAAATTAATCAAATCAAATAAATAGCTTTCGAGTCCACCTTTTTCGCTGTCGAATTTACAACTAACTTCCTTGTTTAATTTTCATACCTAATTTTTTGAATATTGCCGATATGCAAAATGTTTCGTAGTTTAATCAAATTTAACTTACGTGGTTGATGACCTGACACTATTTTAATTAAGCAATATAATTTCCTTATTATTTCCTACGTATATTAGCACCTCGTCAGTATTTTGCAATAGGTTTTAAATTTGTTTAATTAGGTATGTTTTTGACTTAATAAAAAATGCTGAATTAAAAATAAAATGTATTTGTTTAATTTACTTTAATTAATTTATTTAATTAACCACTAAGAAAAATGATTATTAATATTTTTGGGATTTGTGACAATATTAACCCTAGCAAAACAATGAAAACCCATTTTTTGTTGCGATAAGGGCTGGTTAATGTTGATAGGATGAACTTAAACGATCAAAGGCGATTTAAATTTTCAATTTAATTTCCGAAGAAAGGTGTTCAAACTGATCGGCGCATTAAAACCAGATATTTTTATCAAAATCGGAAATATCAATGAGAGGTATGTCAAGACCGTGTCAATTTAGTGACAGGCTATCACTGTTGCCTTTATATATATATTTTTTATATTGAAATGCGATAAAACCAATGACGAAAAATAACCTCGATATTGGCGGTGAAGTTAAAAATTAAAAAATAATAATATCAAAATTATATCCAAATTAAAAAGTATACAGAGCAAATATTTGAAAATATATAAAATTTAAAAAATTGATATAAAAAAGATCCTATAAATGATAGGTAGTAATGAAATATGGAATTGACAGCATCGGTGAGTTACAGCCGGACTCGTCCTTTTAACTAGAGGAGAGGAAGGACCGTCTGGAACGTGGAGTTAGCCACCAAAGTCTACAACACGCAAAAAGAACAAGATACTCATTAATTAGAAGTATAACCTCCAAAGTAACAACCAGAAAAGTCATTCTAGCTAGATGGAAGGAGAAACCGTCCTGGTTACGAAAGAAGAGAGTCGGAGTCCTCAAAAGTAACCAACATTGCATGAAAGTTATAATTATGAGTAAAAAGTTCAGGTAACCTTCGTCCGATTTATTGCCAATACTTTTAAATAGTAGGGGAACTTTGCTATTGAGGTGAATTTGGGTGGTTAAAAGTATTGAGTTTGATATTTACCTTTATTATCTTTTAAGACAGGTAGATGTAGAAACCAAATCTGAAACAAAAAACAATCGTTATTACGGGTCGTGTTGACATAATTTGTTTGTTCTTTAGTATACTTTAATTTATTCTTTACAAAGATATAAATAATATTTAAAAATCTAGGACATGGCGAGATGTTTTCATAGAAATTAAAAATGTAATTTTAATGTTAATAATGCCCCATAATCAAGCTTTTCTTTGATTCAATGATTGTTTTAAAAATGTTTATTATATTTAAAATTATTTGTCATTTTTTTTTGTGGACATTTCTCTATGACAAAGTTTTTGATGATGGTTTTTAGCTAAAATTGCTAAGCCTAACAATATTAAAGTATTTAGAAACATTACTAATTACTAATCCATTTTATTTTGATATTATTTGCAAAGAAAAAATTAATGATTTGTGGCGCACAATAATGTCCGGATAAAGGTAGAAGTAACACAGCCCAAAAAATTCTTAGTTCGGCACTGCATGAAATTTTCATCAAAAAGCCTGCGATGTTTGTCATTCCTGTTTCTTTTATTTCATATCGGGATAAATAAAACGACTTTCGTAAGTGTCTGTTTGGAAAATTCGCTTTCGCACCTTGAAAGCCATTCGAGCTGTGCCAGGAATTTATTCGAGGTCCATTTAACATGTCAAATGTTAGATTGTTTAATATTTCGGCATATAAAAGTTCGGGCGAGGAATGGTCCTTCGACATCGATTTGGGCACAGTCGAATACAGTAGAATAAATCGTCTAATTCTGAATATCAATTGAATTTATTGTTTTTCTATTCTGATCAAAATATTAGGTAAGTATTACACGAGGACTGTTCAATAACTATAATAATTATTACAAGGAGTTCATAATAAGACAATAAATTGTTTTAAAAATATTCGTTTTTTATTTCCACTGAAATAATTGCGTGCCAAGCGCTCAAGAAGTTCTGCCTTCCAAATATTCTTTGTCTCGTCTTGTTACATCGGCTTGTGCTTCGTCAGCGATAGCAACGCAACATTCTTATAAACACTCGACAACATTGAGATATTAACTTTCAGGCAAATATTTTATATTCAACAAATACTTACTACTTAATATTTATAATATAATTATAAAAATCAACAATAATAATAATAATAATAATGGCATAAGTTTATTATATAGTAACACTCGGCCATCCTGTTATTCTGCGCGTCCTCGCGTGGTGATGGATTTTTATTTTTCCTTAATGCTGAAACATAAAAAAAACAGCTTTCTGTATAATTTTATCAAACTTTATTATTTTATACGTAGGATGATCCATTACCCACTATTTTTTTTATATAATAATTGATATTTTTATTACATACTCATTTAACTAAAATAAAAAAAAATAATTACTAATTATAGTAACTATGTAATTATTTTCAATTATGGTATGGTGTTCCATTGTTATTTAAATTTTTTTTTTTTTATTGTTGGTGTTCCATTTTGTGTCGTATGGTGTTCCATTTTTATTTAATTTTTTTTTTAATTGCTGGTGTTCCATTTTTTATTTAATTTTTTTTTTTTTTTTTTTTTTGATTGCTGGTGTTCCATTTTTATGACTCTAATAAATCAATTAATTCATCCGTGCTACTTATTTCAGAATCTGAAGATGTATCAGATTCAATAAGAGCACCGGAATTGTATTTCCGTAATTTGTCTGCAGCAACAACTGCAGAGTACCGTGGATAACCTTTTAGTCCTTTTAGGGCAATAATTTCATATCGATCGTTTCCTAACACTTTCGATACCTTATAGGGCCCTCCGTATTTAATTCCGGTTTTACGACTGACTTCTTTTGAGTCCTTTTTAGCGCCTTGCCAAAGAACCAAATCCCCTACCTTGTATTTGGTACTTTCTTTTCGTTTTTTATCGAATTGTTTTTTCATTTTTTTACTTTGTAAGTCCATTTTTTGTTTTGCTTTTTCTGCAATATCGTCCCTATTTTCAGAAATTATATTGTCTTGACCCAAATTCCCATAGCGATCTTTATCGAATCCAAACATTAATGTATGTGGGGTGTACCCCGTACTTTCACTAACAGTGTTATTCATTCCCCAAACAACATCTGGCAGTTTGTCGTACCATTCGTTTTCGTCCTGTATACTCGTATTTATACCGTCTAAAAGAGTGCGGTTATAACGTTCCACTTGGCCATTAGAACGTGGTGACGCTATTGCATTCAAAATCAATTTAATTTTCATTTCGTCGCAAAATTCTTTAAATGTTTTAGATTTAAAGGCCTTGCCACGATCTGAGATAATTCGTTTTGGTGTTCCAAACATGCTAAATAAATCTTTTAAACAATAGATTACTTCTTTTGAGTTTGTTGTTTTGGTTGGTCTTGCAAATAAATATTTTGAAAACGAATCGACGATCATAAAAACGTAGGCATAATTTTTGCTTGTTTTACAAAAAGGACCTAAATGATCAATGTGCCACGTGCAAAGGGGTGCCTTTGATTTAGGTATTGGGTAAAGAAACCCTTATTTTCTACCGTATTGGCTTTTTTATAAGCGCAATCAATACAGGCATAAACGTATTTTTTTATAAATCGTGTCATTTTTGGAAACCAGAATTTACTTTTTATCAACGATTCACATCGTTTCAAACCAATATGACCAATTTCATCGTAGTATTTTCTCATTATATTAAATCTACAAATTTTGGGTATTACAAGTCTTAATTCGCCATTTAATATTTTTCTGTAAACCCTATTATTTTTAAGACAATATGTAAATTTTATTTCTTTATCTGCTATACCCGATTTTAATTTTTCGTGAATTATACGTATTTGTTCGTCTTGCATTTGTACCGCTATTACCCAGTCATCAATGTCTATTCTTAAAATATTTTCAGTATTCCTACTTAAAGCGTCTACATGCGACATTTTGCACCCTGGGCGATGTTCAATTTCAAAATCGTAATCTTGAATAGCTAGCCACCAACGAGCTATTCTGGGAACTAATTCTTTTTTACAAACGTACTTCGCACCGCGCTACAATCCGTAATTATTTTAAAATGGGTGCCAAAAAGGAAGATTCTAAATCGTTTAATAGATTCGACTACCGCTAACGTTTCCAATTCATATGAATGGTAAAAATACTCATCAACAGTTGTTGTTCTACTATAGTAGGCTACTGGCTTTATTACTCCATTTGATTCTTGAAAAAGAATACCTGCAATTCCTTTTGAACTAGCATCCGTGTGTAATTCCGTTTTAGATTCCGGGTTATAAATAGTTAGGACAGGTTCGTTCATTAAAATTAATTTAATTTTTGAAACTGCTTCATTTTGATTTTCGCCCCATTCCCAATTTACATCTTTTCTTAATAATTGTGTTAATGGTGCAACTATTTCGGCGTGATTTTTAATAAACTTCCTGAAGTACGAACTCAAACCTAAAAATTGTCTTACTTCATGCACAGTTGAAGGAATTTTAAAATCCTGTATAGCTTTTACTTTTTTCGAACCGGGTTTTATCTCATTTTCACTAATTTCGTATCCCAGAAAATCAATTTTAGTTTTAAAAAAATAACATTTTTCTAGATTTAATTTTAAATTATTTTTTTCGCATATATTTAAAATAGTATTCAGTTTTTCCATGCCTTGGGATATAGATTTTGAAGGGATTAAAATATCGTCAAGATAAACTGATATTTCCGAATGACGTAATGGACCTAACATATTATTTACCCATCTCTGAAATGCTGACGGCGCGTTACACAATCCAAACGGTAAGCGAAGAAACTCGTATTGCCCATCTGGAGTTATGAACGCGGTTTTGTCAATCGAGTCCCTAGTCAGCGGAATTTGGTAATAACCTTGTTTCATATCTAGGCCAGAAAAATATTTATTTCCGCCTAATTTGTTTATAAGATCTTCGATATGTGGTAACGGATAGCGGTCTTTTACAGTAATAGCATTTAATTTTCTGTAATCGATGCAAAGTCTGTAATCTCCATTTGGTTTTTTTACTAAGATCGCCGGGCTGGCATATGATGACTGTGAAGTTTGTATAATACCAGCTGTTAATAATTCATCTACTTTTTCTCGCATTATTGTTTTCTCTTTTTCTGATAGTCTATATGGTCTATAATATACTGTTTGTTTTGAATTTAAAGTTATAGTAAATTCGACATTATTTATTGGGCCTAGCTCGATAGTAGATTGTGCAAAGCATGATTTGTTATTATTTAATAATTGGATTAATCCATCGAAATCTTTTTTTGCAATATCACCATATTTTATTAGTGATGTTTCTATACTATTCAGGTGCATGCTGTTTTTATGTTCATATTTTGATAAGGTGACCTTATTGGGTTTAATTTCCAACATTACGTTCGATTGATTTAGTACAGGTTGTCCTATAATAATATCAATATCATTCATTTGTGTATTTACTATTAATATTTCCGTAAACATTTTTATTTTATTTATTAAAATATCGGTTTTAATTATGCCTTTTGGGATCACAAATGACCCACCAAAACCTTTAATAACCGTATTAGAGGGCATTAATTGTAAATTTGTTTTATTCAAAACTTTCATATTTGCAACATTTATTGAACTCCCCGTATCTAAATACCCTCTAAACGGAATATTATTTATTTTAACAGTTATTTTATATAAATCATTTTGTACTTGCCCTAAAGTGTTAACACCTTCGACGTTCTTTTTTTTATGCCAACAATTTTCTCCACGGTGTCCCGTTTTCTTATAAACTTCACATCGTTTCAGATCCTGCTTTTGGGTTGGTCCAATTCGCAGTTTGAAGCAATCCTTGGTGGCATGGTTGGTCATACGACATACTGCACATCGGGACGGTCCTGGGCCTCCTTGTTTTGAGGAAGATGGTGTGTTCCGGTTCCAACAGTCCTTGGCATAATGACCCAACTTTCCACAAATGTAACATTCAATTTTCTGCCTTTTTTCGGGGTCGTATATCATGGTGTTCTTCTGCGGACGTTGGTAGTTATCCATGGGGGCAATAAAACCTGCATATAGCTCATCAGGAGTGGTACATTGAAATGCTCTTGCATTCGGCTGTAATTCTTGAGGAAATCCTCGAATACGCAAGAAATTATGGCTTCGTTATCAAGTCGGCATTGTTGTGTAAGATTCAATTTAGCATGATAATAATGCGTCATGCTTTCGTCAAAACCCTTTTTTCGAGCAACTAGTTCTTCTAATAAGATTGCGTAATCAACACATCTGGGAAATGCTCTGGATAATGCTGTTTTCCACTCAGCCCAAGTTCTATCGTAATTATCTAAATCAAAAAACCACTTACGTGCTGCGCCTTTTAATTTCATTTGCATATAAGCGGATTTTTCGTACTCAGTCCAACCATGAATCTGTGATAGTTGGTCAATTTTGTTGAGCCGTGATACCACAGTGAGCTGGCGATCATCGGGGTCAAATGGTGGAATTATATCACTTTTAACAGTAAATTTTTCAGTGCCAACACCGTCATATTGATTATTGCCCAAATCTCCTAAATCACTAGTCGAGGGTCTCGGGTCGGCATCGAGTTTTCTTTTTATAGCGGCCGTAATTTGTTTTTTAATGTGTTTTTCGATTAAATCGTCATACACTTGTTTTTGACGCACTTCGTCATCACTTTCCCCGATCTCACTCATTTTTCGGACACGAAACAACTCACTTTCAGTAGCAAAAGTAAAAATAACAGTTCTATAATCGCACTTCTGAACTATTACAAGGAGTTCATAATAAGACAATAAATTGTTTTAAAAATATTCGTTTTTTATTTCCACTGAAATAATTGCGTGCCAAGCGCTCAAGAAGTTCTGCCTTCCAAATATTCTTTGTCTCGTCTTGTTACATCGGCTTGTGCTTCGTCAGCGATAGCAACGCAACATTCTTATAAACACTCGACAACATTGAGATATTAACTTTCAGGCAAATATTTTATATTCAACAAATACTTACTACTTAATATTTATAATATAATTATAAAAATCAACAATAATAATAATAATAATAATAATGGCATAAGTTTATTATATAGTAACATAATATTAATATAATATTAATAATGTTTATTTACTGAAATATACATTTCAAAAATACATTCATAAAAACGACAAGAAATAAATAAACATACAAATTCACAGAAGCAGTACTTACATTGTGTACCGCTTGTACGTGATAATTCATAATAATTTATAATTTTTTTTGTGTTGACAAATTTTAAGTTTTTTTTTTTTAAACATTAATAATGTAAAATTAAATAAATTGTTACATATTAGGTAGGTATATTATAGGCTAAAAAAGTCAAAAACGGGTGATGTCAAATCCGGGATATTTTTGTCAATGTCCAAGAGGGTATTAGTAATATTCGGTTGGATATATTATTTGGGGTAGGTATAGTTATTTATATATTTATATCTATTGTAAAATTTACATAATTAATTTAATAAAGTATAAAACAATTTTCTAGGTGTGTTTAATAACCATTTTTTTAACATCGATTTAAATAAATCGTGTTCTTTATTTATTTTTATATTTTCAGGAATTAAAATACAGTGTGTCTGAAAAAGTTGGCAACAAATGGGAAACTTTTTTATTATTAAGTTTAGGAAAAAACGTCATTCTTCTTAAAAGGTTCTGTAAGGCCTAAAACCCAATATACGATAATCAGATATCGAAATTTTCCAATCGTATACGAGGTTTGTCAAAAAGTATGAATTTTGCTCAAGAGTAAAGTACCTTTATTTTCGACAATATCTAAAATTGTTATTAAGAAAAGTTGATTAGAATTGAAAACTACGTTTAAATAAAGGTACTTTACTCTTGAGCAAAATTCATACTTTTTGACAAACCTCGTATAAGATTGGAAAATTTCGATATCTGATTATCGTATATTGGGTTTTAGGCCTTGCAGAACTTTTTATGAAGAATGACGTTTTTTCCTAAACTTAATAATAAAAAAGTTTCCCATTTGTTGCCAACTTTTTCAGACACACTGTATATAATTTTGGACCTCTAAAGCTACAATGGTTTTACTGCAGTGTGGGATAAAGTGACTTGTCTTGTATTGTAGGTATGTTCTATTTGTAATAATTTTATGTTATTATTTTATGTAAATATTTGTTAAGAGAGCTAAACAATACCTATATTTGTCTTATATCTAGAACTCCTGCATCCATAAACAGACGATCACTCGAGTATGAACGCTCTTTATTATACATAAGTTTTAGTATCCATTTTTGTACCTTCATTTAACTTTTTTAGATAAAACTCACTGACCCCACCCCAAGCTATGATGCCGTATGATAGTTGCGATTGCACTAATCCGTAATAGATGATTTTTAATTGAGTAACGTTTAAATATTGTCTTAGGTATTTAAATCTAGATATAAATCTCTCAATTTATTGACTAGGTTGCAGATATGTAGGTCCCATCTTAGATGTCGATCGAAAACAATACCTAAATATTTAATAGAAGAAGCTTCTGCAATCTTAATTTTATCAGATACTGTTAGAGGTCCCACTCAGATAACTTATTTTCTTAAAAATGAAAATTCAAAAATAATGACAACTTCAGTGTAAAATCTTATTTATTACTGACATTTAAACGTACACATCAAAGAAGTATGTACCAAATAATTATATACAGAGTATCTTAAAACAAAATGAACACAGACAAAATAACCACATTTCGAACAACCTCTCACCAGAAGCCACTCTGTGAATCTGTGACTTTACATTTTAAACCGCGAAGGAGGTTTCACAATTCTTCCACTTCTAGTTCTATATTCTCGCTTGTCGGTATATTCCTTTCCCTTTAATACTCTTCCATCCTATTTATTCTATCCCTTGGAATGAGCCTCAGAAGAGTCCCTGTAGCTGTTCTTAATTTAACAAACCGTACCTTTCCATCTCTTCCAGGAATAAGATTATCAATCCGTCTCAGGGGCCAGTCTAGTCCTTTGTTTTTGTCATTTCCAATGAGTACTATATCATCTACTGTGAAATTTGAAAACGATGCTTTTCTGTATTTTAATAAAGATAATTGTCCCAAATACTCATTTCGGAAGCTCTTTCTTAAATCTTCTTTTACCTTTAAACGATGTCGGTGATGTCTTCGTATATCTCCCTGTTTAATATTATCAAGATCAAGTACACCAATTTCCGTAATATCCTGAAAAAACATTGCAGGCGTGAGAGGAACCATGACATTGAAATCTTCCGAGACAAGGTCAAAGGTCTTGAATTAATAATTGACTCACACTCACAAATAATAGTTAATAATTCTTTATAATTTAGATAAGAGCGACCTAAGACTCTACGCAAAATATCGCAAGAAAAGTTGAGTCTAAGTCGTTGATATCCAAAATATATAACGTTATGCTTAAGACGAAGCCTGGGGGTACTCCATTAAGTTGTGTGTGAAGTGAGAATATATTTCCTTCGGCTGCGACTTTAAACGATCTTTTTTCTAAAAAGTTTTGTACAAAACAATAGACATTACCACTTAGTTTAAGCTCTTGGAACCTCTAAAGTATAACAGATTTTCTTGCGCAGTTAAACGCTCCCTTAATGTCGAAGAAAGCTACTATTACATCTTGTTTTTAAGTCATAGCATTAGCAATATGTGTCTGTTAAATGGCCAAATCATCTTCCGTCGATCGATATCATCTGAATCCTGATTGGAATTCAAAAATAATTTTATACTTTTCAAGAAACTAAACCAGTCTTTCATTAATCATTTTTTCCATAAGCTTATACATTGTGCATGTAAGCCAGATAGGTTTAAATGAGTTCGAATAACTTGATAACTTTATCGGTATTCTTCTAAAAGGGAATAATGAGAAATTTATGCCATATAGAGGGAAACCTGTGAGTGCTCCAAATCATAATATAGAAATATAATAAGACATCAAGACTGGGAGTAGAGAAATTTTTAGGGAAAACAAATAGTATATCATCAGGGCTAGCTACAGTATTCTAGCAACAACTTAGGTAAATGGCAGATTATTTGAAGCACTATCTTGGACAAAGCTGCTTAGAAGTAATTTTGGTGCTTCAGTTTGCAGCTCTAATTGCACAATATGTTTAGTTTGGATGTTGGATTTTTTTACAAAGGCGTCTGCTAATATATTATTACGGAATTTGGTTAACAAAAAAAAAAACACTCTATGTTTGAAATTTGAAAATAGAAATGAAAATCAATGTTTCTGGAAAAAATGTCAATTTTGAAGTTTAAAAAAAATGAATAATTATTGATTGTCAGAGGGGATGAAAAATGTCAGAGGGGGTGTAGAATTTTAAAAAGACGGATTATTGAATGTAAAGTTACAGAAAAATAAGTATGGATTATTGAAATGTATTGAAATTGGTTACATAAATAAAGCAGAAAATATAAAAAGAAGGTATATAAGTTTTATTTATAACAGCATAAAGCAGAAATTGAAAGCAGAGACAAGCAGAAATAAGTAGAGATAAGCAGAGACAAGCAGATACAAGCAGATACAAGCAGATACAAGCAGATATAAGCAGATACAAGCAGATACAAGCAGATACAAGCAGATACAAGCAGATACAAGCAGATACAAACAGATACAAGCAGATACAAGCAGATACAAGCAGATACAAGCAGATGCAAGCAGATACAAGCAGATACAAGCAGATACAAGCAGATACAAGCAGATACAAGCAGATACAGGCAGATACAAGTAGATATAAGCAGATACAAGCAGATACAAGCAGATACAAGCAGATACAAGCAGATACAAGCAGATACAAGCAGATACAAGCAGATACAAGCAGATACAAGCAGATACAAGCAGATACAAGCAGAGACAAGCAGAGACAGCAGATACAAACAGAGACAAGCAGAGACAAGCAGAGACAAGCAGAGACAAGCAGATACAAGCAGAGACAAGCAGAGACAAGCTGAGACGCTAGAGGACAGCACACAAGAAGTAATAAGGCAGGCGGTAGAACAAGAGCAGTGTAAGGGGAGGGAAGTGCAGACAGGGCTGCGAAGAAGAAGACGACAATAAAATATATAATTTCTAAATTAATATTTTTTATTTAAATTTTTAGAGTCTAAATTACGATACAGTGTTATCAAATCAAACATAGAGGGAATAGTTAAATTGATATTTGGAAGTGAAAAGTTATAATAATTTTGTAGGTGAGTTTATTTTTTTTTATTTTTCTTTTCCTTTGATTATCGAAATTATTGATAGTGAGTAATACAAGTTAATGAACCCAACCCAAAATTCTGATACAAATATTCATCATAATCTAATAAAAAATTTAGATAATTACTGATCTAGCTATACTGGGTTAAATTAAACATCTAAATTCTTATATTCATATCAATATTTACAATTCTTTGATTATTAATAATCACATTATCTTCGTAGTGTACGCTTGAAATTCTTATTTAAGGCCTTGCATTTATCTAATTATTGGCCATACATGGGTTGACGAAGTATCTGATGTTAAGGTTGAGACCTAATCCTTCCACAAACATTTTTACTTTGTTTTAATTCGTACTTAGCTTTAGCCTTTAATTTTTTTAAATGAACGAAGTCTTCCTGTGTCCTGGTTCTACGGTATCTATTTAATGCTTTTTTACAATGGCTTACTGCGTCTTGTCAATCTTAATTCCACTATGGGACTCTTTGTTATTGTAAGAAACATAAGTCTTGCCGATTTATTTATCTACTGAAGACGTAATGCAATTAACAAGAAGTTTTAAAGATTGGTCAAAATCCTACGATACAGCACTAAGTGGTAGATGTATTTTAGTATAAGCACGAAACCCAATCCAATAAGCGTGAAACACTTCGTTATTTCATAATATTATTTATAGCATGACTTTCTTTATTAGTAAATTTATAAAATGATTGCTATCAAAAAGTTCTCTAGGATGCTCCAGTTAAGTGGCATTGCAATTTTTGTGTTAGACAAACTTAAGTCTATTGAGAAACGGTACCAGGGGATATATTGAAATGTGTATTGGATACTGGATCCGAAATTTAATACACAAGCATTAGAACAATTCAAATTATTTTTGATTTAGATTTAATACACATGTGGATTATGAACAACTTTTTTATAATAACAAAGTTATTATCGGCATGAGTATAAAAATGTAAACTAATTATAAAACAGACTGGGCCACAGTTCATTTGAAAAATTTTTAAAAGTTCTCCTATTCAATTGTTTTCTGTCCGAAAAATGACGTTTTATGATACTTAAAAAAATGCTAATTTGACAGATATATAATGCCAGTAGCTAACTTTAATTTGGATTCTTTTAAGTTTTATTGCCCTAGTTTTTTCCAGTAATAGTAAAAAAGTTCTACATGGATCCCAATTTATGACACAAACTGTATATACAAATATGTATATGTGGTTTGGAGTTTAGAGAAAACGATTCCATTAGAAGGAAGAGAGAACTCTAATAGCTCCTAATAGTCCCCTGGAGAGTTGTTATGAGTTCGTGTTTAAACTTAGTTGTACAGAATGTTTCTATGAGTCCCAGATTTGGATGATACTAAAGGATATATGATTTATTTGAAATATAAATATTTTAAATTATTAATATGTGGCCTTTGTAAAAATATGGAATTATTTACAATGATATAATTTCAGCTAAATTAGAAAACAACAAAAATAGTTCACAAAAACTGACTATTAATTTTTTTTTTAATTTTTCACGATACACGTAAGCAAAAGTAAAATATCGCGTACACATATCAAATTTTTTAAACCATATATACAGTGTTCTTAATAAACAAATAACTTCCCAATAATTCAAATTACCATAACTTCCTTTTCAAATGAAATATCCTGTATTTTTTTCATCAGTTAAAGGTCCTATATGATTAGCTTTTAGATGAAGTATGTCTTGAAAAAATTCTTTATTTGTCATTGCTTATTTTAGATTTATTTTTATCACTCTTTATTTACCTACGTATGAATCCTGAAAAATAGAAACGTTAACGTCAATTCAGTGAAATAAAGGTGCTGGATGATGTTGTAATTTTTCGCCCACTGTGTATAATTACTGTGATTAGTAAAAGTCAAAAAAGTAAAAAAAAATATACATTTTTCAAATGTGGTCAGAGAATTAAAAATAAAAGGCTAAATCGGTCCCATATAAATTTATTTTTAACTTTTTTAAGTAGGCCTTAAATATAAGAACGAGAATAAGGTAGGTAAAATTTAAAAATTATTATAGTTACTTATAAGACAAATTTAAACGTTTGCAAGTATTTAGAAAAAAAATACAGTAATCTATAATAAAATTGTAACTTGAATTCAGGTATATTTTATTAAATATCCATTTTTATGACATCATAAGAGTTCACAAGGAATATCAATAATGTAACTGTAAAAACGTTTTTATGATGTGATGGTAAGACTTTCTTGGAGAGCCATACATTAAAATCACAAATATTTTGTAAATTATTATGAAAAAACATTTTTGTTAATTAACCTATTGAGGGTAGAATTAAATAATAAAAAAATACATGTTATTTCATTAACAAATATAAACTTGTTACTGTTGAGTGGTTGTAAAGAACCTTGTGTAGTTAAAATTAATGAAGAAAATGTATAATTTTGGAAATCCATAATGCAGAATTATCTTTATAAATATTCTACTTTAGCTACTATTTCCCAGGCAAAAATAGTTGATTCACCCTCCAGACATGATGCTATATCTAAGAGGTTTGCTACGTAGACCCAGCAACTGGATGAAGGGGATACTGGGGCTAAGGAAGAAATAAAATTCAGCTTAACTTCGCAACTTATTTCTGATGTTCGTATATCCTACATTAATTAAAATATAAAAGCAGAGACCAATTCAACTTATTAGGTACTATATGGTTTAAATAGAACGAATAGCTTTTGAGTCTTTACAGTTCAACGTCTTGCTTTGTTTCTTGGTTTTGGTTATCTAAATCAATAGCTATTTGTGTATTAGAAGTAGAAAGTGTTACTTTGTCACTAGAAATAAAAATCTGATGTGTCCAACACATGACTTTCCTATCTAGTTATTATAGGCTTTCTCCGGTTATTTTGTACAATCTATTGCAGCACCTCTATAAATGTTTAGAGGATAAACTAAACATATACATTTTCCACATACATCTACCTCAAAACATTTTTCTATAGATATGGCATTCAAAAGAGAGATTCATCTACTTTTGAAAAATGTATAGTTTGATATCTTTTGTTTTCTTAACAACACATATTTTCGAGTTCTTAAGTAACAATGCTGTTTTCTTTATTTAAAAACTGACATTAAATAAAATTAACAAAAAGAATTTGTTAAGTGACAAAACATAACAAAAATTTAATATAGATTACAAAACAATTATTAATAATGAAGGATGTAAAAGATATAACAAATGCTGTATGTGTCTATATATACCCTCCTCTTTAATACACATGCGTAATTGAAATTTAACACACACAAAATTAACCGAACATTAACATTTGTTCTATCTCTTTCAAATTCATTAAAAGTACAAACATCTGTTTATTTCATAGGAGAGTACCTAAAACCCGAGAATAACGATCAGGGAGAAGCGACAGCAGCTGTCGGTGCCTTTGATATCGGATGTACCTTTTTCACAGCATGACTTTGATTGATACACAACTTAGCACGCTGAGAAAACATGCTTATTTTCTATACTGAGCGAAATAGTTTGGCAAATTATCTGAATTCTTTGTTATAGTCCATGCGCAAATGTTGTAATGTGATTTAATTACATTGAAGTAGTTAGGGTTAATAGCAATGGTGAAATTTCGTCACCAAAATATATTTCATTATGTAATAATTAATTATTTATTATAAAAGTAAAAGACGTTTATTATTTTATAATTTATCTATAAAATTTGTTCAATATTTGGTTTATTTATTGTTAAAAATGTAATAAAAGCCCCATATTTAAATTAAATTACCTTTTCTAGAATTTCTGGATTTATATTATCTTAAAAGGACTTTCAAGTTTATCACTCATTTCTGTATAAACAAGTGTTTTCTCGCCAAGTTAAGTCAGATGTTATTTAAGGTTTATGTATTTAGAGTTAAATACCTGGCCTGGCTATCAGCCAAACAATACAAATATGTCCGTTGGACGTCCATTCGATATACAATTTTGAATGTCTAGACGTCCAAGAATGAGTTTTCTCTGGACTTCCGATATCCAATAGACGTCCAGTGAAGTATACAAATGGCACACTTTTGACCATTCAGAGGATGTTCAATTCTGGAATATATTTGGACCTCGAATACTGAATATTCAAAAAACGTCAAGGATTATATTTCCATTGAGACCACATCCCCACTTTTTTTACAGAACCGCAACTTACCACATATTATTTTATATTATTAATAATTTGTTTATTATTTTCGCAAACCGCTATATACCATTTATTTTTTTTTTTATTAAAAATCGCTTGACCTGAGCAGGTATCGAACTCACGACACATCCATTATCGTTTTACCCTTTCAATCGCTAGACGATATCGACCAAGGAACCACTTGAAAACTTTTTACTAGATACAGTTATAATTGAATAAGATTTCAAACTTCCGCTGATAGAATGAAATGCAATATATTCAATTTGTCAATTTTTAATGACCAGTCATATTAAAAATAGTATATATTATAAATGAGTATTATCTGGTAGGCTTAATAAATAATGACCTAAGATGCACGTCCACTGGACGTCAAAATACTACTAAACTTAAAATTTTGCATATCTAGACGTCCAAGAATGAGTTTTCTCTGGACTTCCGACATCCAATAGACGTCCAGTGAAGTATACAAATGGCACACTTTTGACCATTCAGAGGACGTTCAATTATGGAATATATTTGGACGTCGAATACTGAACATTCAAAAAACGTCAAGGATTATATTTCCATTGAGACCACATCCCCACTTTTTTTACAGAACCGCACCTTACCACACACTTTTTTATATTATTAATAATTTGTTTATTATTTTCGCAAACCGCTATACACCATATATTTTTTTTATTAAAAATCGCTTGACCTGAGCAGGCATCGAACTCACGACACATCCATTATCGTTTTACCCTTTCAATCGCTAGACGAGCTCGACCAAGGAACCACTTGAAAACTTTTTACTAGATACAGTTATAATTGAATAAGATTTCAAACTTCCGCTGATAGAATGAAATGCAATATATTCAATTTGTCAATTTTTAATGACCAGTTATATTAAAAAAAGTATATATTATAAATGAGTATAATCTGGTAGGCTTAATAAATAATGACCTAAAGATGCACGTCCACTGGACGTCAAAATACTACTAAACTTAAAATTAAGTCCAAAAATAGACGTTCTCTGGGTATCAATATTCACCTGTCAATTTAATTAGCATAAACGGACGTACACTGGATGCCCGGATATGGACGTCCTGACCCTCAAATAGATCTAAAGTGGACGTACATTGGACTATGTGTGCTGTCTGGACATAGACGAATTTTTTGAAATAGTACTTATTTAAGTATGCACCAATATTTCCAAAATCAACGCCAGTATGGTTCATTCAATAAATGTAAATATGAATGGGCAAAACATCTTTATATTGACCTTACAATTTAGCCATAATAAAGGGATTTCGCCCATTTTGACCAATCCTAATTGAAACATGCGGATTTATTATATTTTTTTAAATATAATTTCAAAATAATATAAACAAAATCTGTAGTTCATTGTTTATTAAATTTATTTAAAAAAAGAAAACATATATTTCACAAAATAAAATACCTACATATAAAAAATAAAATGTCAAAAATGATTAAATCAAATTTACTTAATATTTATGCATGTGATAAAATTCTTAGTTTCCTAGTAACTTTTTTGGCATTAGAATACCTAAGTGTGTAAAAATCTTCATCTTATTACTACACAAAACAAACACCAAAAAATATTACTTAACATTGCTTACGTACTAAACACAACTTGGACTGACTTTGACAGATAACATCATTTTGAGTGATACACAACTTATTTTCGCACATGCGCCTTACAAAACGGTAAATTAAAAACACCAAGCCGTCGCTTCTCCTTGATCGTTATTCTCGGGTAAAACACTCATAGGCAGATTTATTTGAACATAATTTGATACATAGTAAAATAAATTAACTCTTGCTATGACAAGTTGACAACAAATTTGACAATTCATAAAAACAAGTAATTTAATTTACTGTCTTTTACAAAATGATTTATTCAGTAACTGAAAAAGCTTAAACTGTGATAATTTTTTGCAGAAACTAAATCTATCTCTCGAACAAGGAGAATATTCAGAAGAAAATTTAGTAAAAATCCCCCTTCTGTGAATATTATTAAAAAGTGGCATGTAAAATTTAGCGAAACTGGTTGCATTGCGCACCTGAAAAACCAAGAAATGCTGATGCTCTTTTTGAAAAGTTGTTGTCCATTAATGAAGTGCTGCAAGCTAACAGTTACAGAATTTCGATTAGAAAGATTGCTGGAATTTTAGACATTTCCAAAAGTGACGTGCAAAGGTATCTAAAAATTTTAAAACTGACTCCATATAAAATTCAGACCTACCAAAAATGGTACCCGTCAGATTATGAAAAACGACTAAGGGTTAGCGAGACTTTACTAGATTTATTCAGGAATGAACCTAATACGTTATTAATCATGTCTGATAAAGCAACCTTTTACATTAGTGGAATGTGTAACAAACAAAATTGCAGAATATGGGGTTCTGAAAACCCCACTTCTTTTAACGAATTTGAAAGAGATAGTCCAAAAGTTAACGTTTGGTGTGGGTTGTCCCCTAGAAAAATCTGTGGTCCTTTTTTCTTTACGGAACCAACTGTGACATGTACAAATTACACGGATATGTTGGAACAGTTTTTTTTATCCACAATTAGTTCAAGATGGAATTAGAGATATCGTTTACTTTCAACAAGATGGCGCACTACCTCATTTTTCAATGATAGCACGAGATTCGTTAAATAATTTTTTTAATCAAAAGTGGATAGGTCGAGCTGGACCGATTGAGTGGTCACCGCGATCTCCTGATCTAACTGTCCCAGATTTTTTCTCTGGGGATTTGTGAAGGATAAATACTACAGTCTCAAGCCTAACAACGTAGAAGAACTAAAAGATAACATTAGGAACATTATCGAAAATATTCTGCCAGATGTGTTAGAAAAATCGTTTGAAAATGTAAAATTTTGATGGCATATGTGCATTGAACAAGAGGGTAGACACATACAGCATTTATTGTAACTTTTACATCTTCATTATAAATGTTTGTTTTCTAATTTTTAATAAATTTTTGTTATGTTTTGTTACTGAATAAATTCTTTTTGTTAGTTTTATTTAATGTCAGTTTTTAAATAAAGAAAACAGCAGTGTTACTTAAAAACTCGAAAATCTGTGTTTTGTTAAGAACACAAAAGATATTAAACTATACATTTTTAAAAAGTAGATAAATCTCTCTTTTGAATGCCATCAAAATATACAGGGTGTTCCATTTAAAATAATACATATTTTTTCCATTCAAGTTGACCAACATTAATGAATCACCCTGTATTGATGTGATAAAATGTGAAGAAACTTTTGTATAAACGAAATTAATTAGTGAAAACCCCATCTCTTTAGAGCAATTAGTAAGCTGTGCATTTACATTTAAAATCGATCACTCTTATTTAGGACACCCTGTATTATGTTAAAGTTTTACTTCATTGTTTATTTAACAGGCATTGGAAGCCAAGCATCTGTTATATGTATGTCGTGTTGCCTACTTACATGTAGATTGAAAACAGGGTAATATATTTTTAATAATTGAATTATCGTTTAAATATTAGGGGAGATGGTTTTGAATATTAGATATTTAACTAAACTATTCAGATTATTTTACATTTTGTTTTAAAATACCGATAAGCTTTAATACTAACTACTTTTCTTTTATTTACTGTAAGTAACTTTGGCACGCTAGAGGACCAATAGGTCCAGTTATGACCTTTTTAATTTTAATATATTAGAGCAATATTTCATCTTGATGATCTTAATCTAATTTAAACAAAACGAAAACTACAAAAATAAAGCTGATAAAACAATATTGTTCATACAGAATCAGTATCAGTAATATCACAACTAACTTAGTACATAACTAGATAAAGAATATTTCTTTTAACACTGGCGCAACAAGAAATGCCGTAATGCCGATACAACTTACTAAGTGTTACTATCGATAAGGAGAATGTTCAGGTAACCCACCATAATAATTTATGTACTGAGATATGTCGATATTTTAGCCGATAATAATGGATCGTCAGAAAATACAATAACGTCAAATTTGCCATCTAGGGTTCAAAAATGCGTTTAGGGATATGCCAATATTGCAGACAGAATGAAGTTTTTCACATTAAAACCTGTACTGACTTCAAATATGGTAATTTTTAAGTTGCGCAACTGTAAATCAATCAAATTTTGTTCGTAGATTAAATCCGTAAGGAGCATTTAGATAAAATGGGCTGGGCAGGGGCCAACAACGGGCCCAGGTTCGTCAAATTTGTACGGTATCGTATATTTACCGCGCGATGGAAAGAAACGTGCCTACCACGGGCCGGGCCAAATAGGATTGAAGTAGGTTCGTCAACTTTCCATCGCGTGGTAGATATAGGACACCGCACAAATCTAGCGAACTCCGGCCCTTTGTAGGCCCCGGCCCGTTATATCTATTCGTACTTAAAAATAGTTAGATTTTGAAAAAATGGTGGGTGCGCCAAAGTCTTCATTTCAATAAATCATTATTTTCTAAAAATTTTAAATCAAAATGACATTAATTGGCAGATTTAGTTTTATTAAAAATTTCACATGTCTTTTAGCCTTTTTTATTACCAAAATTATATATATTTCAATTTCTCATTTTTGCCAAGATTTCAAATTATGGTGGAATTAAAGTGAAACAGAATTTACATTTTTTCTTAGCCTAAACATGAGTGCAAATTGTAACTAGATACAGCAGAATCTCGATTATCCATGCGCGCTTTATTCGTACGGCATTTGAAATTTATTATGCGTCCGCGGATTATCCGTGGCTGGCAGCCAGAGGTCGGCGCATGAACGCTACTTACTTACGGATGGCCACTAAATATGTGATGGGTTTACATTTAATTTTGAACTAAAAAATTTACAAAAAAAAAATTAATTTCAATAATATTTCTATATCTTCTAAGATTTTGTTTTTTGTCATACTTCAGCTTCTCACACTTTGTCTTCTTTCTCTTATATTAACTTATAAATGCTTCTACTTACTACTTACTCTCCTATCTGGTTTTGTTTTCTTCAATAATGTGAAATACATTTTACCTTGTTTTTTATCTTTTTAAAATTTTTCTTTTCTTTACAAATCTAGCTGATAAACCCTATTTCTTATACAAATTTTAGTTCTTATATTACCCATAAAAAATTAATTAATTAATTTTGACAATAACTAATTTTAAACCAGATATATCAGAATAAATTACCGTAAAAATGGAGATCTTAACTAATTGTTAAGAGAAGCTTAATATAATTTGCCTGCAAACGTACCTGTCTTCATTCTACAGGGTGATAAAATGAATTTCATAAAAACATAATTTTCTAAATATCTTTCCTTGCTGTAAAGATTTCCGCTTAAAATTATGTGCATATTAGTTAAATGCCATTATTATTTAACAAACTCTATTTCGATAAATTACAATAACCCTTTGGCGTAGAGTTGAAGACTGAAAAAACAATTTTAATACAAACTTTTTAAAAACCATATTATTCATAAAAGTTAAGATTAATAATTAGATCGTGAAATTCTCCACAAGATCCATAAAACCGATTTGTATTATTGTTAAAGGTAGGTTAGTTAGAAATTAAAAAAAATATATATTACATGCATTTAAAATGGTAAAACTTTAAATTTAAATAGTAAGTAATTAAAATTGATATTAAGAGCTCAAACTTGGTGAGATTTTTTTTCTATATGTAGATTAATAACAGAAAACTTTGCGGAAATGAATCACTCTATTCCTCATGTAATCTGCCATAAAAAGTGACTCTTGGTTGATCCTGTAATAGATGAAGTTACCTTGCTATACAATGTTTATTTCAAAACACTTATAAGAGATTTTGACTAGCTCAGAGAAATTTAACACCTAACATTATTTACCTTAAAATAGACACCTTTGGGATAATAATTTTCTAGGAGGGTTGGGCACCATTAATTTTCTTTTTTTATTTTTGAAAGCTAGTGAGAATTATAAACTCTAGCTTTATCAAAAATAAATTAATAAAAACTTATACAAAAATTAATTTGAGTAGAAGAGAATTGTTGTAACCTTTAAACAATAAGATTCAACATATATACTTATAAAAATGAATTAGTTTATTCAAATAAAAAAGAGACTGTTCAGGAACAAGTCAATATTAAAGTTTATCAGGTAAATTAACTTTTATATCGTCATTAATAAAACTAACCACTATTAGTTACCACATTTGATTTTGGCTGGCAACTTCCTTAGGATGCAGTCGAAAATTCTACTACTACACCAAATCTCCCATGATTCTGCTACTTGAGCATGAACAGTGTACCTCGTTCCAGCAACCAGAATGAATCATAAAAACATATTTGTAAAAATTTAACTTTACTTTAAAAAAAAAACTAATATTTAACAATAGGTTGGAAAATTATTTCTGCCGAGATATTTTTACAATGACATTATACTTTTTTATGCTTACCACTTTTACAGCCAGACACTACCAGATACAAAGAGATAGTAATCATAAATGAAATTTAAAAATCTAATGGCTAAATCGTTTGATTTACTGTACTCCCACTTCACAAAATTTCCTTTTCTTTGGAATATTGCGTCAGGCGATAATTGAATTTAAATTAATCGAAAACTATTTATACAGGATATAACATATTTAAAATAACATTTTTAACTGGACTTTTAAAATGTTTTAATCCTACTTAAACAGAAATCTATGTACAATTTTATCAAGAACCGTTTGCATAATGAAAATTAAAAGCTTCATTAACTAATGATGGATGCATTTATGAAATTTTAAAATGTACTTAGCTTTCATGTGTAAGTCTAAAACTGAAAAATCTCGAAAATGGAATGTTTACAAATATCAAGCAAGAGCTTCTTCTTTGTGACAAATTACGTGAGGAATAATTATTAAAACGATAATAAAATATCAAAACTCAAATGTAATAGTAGCAAAATGAAGGTCTTTTTGGTTCCACCTAGTTTTCAAACTGGGTACTATAGCGCATTTTGATTTTGCTTACTAAGAACAGATGGCGACACCATTTTCACTACTTGAATTTTATTCTCTCCGTAACCAACTTTATGGTATACTGGTGAAATGTGTAGCATTTGTTAATTCCATTAGAGACTGGAATTGAGAACCTATCTATTTCTTGCTGAGGAGTCCTAATAAGGACGAAACCGGTCCAAGAATGATGTTCTCCTTGGTGAGCAAAATCAAAGTAGAGAGTGTTGAAAATTAATTTCTATCTCTGCTGTTTTTCCTTCGGATGTAATTCAATGCCTGTTGTGGTATTAGCCAAAGGAGTAGTTGTTTTTCTGAAGGGGAAACGGTCGTTGTATTTTATGTGATATTCGGCTTTGAGCTAAATTCATTTTATTTCAATAATTATTAATCTCAACTTTTATGAAATAGAGGGTTTTCAAAAAGTTTGGATCAAAATTGTTTTCTTAGTCGTTGATTCTACACCAACGAGTTATCGTAATTTATCGAAACAAAGTGGAATTATTAATAATTAATGTGATTAACCAACAATTACAAATTTAAAGTTAAAGTATTTACCTATTATAACTTTTCATTTTTGTTACATATCACATTTCCTTTGTTTAATAATAAATTGTTAAAAATTAAAAGTGAGGTGTTTTCGATTATCCAAAAAAGGTTCGGTCCAGCTAACCCGGATAATTGAGGTTCTACTGTACATACAACGATATGGATACTAAACTGAATCGTATTGTGTGCGATTTTAAGGCATTAAAATTAAAGTACGTCCCGAGAACCATACGTAATTTTTTTGTGACAGAGGGATAAAAATTATGTAGACCTATTTTTGAAAAAAAAAAAAAAAAAGAAAAAAAAAAAGAAAAAAAAAAGGTTTTGTGGTTATTACAACTCTGTATGAGTTGTTCTGTTCCTTTATGAATATAACACTTTTAAAATATGAAAAACATTCTTACTCTTAAAATTGAAAATATCTTTACTTTTATTCAAACATATTTAAATATTTACGTATTAGCAAATTGTTTTATTCATCACTCTAAACATATGGGATAGCGAAATGGTCTAGCAATAAGGTATTTTATTTATCATACATGAATGCATAATTTAAGAGTCGTAAGATGATGAACGGGACTGCATTCTGCATTTTTTAAAAGACGTCAGCGTTTAGTGTACCGCCGCTATGTAAGTTTTTTGAATAGGTCAATTGATATATCAGTGAAAAGCTTTTTTTTTCTTCTTTTTTTTCCTTTTTTTTTGTCGAAAATACTAAAAATGTAGACTTTTTCCCTACCCTGTATATACAGGATCGACAAAAAACAATAATAATGTAATACAATCCCGTTTATCACCCTACAACTTCATAATTATACATTTATTTGTTTCAATGAAAATAACTTGTTGCCAAACCTGTTCGTTACCCAAAATATATTGTCATCAGTGGCAGGTAAAGGGGCGTGGTAACAGCGCAATAAAGGTCAGTCAATATTTGTTTTTTATTTAAGTTTAATAAATAGAGAGAGAACATGTTATTTCAAGAGCAGCACCTCTTGGCGACGTGGTCAACTACACATTAAATCTGTAGGCTGGCTCACGAGCTATGAGTTACCTATCTTCTTAAGAGGATGCACAATGTACCTAGTGAGGCCTAATTACCTTGGTGGTAACCCTCCCTCCGCACGTTATTAATATAGATGTTATTTCAAGATACAGTTAATAATTCAAGCAACTGACCGGGCTGTTTATATTCCGTCCAAGCCACATCGCACAACGACCCATCTAGCTAGCTTAGCAATATACATATTGAAAACGCTTACGTCACACATTTAGAAAGTACATGTTTAATGCGTTTAAATGGAGCCATCTATCGAGTGGATCGGATTAGTTTTTTCAGAATTTCAGTCGCATGCGGTTGGCGTTATTGGTAACTGCATCAGAGGGATGAACCACATAAGTTGAATGTTTCATTATCTTTTCAATTATACTGAAAATGAAAAGACTGTTTACAAATCGTTGATGTGATCAACAAGACGCATTTTTTTGTGGGGGCAATAAAAATTTGAAAGCAGCACACAAAAATGTGTTTCTCTCCGCGCCCGGGCTCCTGCGTCGGAAGTGATATACTGGCCTGGCACCACCTGTGTGTTAAGCACAAGTCGTACCTGATTGCCCCTTGTTTTCGTCACTTACCTTAGAGGTGTGTCGACGATGATGTGTATTTGATTTTTGGATATGTTTCATTTTCAAAAAGAGTATTACGTGAATTTTGAAGTACGGTGTGAAGTATACAGGATGAGTCGGGAGGAGCGCGCCAAATTCTAGGAGTATATTATATACGTGAAAATAATGTAAAAAACTCCTATGTTCTTATCCGATTTTCATTTGTTTTCAAGTTATGGCGTAATTAAAAAAGTTCATCTAGCTTTCCACTTCTGAATTTTAACTTTATCAAAGTATGCCATATGTTCAGGGCTCAAAGGCATTTGATAATTCTGACGTTTTGATGAACTGTCAGTGTACAGTGAAGAAAGAAATGAATCAATTAGGAGAGCAACGCTCTTCGTAGACGAAGCAGACATTGTTTAGAAGTCAATGGTGGTATTTTTGAACATTTATTGAAATAACGCTATAATTAAGAGAATTTTTATGTGTAAATTTGTTTGTTAATATGCTATAACTTGAAAACGAATGAAAATCGGATAAGAACATATGAGTTTTTTTACATTATTTTCACGTATATATTATACTCCTAGAGTTTGGTGCGCTCCTCCCGACTCACCCTGTATATGTATACAGGGTGTTAGTAAATAAGTGCGACAAACTTCAGGAGGTGATTCAGCATGAAAAAATAATGACAGTTTGCTATATAAACGTATATCTGAAAATGCTTCGTTTTCCGAATAAAGTTTTTCTTAAAAACTGACGATTTGTTTATTGCTCTGAATCCGGTCAAGATATGCAAATGAAATTTGGTGGATTTTAAGAGGTAGTTATTCCGCATTTTTATGTTCATCATTGGCGTGCATACGGGTAATGATCTCAATCCATTTAAAGAAAAAAATGGTACCTCACTGAGATATTTCAAATTAAAAATCATTTTTGAATTTTTCATTTAATTTGTCACAAAAAATATCTCTGGCCTTTTTTTCGTGTGGGGCGCCGTTTTATGCAAAAAAATAAAATATCTTAACGCGTATTTTCCATTTCTTTAATACATTATTATCTAATAGCGACGCTAGTACTAGTAGGCTATTGTCAACATTCTGTTAAATACGAATAGTTTAACGAAATGTCAAATTAGCGTTTCTTCATTATTAAGTTTTTAGTTTGGTATAACATTGATGTTAATAAGTAATTACCTTTTCTTTTATCGAAAACAATGGAAAATTATACAAACGTGGAATTGTCAGACATGCATTTTGTTTATGGTCGAAGTAATGGAAATGGTCGGCAAGCTCGACGATTGTATGCTGAGTTGTATCCAGGACGTAGGGTACCCCATCAAACAATATTTGCTCGCCTTCACCAACGTTTGCGCGAAAATGGTACATTTAAGAAACAAACGGCTGACTGCGGGCGCCCTCGAGAAGTACGAACTATGCAACTAGAAGAATCAGTTCTTGAGTTAATGGCGGAGTCACCGGAAACAAGTACTCGAAAAATTGCCAACATATTAAATGTAAGCAACTTCACTGTATTTAGAATTCTTAAAGAACAGCAGTTGTATCCGTTTCATATTCAATGTGTGCAAGCTCTACTACCTAGAGACTTTCTTCCGCGCCTATTTTTTTGCCAATGGATTCTTCATCAAATCGCTCAAATTCCTAATTTTTTAAATAGAGTTTTGTTTACTGACGAAGCTAATTTTGGTCGAGAGGCGACTCTTACCTTAATTCCTCTACAGCTGAGACAACACTTATGGTTCATGCATGATGGTGCACCAGCCCATTTTAGCATTGATGTACGAAATCACTTAGATGCAGTATATGCAAATCGTTGGATAGGTAGGGGAGGTACGGAACATTGGCCTGCTCGATTGCCGGATTTAAATCCTCTGGATTTTTGCATTTGGGGTTTTCTTAAGTCACTAGTTTATTCCACTCCCGTCGAAAATGTCGGAGACCTGAAGAACCGAATTATAGCCCGCTGTGAGACAATAAGAAATACACCAGGACAATTTGCGCGAATACGACAATCAATGCGGCGAAGAGTTGAATCTTGTCTCACGTCTGAGGGAGGTCATTTTCAGCATTTGTTGTAGCTTTGCGCCTATTTAAAATTTTATTAGTATTATTTTCTGGTATTGTTCTAGTTTAATGTTATTGTATTAGATAGTTCTTGATAATGTATTAAAGAAATGGAAAATACGCGTTAAGATATTTTATTTTTTTGCATAAAAACGGCGCCCCACACGAGAAAAAGGCCAGAAATATTTTTTGTGACAAATTTAATGAGAAATTCAAACATGATTTTTAATTTGAAATATCTTAGTGGCGTACCATTTTTTTCTATAAATGAATTGAGATCATTACCCGTATGCACGCCAATGATGAACATAAAATGCTTAGTTGCATGTCAAAAATGCGCAATAACTACGTCTTAAAACCCACCAAATTTCATTTGCATATCTCGACGGGATTCAGAGCAATAAGTAAATTATCAGTTTTTAAGAAAAACTTTAATACCCCGTATTCGGAAAACGAAGCATTTTCAGACATACGTTTATATAGCAAATTGTCATTTTTTTTTATGCAGAACCACCCCCTGAAGTTTGTCGCACTTATTTACTAACACCCTGTATATATTAAATTAAAATAAAATTATAAAGATATTAGAGTTGTACAATATTATTATGTTGGAAATGTATGAACAAATAAAGAACAGAAATATAAAAAAAAATGTAAAGAGTGAATTAGAAAGCAGGAAAGAGTGCTTGAAAATAATAAGCATTTTTTCACAGATACTTTAGTTAATCTATTAGTAATTCACATAAATTCACCCCGTATAAATAATATAAAATAAACATAAGAACAAAAATATATTTTATTATTTATTCAGTACATTGCCAAATTTAAAAATCTTTCACAAAATTGGAAGACGGCTCTGGCTCTTGGCAATAATAAGTACAATTTAACGGTTTTTCGAATTCCAAAAAAAGTCATAATTGTTCAACTTTGAACACCTACAATTTGAGCGCCAAAATACATTCCTCTCTCTTGTGGAAAATTACCAATAATTTAAGCATTAGCGCTAGCCTCTTCATACCCATATATCTGTTTCACTTGCGCTTAACATAAGTATAATAATATAATAATAATAATACTCTCCCTAATTCACCCCCTTACGAGTGAATTTCAACCCCTGAAGTCGACTGAACGACTTGTGTAGGGGAAGGGACGGCTATTATTATTATTTGCCGTGGCGCTCCGGGGCGACTTAAAGATGATTGATGGTGCCATTTGACTTACAGGTGAGGAAAACCCGGAAAACCTCACCCACCATCATCAGTATAGTAAAAATAGACTGTTAAAACACATTCACAGCTGTAAACGACAATATTCTATCTATATTCTGCAAAGAAATCAGGCGATGTCCGTCAACTAATCACAACGAGACACACCCACAATTGCAAGTACTTACACTCGACTTGACAAGACAAACATTGAGAACGATTTTGACCATCGAGATATCAACATCTTTGCTTTCTCCCATCGCAAACTTGACGCTATTTACTAAAAAAATCTATTTTAAAATGTATTAAACCGGCTAATTATTCACAAATATTAAATAATACAGAATTTAAAAACATCTGGATGTTCTGCTAACTTCAAATATTATTATATTTCTTGAATTAGAATATATTTATATTAAGTAAATATTATCAAAACATTAAATATTTACAAATATGTACTTGTCTATAATTTAGATACATGTAGTTGCGGATACTTATTTGGATCACTCAGTATATTATACTACAAGTTTGATGTAAACAAAGCAAAAGTTATACAAAACAAATATTAAATAATTATTAAATATAACAGCAATAAAATATTTTTTGTTGAAAGTAGAGAATTAATTTTTTCATTTAATAATAACTAAGAAAGATCTATTTTTATTAAAAGTGATATTTATTGGGAGTAACAAAAACATATTAACTAGGACAACTAATAGTTAAAAGCGTATTTTATACCAATCAGGAAATATTTATTTTTATTAAAATTACATTTTATTAATGCTAAAAATTTATTATTTGTATACGTACAATAATTTGTTAAATTTATATAACTTAGATGTTATTTGTTAACTGTTAATATATTTTCTTTAATATTATCAAATTATTATCTTAGTGTAGTTATCAGAGCCAGGTACTTCCACGGAGAGACAGTAATTATTTCAAATTTAAAAACACGACTTTATTTCTTTTTGATACGCCAATGAACAAAAACAGATAAAAGAATCACGGTGTGAGGAAAACGATTTTTTTCTGCCATTGTTTCGGAGTTTTATTCCATAATGATTGAAGATAAAAGTTTTAAAACGGTCGTATGGGGTATTTTAGGGACCAAAACGGAATATAAATTATTTAGACAGACAGAATTTTTGAACGGAGTACGTGTACCCTTTGCAGGTTTATTGGAAGGTTTCAGGCACAAGGATATGTCAGACGAATTTATACAAAACTTTTACCACTGTTAAATAAATAAAAAAGGTTTATCCGATTAAATTGATGTGAATAAAAGCTTTTATTTTTTATAACACAGAAAAACAGCTTTAGATTTACGTTTTACTGTACTTGACTTTAAAAATCAATATTTATATACCTAGGTAAAGACAAAATAGGTCATAATTTTTTCTTCTGTTTGTTTTAATTTTTTTTTTGTTACTTATTGATGAACTTTAGTTTTAGCCATAAAAAAAATTTGAATATAATTAGTTTCCGTAATGAACGCTCCGATATTTAAGCTGTTTTCTTTCAATGTTGATAGTTGCATAGTTGAGGGCCTAGAAAGGTATGAACACACTGCGATTACGCTATGTGATCTTTTAAAGGTCTTTGAATGTGTCTCTTATGATATTTTGTTTGAAAAAGTAAATTATTATGAAATTAGTGGTGTACCCCTGTCACTCATTTCTTCTTATCTGAAAATACTCATAGAATGTCACAAGGTTCTGTTATTGAACCTCTACTGTTCATTATATACGTCAAAGATCAAACTAAATATATGTAGTATATGTACCCTTGCAAAAGTATTCTTTTTGCTGATGATACATCCTTTTTCTGAACTGGAAAAGATCAATCTTGTCTATCAAATTCGACTGAATTGTCAAAAAATAGTTCTATGTTAAAAAAATTAATGCTAAATGATACCAAAACACAAAACCTTAATTTTGGATCTGATAATTCATTATCGCAATTTAACAGTGTCAAACTTGACAGTAATGTTTCATGGACCTGCCATATCGATATGTTTGCTAAAAAATTATCTAGTTTGTTGTTTTTACTTCGGCGTTTGGCCTTAGTTACCAATTTTCGATGTTTAAAAATGGTATATTTTTCATTGTTTCATTCTCAGTTATTTCGTATGCAAAATAAAGCTATAAGAATCTTAGCGAATGTTGGGTACTGTGAGCACTATCAACCACTCTTCAAAAAATTTGTTATTATGACATTACCATCATTATTTATGTTTAATACAGTTCTCGAAACTCACAAAAATAGTGCAAATCTACTAAAGCAGTCTAAAGTCCTCCATTATAATACCAGATAAGCTGGACATCTAAGGAAACCAAAATTTCGATTATCTAAATTGCAAAAAAGTTCACTGAACTTTAACTTATGTATAATATTTTATCATCAAATTTAAAACATTTAAACTTATCGCAATTTAAAAGCAAATTAAAGCGATCTCTGCTTGAAACTTGCTTTTATTTAGTCAATGAATATACAGACTATTTTAAAAATAAAAATGGTATATATTAATTTAAAGTTATGTTAGTTATATTACTATTTGTACTTTGTTTTTAATATTATTTTTTTCTTGAAACATATTTTATTTATTTGTGACTTGTTACAAATGTACTGTTTGTATATAACGTAGTAAGTAAAAATTCTATTCTAATTCTATTCTGTAAAATCTATTGTTTTTCTGTTATATTTCTTTGATAGTTTATTTTAGTCCATAAATGACAACGTCATTTTTTTTTCATTTTCTTTCAACGGATACTAGTTGATGTTTCATATGATTACTTCCTTTTTCGAATTTTACAATTTAATTTTCTATTGTATTTGTTCTTTCTCTAGTTTGATCATTATATTGTAGCTTTGGCAAGATCAAGAGTTTAAATATTGTCGTTCACACCAAATAAAATGTTTATCAATCAACGCTATGTAAACGTTGTCGATGAATTCTGTAAATATTTTGTTTAAAAACTGGTCTTCAGCGATAAGAAATAGCTACTAAGTATTTGGAATCATATGGTGAACAATTTACTGATTTTTATAGAAATATATATTGTACTCACATTTTATTTCATTATATCATGATATACACATGAACACAACTACGAAATTTTCAAAATGTTGAGCACTTTCTTACCACTAAAACTTTGTATTTTTCTGCATCGATTTTACAAATATAGTAACTTGCCAATTTAATACACTTAATAACATAATAAAACTGACTTAATTTTTTACACAAAGCATTTTGTGGTTAAAACATGCTCCAAAGATTCTCTAAATTGTTAGGAATTTAGAACACATCGTAAAAGTAATATTGATTTTATCATATTTTAGGACTAAAGTATGCTTCGTTGCATTACTGAAGCCGGCTACTCACTAAGCGTTACTTGCCAAGTACTTGCCAAGTACTTTGCAAGTACCATGTAATGTGTATGGAGACTTGTATAGACTCAGCAAGTTACTTGTACTTCCCGTCGGTTGTCGGTAAACGGACCGAAGTCAAAGGATCCGAGTAAAGTTACTACTACTACTACTACTACTACTACTACTACTACTACTACTTTAGAAGGCGCGCGTAATGTAGACGATTTACTTGTACTCAAACAAGTACTTGCCAAGTTCAGTCCAAGTCAAGTAACTCGGCAAGTAACGCGTAGTGAGTAGCCGGTTTAAGAGTGTCTAAGCAAATATATTATGCATTTAAAATTAAGGCATTGGCATAACATCATTTTATTAACTACACCGCTTATTCCTGAAAGGTTTTGGCTGAAACCACAATAAATACGTCATCAGCGTATAAAGATATGCAATCCAACTTAATTTGAGTAGGTAGCGTATTAACATACCAGTACAGCAAAACATTAATTGTCCCAACACCTAAAATCCAAATCATTTGGGTTAGAGAAAACATTTATGTATTATGTAACAGTCATTGTCAAAACTGTTATGCCCGATTGTGGTTTAGAGAGTAGCCGAAACAAGTGCATTGTAAATCATTGTGTTTTATTTTATTATTCCCTCAATTTGATTAGAGGCTCATATATTTAATTCAACATTAATCAATCAAAATACGTTTCATGAACACATCTAAATGAAATAACTAAACTGTTTATACAAGATTTGGAATTTAGTTGAATTAATTTTTGAATTTAATTACGTCCCTTTTTCATGCTGTTTAGCGAGAGATTCGAAAACGAGCTTTATTAATACAATTGGAATGCTTATTTTGAAAACATCGAGTTAATTTCATTCTTGAAATTTTATAGGACTCGAGCATTGTTTACTTTGCTTTAGAGTTTTGTTTTAGAATAATATTGAATATTTAATGTTGTTTTAAAAATATCATGACCAAAAAATTATAAAATATCATTAATTTTGACTAGTTTTTCGAGATGGTAAATTTTATGAGTACAGATTCTGTGCGTTTTACACAAAAATAACTAGCAAATAGGTTTTTTACTGCACATATGTTAATTAGGATTATGGCGCGTATTTCGAACTCGTCATTTATCAAAGAGTTGTGCTACGATTTCCTTTCAATATAATGAGTGACCCATTATAGTGTTACGCAGATTTTTGGTATCTCAATTTATTTCAACTCAACTTTTACAATGGGCGCGTTCAACCGACGCAACAGTTGACTATGGTGTCTTTTTAATTTAGAAATTTCTAGTGTTTTTTTTATTGATTTTTAACCACTTTTTGAAGATAAAGCTGATTATATGTGATTATAACCGCACATTTCTTAACTTTGAACAAAATTTTTGTTGTTTTTAAAATTCTAAAGTGATGAAAAATGTCTGTTATGGCTAACTATGACAGTATATTTTTACATGATTTTAATTTGTAACCGAAAATGATTTTATTTATATCATCAGTAGAGGTCACCACGTGTATGTGTATTGTCTAACCGCTGAACCAACTTATATCGTTCAGGTACTTTTAATTGTTGACTTCCACCATATCAGAAACATGTTTTCGGTTTTAATCAACTGTTGTGTCGGCTGAACGCGCCCAATAACTATACAACTGATAACATTAACATTGTAATATCTATCATAAAACTGACTGATTGACTGTGGTCAGGATCACCGACTTTAGATTTAACCTTCTAGAACCTTTCTGAACGTCCAAATTTTTCTTGACGTGGAATGGCATTTCTCAAATATTCATTTTCCTTTTTTTACCTGTACCTTTACTTATGACGACTGCAGCACGCTGCAAGGTTCTGCGTAACATTGCTCCCTCTTTTCTAGTTATTCGCCTTCAATAACTTGATTACTGGGACCTAGTTGGAGCTAACAAGAAAGGATCTGGACCACGGCATGACACTTACTATCCAATGTGAATAAGCTTGGATTTACTTCTCGTTGACAGCTAAATGCGGTAGATCAGGTCGTTGGTTTTCGTTACGGACAGCGTAGGGGCTTTCCCAGTTCCATTGCGGTTTCTGACAAAGTCTTTCTCGGTGCTTGGGCTTGCACAGCCAAACTGGGTCGCCTCACTTAAGATGCAGATACACATCTTGAGTAAGGCGATCCACGCCTGTCGATTCTAGCTTCTGTTTTATCGCTGTTGGCTTACAGTTGTTCCCGAGCAAATCCGTAGACATTTGTCCTGCTATTTCATACATCAAATTTTTTTATACCATACCTCTACATCCCGTTGGCAATGGACCCAATAAAATCTCTTCTGAACTCGTGCCACTGTCCTTTTAGTACTAAAATATCCTTCCGAACGGCTGCAATGAAGCTCCTCCAACACACTTCTGACATGTGATTTAGGCAGTACCACTTGGCAGGCTGCATGTACTTCATTGGAGCTCTCCCACTCCGGTGCAATAGGCCATCGTGAAGATACAGGAAATCTAACTGAGTCCAGTACCCTTTAATAGCTCCACTGTATTATCAAGTAGATGTTACTTTACTTTTGAGCCATCCCGGACAACCTTTAAGTCACTGTCTTCCTTCTGTCCCATTCTCAGGCTTTCAAGGGTGATTTTTTCTTCTTTGTCTTCTGGCTTTATAGTGGTTGCCCAAAGAATAACTTTATCAACCGGTTCTTCGAGCTTTTTACTGTACCGGCATTGTCTTTCTAAACAGGGTTGCCCGGAGATAATGTCTGCATTGCTATGGAGACGACCTCTTCGATGCTCTACTTTCTGGTTATTGCTAGAAAACCTGCTCGATGTGAGTGATGGACTTTTTCGAGACCCATAGGTGCTGTGACTATTTCTTGTTGGACTTTGTGACGGGCTTCGAAAGGTTGATTTATGTCACTTTCCGGCTTTATTTCCTGATTCTCGACTTATAGAACGAGCCCTGCTTCTACAGGTTCTTTGAAGGTGCCTGATTCTTCCGCAATTGAAACATCTTCTGCTTCAATTTTGGCTGTTTCGGTTCATATTTTTCAGGATATTTAAAATTTTTGAGAGGGTAGGTTGGAGGATAGCATTAGTATTGGCCTCCTCACTTTCCTGAAATTTAATTTCTCTCACACTTTCTCGAGAAGATCTGGAAAGGAGTTATACCATTTCATATTCCTGGCCTGCAATCAGTTTCTCTCTCAGCATCTTGTTATGTTGTAGACAAAGGGCTTGCTGCATTTCTTTTAATAAATGCCTGTATTCCGATTCGTTTTTGGAAATCTTTCGGCGTCTATGAAAAGGCCAGATGAATCAATCTTTTGGTCTCAAATTCCAGTAGACTTTCATTATGTTTTTGACTATGAACCTTTAGATGGCTTTGAAACATTCGTTTTAAATGCTGCTCGCCATATCTTGGTTTCAACGCTTGGACGAGAGATGAATAACTGAGTTTTTCTTGAGGAAGTAAGTAAAACGGTTGCTGTCTGTCCTCTTAGAGATACTATTAATATAGCCGCCATCTCTTCTTTACTCCAGCCACTGGCTTTAGCTACAGCTTTAAATTGAAGACAATACGTTTCTCATGTTGTCTGAGCGTCAAACGTGGGTGGCTTAATATTCTTGCTGGTAGAGATTTGTGAAACTGGGTTTTGAATATAGCTTAGTTCGATTACAGATAAGGACGAGGTAGTGTTTGCAGTTTATCTGTTGCTAGGCTACGAATTTTTCTTTCTCACTCAGCCATTTTATCTCCAATTTGCCTTTCTAACTCAACTTTAGCCTGTTCTTCTTTTTTCCTAAATTAGCTTTTAAATTATCTTGCTGTTGTTCCAAATTGGCTTTTAAATGCTCTTGTTGTTGCTGTAAAACATCTACTCTTATATTAAGCTGATCATCCTTTTGCTTAAAAGTTTCCTAGATTTGTAGCAAATCATTCATAAGTTCAACGGCTTCTTTTCTACGCTTATCCTCTTCTTTCTTCCTACGCCTTTCTTTTTCCTCCCTTCGCCTTTCCTTTTCCTCTTTTCGCCTTTCCTTTTCTCGTCTTTCCTTTTCCTTTTTTCGCCTTTTTCTTTCCTCTTTCATCTGAAGTATCCCATATCTGTTGCTTGTGTAGTGGATCTAGTATTTACCATATATAGAATGCTTGGGTAACTTTTATTTTATATATTCCACCGCTGTCACCAATGTTATGCAGGTTTTTGGTATCTCAATTTATTTTAACTCAACTATTACAATAACGATACAACTGATAACATTAACATATAATGTCTATCATAAAATTGACTGACTGACGTCAGGATCACCGTCTGTAGCTAGATTTAACCTTCCAGAACCTTCCCGAATGTAGATGAAGATGTTACTTGACGTGGAATGACAGTTCTCGAATATTCCTTCTTCTTTTTTTACTCGTATCTTCACTTATGACGATTGCAGCACGCTGCAGGGTGCTGCATAACAATAGTGTTATAGTTATAGAACTTTCAGCATACATCAAAACTTTTAAAGACAGCAATTATTTTTCTGATCAGACTTTTGTTTTAGTTTTTAATTTCTTCTCTTTAAGATCTGCTTCTACCATTTCCTAGACTATGCTCTCCTTTTTCTTATGATTTTTTTTATATTCAAATCATAAGTCATGTTAAATGTGGCTGAAGCTTGTTACAACCACGTCAATACTATTTAAATTATATGTATCAAAGAGGCAATCCTTCATGTTGAAAACGATCACAAAGAAGCTGTTAAAAAATTACAAAAGTTTATAGATTGAATTAATGTCTGAACAAAAAACTAGGGAATTAAATTTAAATACGGCAAATATGTCATCAATTTTAAATTTGTTTTAGATTCATTATGCCAATTAAGCAAAATATCATAATCTGACACTTTTGATCAAGTTGGAAAGTCACTGTTAAAAAAACGTGAAAATTGGGAATAAAATACAGAAGAGTATAGTGGCTGTTATGAAAAAAAAAAACAAACAAAATTAGCTAGTCTACGTGATTTGGAAATAAATGTATTGAAAGCATTATTGTGACGGTTAGAGGGCAGATGAAACGTTTGTATATTTATAAGAGTGTGCGATGTCATAAACAGATTGAATATAACAGGAGGTCAGGCCATATCTGCCATTAATACTATTGAAAAATAAGGTGAGATATTTTTGTTTCCTATGAACTTCTAGAGAAGATACTCTTAAATGTTGTTGCAATTCCGCATAATTGTAATAAATATAAAATTTAAATGCTATATATTTTTATAAAACTATTTTGAACCCTATCTAGATTACGTTAATAACTTAAGTAATGTGGGAACCAGACTAAGGAGCGTTAACTAAGTTGTGTCCTAAACAAAAAGAAGTATAGAATTTAAGTTGTATTAACGTTAGAAAAATCATGAGTGGTTCTCTTGAAATGACCCAGCGTTTTCATTCATTTTTTAACTGTACCAGTAACATGACCACTTAAGCTCACAAAAGAGTCAAAGTGATCCCAGATTCTTGTTTTAATCAACAAAAAAAGATCATCATGTTATCATAGTCAATAAAGAACCTAAATAACTTTAAATACTAGAGTTTCAGTGTCAATAAAGCAATTTGTAATGAGATTAAAGGACCTCTGAGGTTACTAAGAAAATTTGGAAATGATAATAAATAACTCAGATCTATTCGTTAGATAACTACCAAGCCACTATAAGATCTATTCAAAATTACTGTACTGATAATTTATAATATTTATTGACAGCTCCATACAATCTATAAACAAATAAATACTATACCATCTCGTAGAATATATAAATATACAATATACAGTATTTTTCAAGGACGCGACTACAGCGAGCTATATAAAGAGTTGGAGAATGAAATAATGGGATTGCCTTCAGACGAAATGCTCCCAAAGTATAGCTTTCAAAAGCAATATAAAGTAAGTACACAAGACAAGGAAGCGTGGACGAAAGGATCTCCTATTCATGCAGAATTCACCGGTATACAGACGGCTCCAAAACCCATGAAGATTCAGGAGTAGGTATATATAGTACCCGGTGAAAAACAAGAATCTCACTGAGCTTAGGAAAACATGCGACAGTATTCCAGGCAGAACTAGCAGCAAAAGAGGTATTAAGACAGAAGGTAAATGGAAAAGCCATTGTCATATATTCAGACAGTCAAGCGACGTTAAAAGCACTTAGTTCCATGCAGGTACACTCAAAGCCCTAACAGAGCTGGGTAGTAAATACAGACTAAACTTATCCTAAGTACCAGGCCACAGGACATACGGGCAATGAAGGGGCTGATTAACTTGCCTGAGAAGGAGCCTCAAATGCTCTTATTGGCCCAGAACCCTTCTGTGGTGTAACAAAAACAACTATCAGAACATGCACAAAGCAGTGGATGTTTAAAAAATCTCAGAAGTGGTGAAGAAACTCACCAGGCCAGAGAAAGGCCAAAGAGTTCTTAAAAGGAACATCGCCAAAACTCACCTAGCATCTACTAAGCCTTAATAAGAAAAATCTAGAGTACTAGTAGGTCTATTAAGAAGGCATTGTAGGCTTAATAAACATGTATAATTTTGGTCTGACAGAAGATACCTAATGCCGATTCTGTTAGAAAGCAGAGGAAACGGCAGAACACATATTGTACTACTGCGTAGGTCTATCAAGACTAAAAATCCTTACACTTGGAGAAGAAAAACCATGGGCAACTAGCTATACCGGAGAACTACTTCCCAGTTTATGGATTCTACTACAAAAGACCGAATTAGACAAGGTACTCTAAACAACGATTAAAGGATATCCACAATATATCTGAAAAAGTCGAAATGGGGGGCCACATGACCCACAGTCCCAACTAAATCTAATTTAATCTAATATACAGACTTGTATGTCAACACTTCCTTCTAATCTAAGTTTGATGTAGCGTATCCACCATTTAGATTAAACAATAAAAATAATGAACCAATAAACTCTCTTCTAATTCTGAGGCAGTCATTATGTGTAAAAATCAATTTAAAAGGTATAACTTTTATTTCTTTCTAACGTGGAACAAACGTCCACGTAATATTTTCTACGAATTTATTCATCTCTTCTCACAATGATTCTTCCTACTTGGGTCGATCAAGATGATACTTCACTTCTTCAAAATATTTTAGTGCATCATTGACATACTTTTCCACAGAATATACATAATGGGAATAATTATTATTGTCTTCGACTTGTTCAATAAACGAAATTATTTTTATGCCATACACCTGGCTTGCGTTTACGTAATTTAGGACCCCTGATGTTTTCATTAGTTTAATTCTTTTCATCAAAAATTCATTAAATTCTCCTATTTACTTCTTGACTTATTTCATTTAAGATTTTCACTTCTTTTGAATAATGTTCTAACTCATCCTTTTGTAAATTATTAATTGATATTCCATTTAAGTCTTCTAATGTTATTAGATAAATATATAATAAACATTCATCCAACGATAAAGATTTCACGGTTTTCTGTAAAATCGCTTCATCAAATGATACACCTCTTCCAACATTAATAGAATTTTGAGCTAAGCTCCATAATATATTTCTTGTATTAGCATAACCTATTATTACACACTTCTCTCATTCATTTTACCATCTTGTAATTGTTTAGGAATATGTAAATAAGGTAAACCGCTAAATACCCCAAATTATTTAAATTAGGTGTTTTGTAATAATTGTAATTAGCAGTCGTTGGAGATCTATTAAGTGAATACGCAGCAGTACGTATACTTTCTTCCCAAAAAGTTTTAATTAACCCCAAATTAACAATTATGGATCTACCCTTGTTTAATGTTCTATTACGATGTTCAGCATGTTAATTAGTTCAGGTGGGTAGGGAATATTATATTTTAACTGAATATTCGAGGAACAAAACATTTTAAATTCTTTTAAAATATAATCACCACCATTATCACATATAATAATTCATATTCCTCTTTAAATAATTTCTTTAAAATACTTTAAAACTTCCAGTTTCGAACATAATAAATATACTATATAAAAATGAGTGAAATCTTCCAAAAAATTCACAAAATATGCTTTTTCTACGATCGCTATTCAAAGTAGATTTTTGCGCTTCGAAATACAACCGCAAAGGACCCCGCACACCGCTTATGGAAAAGTGGCGACCTGTTAAATGTCATAAATTTTTAATATGTTGCAGTCTTCGACTTTCCTAAGCAATAGTGTCTATGGGACCATTCAAATCCTATGACTGGTTTTTGAGATAAAGGGTGTTAAACTTAAGAAATACCACTTATTTGAAAACGGTTATTTCAGGAGAAAGATAATCGATTATAATTTTTTATACAAAATCTTATTGTAACATCTTTTGGACTTCTACGAATATAAAAAGGGATCAAAAATTATTTTCCCTTACAGGGTGGGCCACAAATAAGTAAGGACATGTTTTTGATAAATACTTTTATTGTTCTATAAGGTGAAAATATTTACTAAAAAAATTAATTATTGCTATATTTATCATATCTGATGATAATACAGAATATATTAGGTGCCATTTATACAGGGTGATTTGTAAATATCGAGATAGGCAAATATATTTTTTATAAGTATTAACGTGAAACGCAGTTTTTTCATGTGGCTTTTGTTTAATTACCATATGCACAATTATCCATTTTATTGACTACAGGGTGATTTAATAAATATATTGATAGTTAATTTATCGAATGTGACAAAAAAACAATTTTTTTTAAGCACCCTATACTTTTTGATTAGTCCTGTAAAAGTATACATATTTTTTCACTGGCTTATCATCAGTCCTGTAGCAGATATTTTTTAAAAGTAAAATTTTTTTTCTATGATTGGTTTTTGATATACAGGGTGTTAAACCTAAGAAATACCACTTATTTGATAACGATTATTTCAGGAGAAAGCGGATCGATTATATTTTTTTGTGCCAAATCTTATTGTAACATCCTTTCGCATTCTACGGATATAAAAAGGGTCCAAAAATTATTTTTCTTTACAGGGTGAGCTAGAAATAAGTAAGGACGTGTTTTTGTTAATTACTTTTATTGTTCTAGAAGCTAAAAATATTTACTAAAAAATAAATTATTGCTATATTTATTATGTTTGATTATAATACAAAATATATTATGTGCCATTTATACAGGGTGATTCGTAAATATCCACATAGTGTCACGCTTAACGGTTAGGGGGTGGTAATTATTCTTTTTAATGTGATTAGGGGTCCTCGCTTGGCCTGAGAGGTAAAAATAGACAATTACCCACTTCCGCTAAGCGCGCTCTAGCCGATGTTAATCTCAAAAAGCTCAGATTAACTTCTTGGTTTAGAAGGAATCTGCGCCACTTAAGATAAACCTCGGGTGACTTAAATTACCGTATAAGGAACTAAACTAGTAATAATAGAAACACCATGTATAAAAAATTCACAAACACTTTATTAAATGTCCGTAATTAAAGGACTCAAAAGACAATCAAAAATCGATATAATAATAATAATAATAAAATTTGGGGTCCTTACCTCATTGTCATGGAGCAGTCACAATTTTTACTTTACTTTATTTTATTTTATCCCCAGAAATATTTATTAGTATTTATTTTGTATAATTATATTTTTATGTTATATATATTTTACAAACCCCAATTATTTTCTCTGTGATCGATTGCGACCACCTTTTTTGCCGTGCCGCAAAACTCTCAATGACCCCCTAAAAAAAATGACTAGGTTCGATTTCGCAAGACTTCCAAAATCGTCGAGTCAGCACAAAGTTCATTAGTTTTTAACTTAATTGTTATGAAACTATGAAATGCATTCTCTACGATTTAAAAGTATTTCGAAATCGACCTACTATTCAGAAATAATTTAACATACAGGATGTTAAATTATTTACTGAGCCGAATGAAAATAAATTAATTCAATTTAAGGAATAATTGTGACATGCCTCCCCTCCAAGAAAACCGGACCCCGGTTTTAAAAGTGACAAATATGTTGTCATACAAATGTGTAAAAGAAAAGGGTATATACAATACATACAAAAGAAATATATATATATATATATAAAAAAAAAATTATTTAAAAATGAATAGGTAAATATATGAATTGTCTAGTTGAATAGAAAAAAATATTCACAAATTCAAAAAAAATAAATTACTACACAAGTCTTTTTATTCTTACGCTCACTCACACACTTGTTTTTTCGTAAAATCCATCTCTCAATTAATGTTTGACCGATTTGCACACTATTGGACACTGAAGGTAAGTCCGCCCCTGGCACATCTCAATTCTGTTTCGGTGTTCCCTTCTCGGTACTGACAGATGAGATGAACAGAATTCTTCTTTTTTCTTATTGGCTCGGCCTGAACCGCTTAAGTATTTTATCGTCCCGAAGAGAGTTGTCCAAAAATAATTTAATTTCCCATGAATAATCCTTGGAAATCAAATAAATGTGACATCCCAGGTCCTCTCGGTATGCTCCATTTGATTGTGTTTCTATTCAGTTGGGATGGAAGAAGTTTTAGGATGGCTGCACAGACACTAAATACCGGTGATCTGTGACTAGAATTGTGGGTAGAAGAAGAATTAGATAAAATAAATTATAAATATGCATGCAAATTTGCCATGCTTTTTTGGAAAGCTTTTGGGTGTAAAAACTAAAAATAGTTTCAATTTAAAAGGAAGAGTTAAATTCGGGATGATTCTCAAGAAAAAGAAATTCCTTGGAGAAGATTTCAGTGCTGTAACTGCTTTTCCATTGTGAATCTGGTTGTTGTTTTTTGAAAAGAAATTGGTGACTAACTGCTATCCAGGATCCTGGTACCTGTGTAATAGGACCGGGTTACTAGGTCAGAAGAGTCCTGCTTATGTGCCATTTGTTGTGCATAGTTCTTCAGTGAACTTTTGCTTCCTCTAGTGGCAAGTGGAGAGATGTTCTTTCCGGGGTGTGTGGTGATACAATCATGCGTATATGAAACAAAAACAAAACGAGTAAGTATAATTTAAGATTTGATTTATCTTGTTATTTATTATCTAGTTAACCTAGGGTTTGTTACAAAGATTAAAGTAATAATTTTATCACTTAACCCCAAAAAAAAATTCCTACATCTAAGTACAGCCCAAAAAAAATTTTTTACAATAAAAGTATATTATACTTAGATAATAGATTATTCCCTCTTAACATGGACACAATATAAGTCCTGATACAAAAGTTTATTTTAAAAAGTTAATGTACATTATATGATTTAGTTTTGATAAAGGAGATAAAAAATTATGTATTGACAAGTGTTTTCGTACTACCTTTAGTTAGTACTTAATTGTTTTCATTTAAACAATTTTAGACTTTATGTTCAAAATATTTTTAAAGTTGTAGGTGGTTATTTTTATTTTTATTTTCTAATGCTATATATTAATTATTTGAGGTACATAATTTATTTTTATATGTAATAGGTACCTCAATTTTATTTATATAAATATATAAAATTTACTCGGTACCTTCTATAGCAGGTACTGAGATTTGCAGATTTTACATATTTTCTTCGTAAAAATATTTTTTTAATCTGACTAAACTTAAAATTAGAAGGCAGGGCAAGGTTATAGATTTCATTTAGCATTATTATTATCTAAACCTTTCTTCTCCCTTATTAGAGACATACTTATTGTATGATAACTATATCCTAGGATTTTTTTTTTTTTTTTTTTTTTTTTTTTTTTTTATAAATTAAAAATTCAACACTTATACACTACTGTAACCACCTACATTATTTTAGATTTTATTTAAGTAAATGAAAAAATTTTTTATGTCAGATTATTTATCAGTACTAGAATTGGGCATTACTAAAAAAAATAAAAAATAAAAAGGGAAATAATAAAAAAAAATTGTTTAGCCTGTTTCGTCTAATGTTGCCCTGACAATGCAAGACATGCTTTGCCCTGCAGACATCCTAGCTAGGTTCTCTTTTCGCATTTCAAAAGTGAGTAGAGTTGGTCCCTCTGTTTCATCCGAGTTTTCCTTTTTAGATTCCATTCGTGGGAGTTCTTCGGAATGTTGCTGCTGGGGTTTGCGTTTGGAGAGCCAATGGAGAAATATTTTTACAAGGGTGTATCCCAAGAATAAAAGAAATGCTATACACAAGACAGAAAATTCTACCTGATGCATCACTGGTATTGAATCTTCGGCATGTGTTGGAGCAGGGGCTAGGCCCACTGCCAAATAGTTCTGGTTATGAAAGAATATATATAAGAAACTTATTGATAAAATAATGTTCCATACTAGAAAAATATTGTCTGAATGAAAGCTGTAATAATGAGTTATTGGGGTAAGTTCCTGCATATTTGATAATATTTCTTGCACACTTTCTTTGGTTGAAGTTAAATTAAGATAAGGGATTTCAAGTGTCCAGTTGGTATCTATACAATCGCTGTGATTTAGAAATGTTACAGGATTATATTTAATATTAGGGTTTAAAATAAAAGATTTTAATTTTGACCAGGCTGCTGGAATTATATGTACAATTTCTAGGTTTTTGGATATATTTGAAAAGCAGGGAAATCTAGGAGGGATTATGTCCTCGTTGTCAATTACTAACTTACAGTTACAGGGTATTTTAATTTTTATTGCTCCTTGACTGATGTGCGGTTGTGTTAACATTAGTGAGTTTTCTCTGTTTGGACATTGCACTTTTGTTGCATTTTTTAGATGTGTGATAACGTAAATGTCTTCGTCAATTTCTGATATTATAGTCGTTACTGATTTATAACAATGCATTGGACAGGCGTGACTAATGTCTTGCACTGTAGCACCGTTAAACAGTTTTTTAGCACAAGTTGCACCCTGTAGCGCATCAGCACGAAATCTTGGCAGAAAACATAACTTGTCGCCATATGGTTTACAGTGTTGTAAACCTAATCCTGAGATTTGTCTAGTTTTGCTACTGTCAGAAACTATGTCATTTGTAACTGCCAAAAAGGTTGTGTCATGTTCAATGCGACATGTTTGATTGTGCCATGCAAAAGGTGTTGTTATCAGTTCGTAAAGTTCCCAATTGTTATTTGTATGTGTCAAAGGTAATCTAATATTTATATAAATTTTGTCATTTACGAAGGTACAGTCAGAAATAGGTAACTGGTAATATCTGGAAAGGTCAGATAGAGGGATAGCTAGTGTTTGGTCAAACTTTAATAGTTCGGACATGAGGGATGACAGATCATGATGGAGTATGTTTGGTTGTAGGATAGTGATAGGTATTTGGTGTTGTCGACAGGAGGATAATATTGCTTGTTTGTTGAGAGCTCTGGTTTGGAAAATTAAATTTTTCTGAAAATTATATTGTACTTCTAATAAATCTATTACGGTATTTTGGAACTCATTATTTAATAGTTTTGATGTATTTTTATAGTTATTAAACTGTTGTTCTAAGTTCTGGATATGAAACTGAGTTTGGTGGAATGCCTCAGAGACGCCGTTTTCATATTTATGAAATTCTTCTGAATTTTTAGTAATGTCTCTTATTGTTGATGACATCATTTTGTTAAGTCTGGTTAACTGTTGCTCTAATTGTTGCTCGTCCATTATTACTGAGTCTAGCTTGTGTTGGGTGGCCACTCCACAACACCAAGCCAATCCATCTCCTAGGAAATCTAGCGCCCTTTTTCTTATTAGATGGTAATGCATGCGTGAAATATTTCGAATATATTTGGGGCTCCAACTTTCCTGGAGATTGTTAAACTCTTTATTATAAACGTGTTGGAGTTCATATAGATTCTCCATAATGCTGCATTCCTTTGTTTTATAGGAATGTATATTTGATTTACATGGTGGCTCCTTTTTCTGAGGCTCACTCTCACTCGCTTCATACCAGTTAGATTTATATGTTAAAGGTATGGTGGCTTCATAAGCCAAAACGTCGGGTAAGGCTCTCCAAAACGCCCCCCCAGTAACCTCTGTTTTTTGAGTGTTACCAAGTCTTGATATGGCGGTGAATGATGTGAAGACATGAATCACGAATAATATCCTATTTTTTAAAAAATATATTAGCGTGTTACTTAAAATTGTAAATTTGTTTGGTAAAAAAAAATATATATATATTAAATTTAATTACCATTTTTAGGGATTTTGAATCTTAGTACATTAACAATTTATTTGGAGTACGATTACAGGTTGTATGGATTGTAAAAACTATCAATGTATTAAAATGATTTCAGAGGGAATTTTCATAATTTGTGTATCAAAAAAAAAAAAAATAATAATAACCATTTGCAAGGAATAATCTATACCTAATATTATAAAATCTACATAAATTACAAAATATCTTATTAGGAGCTACTAGCATAAATAAATTATAATAGTTTATGTAGTGTCCAAGATAGGAAACGGTTCAGGTGTCCATGGGTCATTATAAGGAAGTATTCGACTGACATGGACTACTTCCTGTTTACTATTTTTGTGCAACCCTTTTTGTATTCGGTAGTTGACTTCACCTATTTTTTCTTTAATGTAATAGGGTCCAAACCACCTCAGAAGTAGTTTTTCACTTCTTCCTACTTTTCTGATTGGATAGTTATTATTATTTAAAATAGCTAATGTAGTTTGATTATTATTTAGAGTAGTTAATGTATTTTTAGATTTATAATTTAATTCTAATAACAAGCCTCTCTGAATTATATTTTTGTAGTCGTACTCCAAAGGGATTGTTTGTGTATCTATATTATTTAAAAGGCTTGGGATAATCTGGATTAAGGTTTCGCTATGGGGTTGGCAAATGTAGTCTTTTGCTGCTTTTATTTTATGGGCAATTTTTGGGGTGATAATGTCATCTATTATCAAAGGATTTGTTTCTGGGATTGTACAAAGGTAGGTATCTCTAATTTCTGTTGGGGTTGTGCAAAGGTGGGTATCTCTAATTTCTGTTGGGGTTGTGCAAAGGACAATGGGAGTTGGTGTTGGTTCTGAATTAATTTTATTATTGTTGTTAATGGTTTTTAGGATTGGTTTCATTTGTTTCAAAAATTCATCGTGATACCTTTTCTTATATGTGTCAACTTCTGACATGTTTTGGGCTACAGTATGGTATTTGGTATTTGAGTTTGGCCTATTATATGCATTAGGATACAAATTTATTGCATATTTTTGATTATTTAAATTTAACCACATTTGACTATCTTTAAGATTAATAATTGCTTCTAACCTAAATAATGTTTTAATTCCTAGAATAAGGGCAGCTGGCAAATTTGTTACCACTGCTGCAGAGCACGATGTGTGAAGGTCACCGATTTGAATACTTGTTTCGGCTAGGCCTTCTGTTGGCACTCTCATGTTTCCTACTGCAAGTAGATTTTTAACATGTTGAGTGTTAATATTTTTTGCGAAATCTTTTCGTATAATATCCTGCTCTGAGCCTGTGTCTATTATTACATTTGTCAGCGTCCCATTTACCTTAGCATTAATTGTCAGTACTTTATACTGATCATTTTGTGCTCCCCTAGCTGATAGGACTAGTCGGGGAGCTAACGACTTTGTCCCTGGCCGTTTGGGGCATTTTTTGATCTGAAAAAACAGGCTGTTGCTGAATGTCCAGGTTTTTTGCATATATGGCACACAGGCCTGCCATCTCTTGTCCTTGTTGTAGGTACAAAGGTTGACGATGGCATTTGATTGTTGAAATTTCGAGTATTTTGATAATTAAACTGTGGATTATTTTTAATAACTTGTGGTTTATTTGAATAAACTTGTGAATTGAAATTATTTTTTGGTTGTTGCCCATATGAATTTTGAAACGGTGGTTGGTAGTTAGGAGTGTAAGGAGGGAAATTAAAAGGTTGTGGATAGAATGTTGGTGGTATTTCAGGAAATGAAGGATAACCTTGAGGATAATAAAAACTTGGGTTCTGATTTTTACTCTTAATTTTGTGTTTATTATTTTTAGGTTGGTAGTTTTGTTTTTCTTTGTAATCTACATAGTTGTCCGTATTACTATATAGAATTACACCTTCCTTTTGCTGAGGCTGACTACTCTCAGCTAAAGGGGTGAATAAAGACATGGCTGATTTATTATCCATTATGTCTTGCAGACTAAGGACAATATCTTTGAATTTGTCCATAGTCATATGGCTAGACCTAATTAGCCTGTATGGTGTATACAGTTCGGGACTTATGCCATTTTCAAAATATTTCCTAAACCCTTCTACATTCATAGTTTGGTCAAATTCGAAGTAAAGAGTTTTTAAATCGTAAAAATACGATTTTATTGACTCTCCACTTCTCTGTTTTCTATTCAGCAAGCGCATTTCTAAAGTTCTATGCAAATCGCCTTCGTCAAACTCGTTTGTAAGGTCAACTTTAACCTGTGTCCAGGTTTTATCCTTATTTGCTGGCTTTTCCTTGTAAAGGGTAAACCAGATATTAGCAGCACCCTCTAGGAATGATCCTAGATAGCTTATTTTTAATGCATTGTTCCAGCTATTAGCTATGGCTGTACGTTCATAGGCTGAAAGGAATGAATGGATATTCCCAGAACAAGGGTTAAAAATAGGGGGACTAATAAACTGAGGTTGGGCTGGTTTTTGGTTAAGAGTGAATGCCTCTGTTAATGTGGTGTCCGCCATGTTTTTTGTAATTTGTGTTATTACCTGTTGTTGTGACACACTATTATTTGAGGCTGAAGGGGGGGTAAGTACGACTGTTGGGTTTAGGGTAGGAAGGTTATTAGACAGAGACGGTGAACTAGCTACCGATTTGTCGAGTTCCTCAGAATCTTTCTTTGATTCAGGAGATTCCTCAGAATCTTTCCTTGATTTAGGAGATTCTTCTTTGTCCCCCTCCTTTATCGGGGGGGCTGTATCAGTCTCCACGGAGACAGTCTCTTTTTCTGGAGACCGGGGTGTCTTAAAGGACCTTTCAAATACCGTACTGCTAAGGGGTGGTTCGAAAGGTACCTCCTCCTCTAGTTTTAATCTTAGGTGTTTTTCTTTAGCACCTCTCGTTAGAGGCATAGAAATGTTCCAGTTATATATGTTAGTTTATAGATGCATTTTAGTTTTTTAAGATAAATAATATAAATAAGTATATGTATATATAGAAATAAGAATTATTGTAAAATATTCATTTAAAAATAAATAAAGAATAAATATGATAAAACACACCAAGATTTATTTATTTGTTAAAAAAAAAATGTAAATATTTAAAAATGTTGAAAATATTTTTGAATTTTATGGTTTATTTCTCTTTATGTATTGGAAAAAATTCTAAAATGAGAAAAAAACGTTTTTTATATATATATATATATATATTTTTTGTTTTTTTTTTTTGTTTTGTAATATGTTATTAAATACGTCAAAATTTACCAAAAAAAATTACCAAAAAATTACCAAAAAATTGTCAAAAAAAAATTATCAAAAAAAAAAATACCAAAAAAATTACTAAAAAATTATCAAAAAAATTATCAAAAAAATAGCAAAAAAAAAATTACCAAAAAAATGACAAAATATTAAAATTAACTAATTTTTTCCTCCACACTTTGATTTTTAGCTTTCTTATCCCAAGCGTGACGGCTATTAGGGTCAAGCTTGGGTTAAATAATCGTTTAAATAGGTTACCTTAATTTTTTGTAGTCAAATAAATTAATTTATATGAAAAAAATGAAATGTAAAAAAAAATTAAAAATTAAAATAATTATTAAAATTTTTCTGAAGCTTCTTAGATTCTATTATGCTCTTAAAAAAAAATTAAGGTAAGAAGGACATTAGCCAAAATGCGTTTAATCTCTTATACATGGCTTTTTGAAGTTAGAAAAAAATTACTTATCCTTATATGTAAGACAAAAAAAATTATATTCTATTCTGTAACGTTTTAAATGATCTACTAAATATACTTAAAATACCAGGATTTTAACTTAAAATCAATGGCACTTCCACCATGTCACGCTTAACGGTTAGGGGGTGGTAATTATTCTTTTTAATGTGATTAGGGGTCCTCGCTTGGCCTGAGAGGTAAAAATAGACAATTACCCACTTCCGCTAAGCGCGCTCTAGCCGATGTTAATCTCAAAAAGCTCAGATTAACTTCTTGGTTTAGAAGGAATCTGCGCCACTTAAGATAAACCTCGGGTGACTTAAATTACCGTATAAGGAACTAAACTAGTAATAATAGAAACACCATGTATAAAAAATTCACAAACACTTTATTAAATGTCCGTAATTAAAGGACTCAAAAGACAATCAAAAATCGATATAATAATAATAATAATAAAATTTGGGGTCCTTACCTCATTGTCATGGAGCAGTCACAATTTTTACTTTACTTTATTTTATTTTATCCCCAGAAATATTTATTAGTATTTATTTTGTATAATTATATTTTTATGTTATATATATTTTACAAACCCCAATTATTTTCTCTGTGATCGATTGCGACCACCTTTTTTGCCGTGCCGCAAAACTCTCAATGACCCCCTAAAAAAAATGACTAGGTTCGATTTCGCAAGACTTCCAAAATCGTCGAGTCAGCACAAAGTTCATTAGTTTTTAACTTAATTGTTATGAAACTATGAAATGCATTCTCTACGATTTAAAAGTATTTCGAAATCGACCTACTATTCAGAAATAATTTAACATACAGGATGTTAAATTATTTACTGAGCCGAATGAAAATAAATTAATTCAATTTAAGGAATAATTGTGACAATATATTTTTTTTATAAGTATTAATGTGAAATACAGTATGTTTGCGGAACTTCTGTGTATTTACCATATGTATTATTATCCAATTCATTAACTACAGGGTGATTTAATAAATACATTGATAGTTAATTAGTCCTGGAAAAGTAGACATATTTTTTTCTATGGTGTTCAATTATTCCTTAGAAGATATTTTTCAAAATTATAGCTGTTTTCTGATTAGTTTTTGAGATACTTAAAAACTTAAAAAAATACTCTCTTTTATTACAGTTATAATTTTGTGTATCTACTATTATTTCAACATCATTTGACACTCCACGCATACATACAGGATTTTCAAAAATATTTGTCTCTACAGGATGAATCGTAAATAAGTAAGGACAAGTTTTTTGATAATTACTTTCATTGTTTTAAAGTTGAAAATATGTACAGAAAATTAATTATTGCTATATTTATTATTGTTAATGATAATACAAAAGATTTTAGGTGCCATTTATACAGAATTCGATTTTTTTAACGAATGTGAAACTCCGTATTTTTAGTTGAGTTTTATGTATTTTTTATAATATCAACATATTATGTATAATTATCCAATTTATTGATTACATGGTGATTTAATGGATATATTAATAGTGTGTCAACAACATTTAATAAGTCGCCCTGTACTTTTAGTCATATAAAGGTGTTTCTTTACTGGTGTATTAATCATTTTGTAGAAAATAAATTTTCAAAAATTACAGCTTTTTAATAGGTTTTTGAGATACAGAATTTGATTTAAGAAATAACCACTTTTTGTTACCTGTTATTCCAGAAAAAAGCTAATCAATTGCATTTTTTTGTAGCTAATTTTACTGTAACATTTTTTGGCATTCGACGAATTTACACAAAGGTTAAAAAAATATGTTCATCTATAAAATGAGTAGCAAAATAGAAAAGATATGTTTTTAATAATGTCTTCTATTTATGTAACATATTATACAAGTTGACTAGTAAAGATCAACGTAGACCAATATGTTTTAATGTGATATGCAATTCTTCTAAGTGACTGGTATTTGTATGTATCTACAATAGTTATATTACTGTACAAGTAAGTATTGAATTATTAACATATTTATAACTATCACTTTCATTAACTACAGAGTAATTTATTATATATATATATATATTAATAGTTGTTCTATCGATTGACATGTTTTGGATATAAAAGAAAATGAATTATTACTAGATTTGTTGCTTGAATGAGAAAAAACACGTTACGTACATGCGATATACACGGGATGAAAATGCTGACGAGGGACCATATTTCCTTTCATCAGCAGTAAGGGAATTAGATTAGATATATTTTATACTTAGTTAATATACTATGTTACAAGTTTTAAGTGCAGTTTTAACAATCAATATATTTATTAAATCACCCTGTAATCAATAAATTGGATAATTGTGCATATGGTAAATAAACAAAAGGCACGTAAAAATACTGCGTTTCACGTTAATACTTATTAAAAAATTTATTGGATTATATCAATATTTACGAATCACTCTGTATTAATGGCACCTAATATTTTTGTAATCATAATTATTAGACATGATAAATATAGCAATAATTTATTTTTTAGTAAATATTTTCACCTTCTAGAACAATAAAACTAATTATCAAAAACACGTCGTTACTTATTGGTGGCTCACCCTGTAAAAGAAAATAATTTTTAACCTCTTTTTATATTTATAGAATGCCAAAGGATGTTACAATAAGATTTGACACAAAATTATAATTGATTAGCTTTCTCCTGAAATAACCGTTATCAAATAAGTGGTATTTTTTAAGTTTAACACCCTCTATCTCAAAAACAAATTATAGAAAAAAACTATAATTTTGCAAAATATTTTCTAATTTCATAGATCATATGTCAGTGAAAAAATATGTATACTTTTACAGGACTAATCAAAAAATATGGGGTTTTTAAAAAAAAATGTTTTTTGACACATTTGATAAATTACCTATCAATATATTTATTAAATCACCCTGTACTCAACGAATTGGATAATTGTACATATCGTAAATATACAAAAGTCACGTAAAAATAATGCGTTTCACATCAATAGTTATAAAATAAAATATTCCAAACCCCAAAAAGGAACTATTATATACCAATTGTCGAAAACAAAAAAAAAAACTCTTCAAAAAAAATATGGAATACAATTAATGAAATAGCTAGAAAAACAGAAAATAACAAAGTACTGAATATAAAAAATAATGAAGGGGATCCGGTAAGTAATACAATAGCTGAAATGTTTAATAATTTTTTCATAGATGTAGGAAAAACCTTAGCCAATAAAATTCAAAGACCTGTCAGCAAATTACAGAGACAAAAATTATAAGTAATCACTTAATTTTTCTCGCACCAATAGACGTAAAAAAATTAATAAATAAACTAAAAAAACAAAAAAGCACCCGGTTATGACAACCTAAAGGCAGGAACACCTAAATTAATCTCAGACTATATTGCATATCCATTTAATAATAAATAAATCATTTGAAATTGGTCAGTTTCCTTTAGATGTTAAAATGTCAATATTAAAACCAACATTTTAAAGTGGGGAGAAAAGCGAGATCAAAATTACAGACTAATATCATTGATATCGCAAAAATATTAGAAAAAATCGTAAAAGTTCGTCTGAATACCGTTTTGAATAAATATCAACTTCTTTTACAATCTCAATTCGATTTTCAACAGGATAAATCAACACAAGATGTCTTAAGTAACGTTACAAGCATAATTTATAACAACTCAGATGCGGAAAAACCAACTATTGGCATATTCCTAGACCTAGCAAAGGCCTTCAGCACCGTGAATCACACCATTCTTTTAGAAACAGTGGAAGACATGGATATACGAGGCATAGCAAAACAATTTTTCACAAGCTACTTAACTGACCGAACAAAAAAAATGAAGATAGAAAACGAAGAAAGTATTAAAGAAGTTATAACTTATGGTATTCCTCAGAGCACGCTGTTGGGTCCAGTTCTGTTCACTATCTAAATAATTTATTTATGAAAGAGGATTCTAGTCAAATCATTAGTTTTGCGGATGACACAGTTCTCATTTATAAAGATATAAATTGGTACCATCTAAAGCTGAAAATCGAAAATGATTTTAAAAACGTAAAAAATGGTTCGACTACAAACTCCTTTCTATAAACTTTAAGAAAACTATTTACTTATTTTTCACCTTGCTAAAATCATCTCTTCACAACTACAATATAAATATTGATAAAGAAAACTGCATTAGACCTGCAAACAGCATTATATACCTGGGAATTAGGGTAGATTCACATCTTAAATGGAAACTCCACATACATTTTTTAACAGAAAATTTAAGATGTATATTAGTATATTATTTAAATTTTACCAAATTACGCCCTTTTTAAATTATAAACAAAAGATTATGGTCTATCATAGTTTAGTTGAGTCACATTTAAAATATGGTATAATAGCATGGAGGGGAGTATCCCGTACATACAACAATGCACTGGATATATCGCAACAACGATTTCTTAAAATTCTCCTTGGAAAACATCGGAGGTATTGCATTGATCTGCATTTCTCAGAAACTGAAATTATGGATATAAGGCAACTTTATTTCTTAGAAGTTGTTAAAAGACAATTCACTCTAAACTCTCAATTACAAATTCTAAATCATATTTATGAAACGAGAAAGGGACAGACATGTTTAACACCTCTTATGTATAATTAAAATAATCAAAATAAGGTTGACAGCTGTGTGCACGTAGTTTAGATTCAAAAGGAAAGACTTGTATTTCGTGCAAAACTTTTTAATTAATAAATGCAAAGCGCTTTCGGTGCTTATCTACAAAAATTGTGGATGTAAACTTACAATTTAAAAAATATAAAATCTGAGTAAGACTTTTAAGTCAAAAGTTAAAATTATATATAAACGGTTATTTTGAACAAATTAACAATTAAAAGATAACAAACAGACTGACAACCCAGTGTTGGGAATAGTGAGTGTGGGATAAGCCCTTACAAATCATATCTGATCTCCAGAAGCAAGTTAGCTTGTGCGGAACTAAGGAATTATACCACCTTCACTATTCGCATTGAGTACAATTGAAAACAAGTGAACAAATTAGTTAAAATTTAAAGAAAATTTACAAATAGAGGGTGACTGTAAAAAATATATTGAAATTTGAATTTAGAATATAATAGTTAATATGAAAAAGGTTAAACGCAGAAGGACAAAGTAAAAAAACTAAAGGTTTTTTTACATTATAATTATAAAAAAGATCTACGTACTGTCTACAAAAGTATCCAACAAGTTCCTGGTCATCCTCACTCCCGAAATTAGATATTTCAGGATATTTACAACTTGCTAAATCATTATTACTATTAGTAATATTTTCAAATTTAAATTTCTTTATATATTCTTTTTTATTAAAGTTGTTTAACGGTGTCCACATGCCAGTGGTGACAAGCGACACTTAAAGACGTTGACCTGTCAAATGTCAATAGAGGAGGTGCGTTCACCTCAGTGTGGAACATGTTTCTCCAAGTGTGATTCGAGTGATTGGAGGTGGTTACCGGAGATCAAAATTTGTTAGTATTAAATTTAAAGATTTGATTTATTTCTTAGTTAAATTTAAATAAATGTTTAATATGAAATGATATTTTTATTTTCAATGATCCTTTTGATGTCAAGAAAAAACAAAAATAAAGTTTTTGATTTCAAAAAATGAAAAACTTCAACATCACTGACAACTGCACCATGGTTTCTTTCGATGTTAGCAACCTGTACACTTCGGTACCAAGGTTTAAGACCATGCCTTTGGTTCGGGAGGTTTTGAGAAGTTCAAACGTTTCTGTCAATAACACAACCATCATTTTACAATTTTTAAACTTGTGCTTATCAAAACATTTCTTTAATTTTAACAATATCACCTTCGAACAACCGGATAGCCTTGCTATGGGATGTGGCCGATCTCCCCTAATCGTTAATAACTTTATGAATCATCTAGAAACCAGTTACAATATTCCACAACATAAAAATATTTTAATCTACCACAGATACGTGGATGACATTTTTTGCCTAATAAATGGTAACGCCAACACAGCTTATAATATTTTAAATTTAATCAATACTATTCATCCCAATATAAAATTCACTCTGGAAGCCGAAAAAGAATGTTGTTTGAACTTTTTGGATCTTTCTGTCAACAGACAGGGTAACAAATTTGAATTTAGCATATTTAGAAAACCCACCCAAACGGACCACGTGATACACTATTCTTCAAATAACCCCCACCAACATAAAATATCTGCTTTCTATTGCTATATTCATAGACTTCTATCAATCCCTCTAAATAAAACTAATTATCTTCAAGAATTAAATATACTTAAACAAATTGCATTTAACAACAGGTATGACCCTGACTTAATTCAATCTCTAATCACCAAAATTAAGTTCAAGAAAATTCAAAAATTAGCCTACCCTAATTTGAGTTATATTAATAATTTTTACATATCAATCGCCTTCTGGGAAAATAACTTAGCTAAGAGCATTTCAAAATGTTTTGCTAACAACGTAGATAACATTAAAGTATCTTTCAAATCAATTAATAAACTAGACTCTCATCTAGTCAACACAAAAGATAAAACGAATCTGTTAGATAAGAGTGGAGTATACAAATTGCAATGCAGCGATTGCGATGCTAGTTATATTGGCAGATTTCTGGGAGTCCGGATAGGCGAGCACATCAAGAAGCCGGACATATCTGCATTCGGACATCACTTGAGGTTCAATCAACATAATTTTAGCCCAACAAAAAATTCCAAATTATTAGTTAACTTAAACACAAAAATTTCAATTTATTAGATTTTTATGAAGATGTTTGAAATTACTCTTGAAAGAGACAACAATATCATCTGTCTCAACACTCAAGTGAACCTTAACAGAAATTTCATACCACTCCATAGTCAACTCAATTAACCCTCTATGATGATGTAAGTCCAAGTCGCTCAATACAAGCCTTTGAGAGCCACTCCCTCATAAACTCGATTTCACCCATCAGAGCCTACCTTTGGGACCATGGTACTCTTTTGATTAAAAATTTTTATGTTCCCTATTTTCTCTCACTCCATCCATGAGTACGCTTGATGAGTGATTTAGAATTTTTAAGACTAAACATCAGATTCACCTCTAGGGAGCACGAGTTCAGTTGTGCCATCTTGGGTTCTCTAAAAAAAGTTCTGCAGAGCCCGGGTTGGTACATCAGAATCACGCGAGTGATATTTTTGTTTTGTCTTGATATTAAAAGGATCATTAAAAATGAAAATATCATTTCATATTAAACAGTTATTTAAATTTAACTAACAAATAAATCAAATTTGAAACATTTTCTTTAAATGCAATACTAACAAATTTGATTTCTTTTAACCACCTCCAATCACTCGAATCACACTTGGAGAAATATGTTCCACACTGAGGTGAACGCACCTCCTCTCTTGACATTTGACAGGTCAACGTCTTTAAGTGTCGCTTGTCACCACTGTCATGTGGACACCGTTAAACAACTTTAATAAAAATGAATATATAAAGAAATTTAAATTTGAAAATATTACTAATAGTAATAATTATGATTTAGCAAGTTGTAAATATCCTAAAATATCTAATTTCGGGAGTAAGGATGACCAGGAACTTGTTGGATACGTTTGAGGACAGTAGGTAGACCTTTTTTATAATTATAATGTAAAAAAACCTTCAGTTTTTTTACTTTGGCCTTTTTCATATTAACTATTGTATTCTAAATTCAAATTTCAATATATTTTCCAGTCACCTTCTATTTGTAAATTTTCTTTAAATTATAACTAATTTGTTAACTTGTTTTCAATTGTACTCAATGCAAATAGTGAAGGTGGTATATTTCCTTAGTTCCACACAAGCTAACTTGCTTCTGAAGATCAGATATGATTTGTAAGGGCTTATCCCACACTCACTATTCCCAACACTGGGTCATGTTACTCTGTTTGTTATCTTTTAATTGTTAATTTATTTTAAATAACCTTATATTATAATTTTAACTTTTGACTTAAAAGTCTTACTCAGATTTTATATTTCTTAAATTGTAAGTTTACAATCACAATTTTTTGTAGATAAGCACTGATGATGGCAAATAAGCCGAAAGCGCTTTGCATTTATTAATTAAAAAGTTTTGCACGAAATACAAGTCTATTCTTTTGAATCTTATGTATAAGTCAATAGGACAGATAAGCTTTTTATATCTTGGACCAAAATTATATAACGCATTACCTGAAATTATTAAAACTCAAATTTCATTTAATATTTTTAAAAGGGATATAATAATATATACTAAAACTATACCCACAATAAAAATACACGAAATAAACTAAATAAAAAGTTAGTCGATCATAAAAAAGAAACATAGCAAATGTTTTTAAATGTTCGTAAATGTTTTTAAATGCTTTTAATGTTTTTAGTGAATCGCTTTATTCGCGTTTCTTCACATTGTATATTAATGTATTTTTGTTTGTTTTTTGTTTATTTTGATATGAATTTACTTAGTCATAATTTTAATTTTGTACTGGATTTTAGTCTTAATAATTTTATATTATTTAATTATTCATGTTACTTGTCTCTTACAAACAAGTGTTTTATGACACTTCGCAAAAAATATTATTCGCACAGTTTTACCGAACTGATGTTTGTAATGTCTTTATTTTGATATTGTGTGAATAAATTATTATTATAAAATTATATTATAATTATTATTATTATATAATCATTACTAGATTTCTTACTGATATAAGTTATAATTTACAACGAAATAATACAGAATAAAAAATTAAAACTAACATCCGAATATTTTTAAAACCCAGGGGTAACTTTAAACATATTTTTAAAGAATAGACCCCAATTTATATGTTATACAAACTTGTATATCAACAAAACCATCCAATTTATAACATATAAACTGAGCTTATGAACTATAAGATCATGATTCATCGTGTCAAAAGCTTTGGAAAAGTCGGTATACACATAATCCCTTGTAGACCCTTCTCTAAAACTTCAAGAAGGAAAGAAAGCATACATTATTAAGCTCAGTTCGGCAGATTTGTCTGACGTAAAACTAAACTGTTGATTATTTAAGATATAATAAAAAAAATCAGTTTTAATGCATGAAAGTATTTTTGGGATTATGATAAGAATGAATGATTTGATACAGATTTGTTGCCCGATTTATGAATTTATTATAGGAGAGTTTGTAAAAGTACCTCTACTCAGTGATTTGTTAAAAATATAAAAAAATGGTATATATAGTACAAAATTAAAATTTTTGTGTAAAATGAATGGAACTCAATCGGGGCCAGACCCTTTATTAATATTAGGTGTTCTTAAATCCTATAAATTTGGATAAAATAAGAAGAAACGCATAATCTATATTGGATTTCGCTATCATTGTAATTTCGGGTTTGCTTTGTGCACAGAGAAGAAAACTAACACATATCTTGGCAATGAAGCTACAGTATCATTTATTGTAATAGACTCGGGTAAAGTATTGTTTTCTTTCCTATATCTTATAAACTTCCAAATCATTTTAATAACTTTTACAACATAATTCTTAATACGGCTTACGTAAGAAGCATGTCAAAAGGGTCAATGATTTTAGTTGACTGAAATGTGTGTAATGTTCAGAAAACCTAATACATTTATACAAATTAATGTACTGTTACAGATCCTTTATTCTTAAACAAATTATTCCATCACTCAAAACATGAAATAAGCACACCATATCAGAAAGTTATTTGTCATGAAAAAGTCTATCCCACTGAGTTGCTTCCAGTCAACGGCGTATAGCTGGGACATTCTTATTACGGAAATCGTAGTAATATTTCGTTCCAGAGAGTGTTTTTTATCAACATAAAGCTGCAAAGTAGTTTCAAGTGAGGGACGGTAAGAGTCTGCTGGAGTTAAAATATCAGCAGCTCTAGAAACTTTGAGTTCATTAGATTAAATAACTAGGCCAATAATAACTTCCATTGACGTTCCTGTTTAATTGAGGCAAATATATTTGAGACAACTTCGGCAGCTTCAGATTCTGCTGCTAACATACTGAGAAACAATAATCTTTCACTTCTCAAACTGCGGACGTAAGATAATACAAAAATAGGTGAAACTGATCAAAGTATTACTTACAGGTGACTTACAAGCGATATGTATTGCGCACAAGATAAATTTATTTATGTTGGCAAATAGCTGTTCAACTAATGCGTGCGATTTTATATATTATGTATAGACGTTATAGTTACTTAGGCCATGTTTAGCAATATTAAAGTCGGTAGTAGTCCAAGTTTTGGTTAGAACAATAATGTAATAAGAACAGTTTGTTGTATTTAGACAATTAAGTTAAGTTGGTTTGAGGTTCTCTAACGTTTTAGTTATACAGAGAGATTCTGAACTTGCCCAGGTCAATATTTTTTATTGTTTTGTTTGTGACGGTCTTGGGTAAAATAATAAAATATTTATATTTGTTAAATCATTCTCACCTTAATTTTGTCGAGCAGAAAGTTCTAATCTCACAGATTCTAAGATTTATATCTGATAAGGAGTTTCGTTTACAACTTTATCTATCGTAATTGCAGTAGTGTTCTTATCTTTTTGAAGTCGCGAGATATCTTTTTTCAAAGAGATAGCTACAGATTTAAGAATCTCGAGTTCACGCAAGAGTTTGGACATATTCTTAAAGAATTAGCGACAATATCAGAATTTGCTAGTAGCCACTAACAACGAGTACTCCATGAAAACGTCGCGGTAACAAACAGATTTATAATAAATTTAACCACAGTTTCTGGGGACAAAAATAAGCTGATTTAAGCTAACTTGCTCACATAAAAAATAGATAGTAAAAAACTTACAGTGTGTTGAGGTAGAATTTTTAAAAGTGTTTATTTGCTCTTATTCTAAAACGACCTAACATATATTTTCATAAAAATGTACATGGAATGTTAGTATAAAATGGCCAATAAAATGGAGTTAGTCGCGCTTAAAATTGTTGTATTGCTATAGGTTTTTAGAACGATTCCTCACTTCTTTGACACCTTAGACAATGAAATTAAGTTATACCACAAACATTCTACATCTGTTTGGAAATGTTTTTGCTTTTTACTATTTGTTTGTTAAAGCCTTAATTACTGAGTTATAATAGGTCCAAGAAAGGTCATAGTGAGAAACACAATGACATTTTTATATTATTGATCTACTTACTAAATATGTATTCTTTTATAAGATTAAAAATGATCGATATTAGTGTCAGTGAAGTTTTAAAATAGTAAAAAACATCGTAGACAAATATTCAGTTGCTAAAGATCAATAGAAGAAGTTTCATTGTGAATATTTTTTACTATGACATTCCTACAGGGGCATATTTCTCAGGAATTAAGGCTGTTGTAAACAAATACTGAGAAGAAAATAAATCAAAATATATGTATGATTTTAGTGGCGTCCTATTCTTAACTAGATTTTATTGTGTAAAAAAGTAGGGGACTCAAAGAAGTGCGAAAATTAGCTTAATCGACTTATTTTCGACCCCAGCAACTGTGGTTAAATTTACTGTATATCTTTGTATTTCACCCTGTAAGTAGTCATTAAAAAATGAATAAGAATACGTTTTACATTTTGTCTACAAATACTAGAACAATTTACTTTCTAACTTTATAAATAAATTTCTCAGCGAAACATTGGTTTTTAGCGTTTTTTTTAAAATAATCCAAATTCGTGAAACAGTTTCTTTGTCAAAAAAATATATTATAACAAGAGGAACAGAAAATATTTATTGGATAACTCATAGAAATGTTTTTAATCAATATCATTTTCTTCACAAACTGGACTCTGATTTAGACTCATCACTACTTGCCGTTGTACCTAAATTATTATTAATTGATTCTAGGTCAGAAACATCTAATTGCTTGCATTTTCCTTCTGACAAAGTCTGAAATACATCTTCTGCTGACTACTTTGTTTTTTTTATCATAAAACCGTTTGCACTATGACCACGCCATCTTTATAGCATTGTACTGACAGTGATATGGAGTTCTTAATATTTTGTGCCCATATTCTTTAACATGTATCTAGGTGGAACTCTTTTAGTGATAGATTTGATGTACAACTTCCCAAATATGATATTTCATACCATTGATTGGATAATTAATGTTCTTTTCCGGCAAACATTTTATCTTTTGTCAAACTATAACATGGAATTGGTTTCACGTACCGCGAATAATAACTGTTATTATTGAATATAATTAAAGACGGATGTTCCAGACTATATATAAATTTCGTCCTAAACCATTTTTCAAAATTTTCTGTGTTCATAATCCTCGGTTTTTGTTTGGCTTTTAAATATGAGGTTTGCATTTTTTATAAACCCTTCTTCAATGCCACCATGGATAATTATGTATCGAATTCCGTCTCCTATTTTTTTAATTGCTCTAGCTATTTCTCCATTTTGCCAACTTTTTCTCTCACTTCCCTTGCTATACACCCATGTATCATTCATAAATACAGGCAATCAAAAAAAAAAACTACCTGTTACAGCGAATTCAGCGAGTTAAAATCGAAAATAAAGTAAGCTCCGTGTCTAAAGTGCTATATGGCGTTCCACAAGAAACCATTTAGGGGTCAATATTTTTCACAATATATATGAACAGCATATCTAGAATAAACGGTTTTACGGACACATCAAATGATACACTGATGATACTGTCATTATATTTACTGACACTAAGTGGGATGATGTTTTACATACTGCAAAAGTAGACTTACAAAAAATAGGTATGTGGTTAAACTATTATGTTTTAATGTTTATAACCAAGATATAAATTGTGACTGTCAAACTATCGAAAAAACCTCATCTATTAAATATTTAGGTGTACTGTAATTTTCTTTTTTACAGTGTACGGACCTTCCGAGTTTCTTTGAAATTTAGGACATAGACCTCGTTTTCGTCGTAGAATATACAGCCAGACGAAATCTCCCTCCTGGTAGCTGGTCTCTTCTGTTCTTTTGCCATAATGCCTCTTCATGCAATCTCTAGCTAGCTGCAAATTGGTACGGACTAATTTATGAGTATCTTCCATCTTCTTTCGAAGTTCACAGACATATTCTTCTCCAGCCCTGTCATCACCAAGTTTACAACCTAATACCAAGTCACATGACAAACTTAAATCTCTACTACCAAACAAGACTTTTGCAGGTGTCTGACCTGAAGCATTCACTGCAGATTGGAACGCCTTCAAAAAGAATGAAATGTGTTGATCCCAGTTCCTTTGATGTTCGGAGACAACCTTTAACAAATATCTAGTAAGAGTTCGGATCATTCGTTCCACCATTCCATCAGATTAAGGGTGAAGTGCTGTGGTTCTGGTTTTTCGAATTCCCAGTCTCTTACAAACTTCTTGAAATAGTTTACTTTCAAAGTTTCTTCCTTGATCCGAATTTAATTCAAGTGTAATTTCAAATCGACTTCACTAGCATGTCGGCTAATGTGGCAGCTTCATGGTTGGGAACAGCATATTCGTCTACCCACTTGAAAAAATAGTCCGTCACTGCGAATATGTATTTATTTCCTGCGTCGCTCTGCGGTAAAGGGCTCAGTATATCCACAGCAATTCTTTCAAATGGGCTTCCTACAATATACTGTTGCATCTTAGCCCTAGGTTTACGATGAGGCCCATTGCTTGAAGAACAAGTGGTACATGTCCGACAACAATCCCTAATGTCATCGGAACAATTTACCCAGTACAGTCTTTCACGTATCTTTTGCAATGTTTTTTTTACGCCTAAATGACCCCCTGAGGTTCCATAATAAAGGTGTTTTAATATCTCTGATATTCAAATTTTCGGGACTACAAGCTGCTTTTTGGATTTTATTCCATTTTCAATTAATCTTTTAAGGAGTTCATCCTCCACTATCAAGGAATTCCACTGTGCCCGGTATGACTTTAACATCGGTGGAGACGACGACACTTCTTGCCAAGTTGGACGACGATCGATCGATTTCTAATCTCTTAATTTCATCAAAACAGGATCTTTTTCTTGCCGTTCCTGAATATTTTAGGGTGTCCATTCATCACTGACAATTTTAATGTGGTACAAATTCTCCACTTTCTGCTGCAGGGCAGCTACAATGGGAGAAATTCGGTTGGCATGGTCTTCTGGAGAGGGCATCAGCGTTGCGGTGGCTTACTCCCGATCGATGTTCGATTTCAAAATCGTAATTCTGTAGCTTTTCGAACCATCTTGCTACTTGACCTAGATTTTTGAAATTAGGTAACCACTTCAAACTGGCGTGGTCGGTCCTAATTAGGAATTTTATGCCATGGAGGTATTTATAAAAATGCTCAACGGACTTTACAACGGCAAGAAGTTCTCGCCTGGTGAAACAATAGTTTCTCTCCTGTTTTGTTTGACAGCGTCTTACTGAAATAACCGATGACTTTTTTCCGAACATCCTGCAACTGCGACAAAACTGAACTAATTCCTATATTGCTGGCGTCGTAATCCAGAACGAATTTTCCTTCAGAAAGCAAGTAACCAAGTATTGGGGCTGAGGTCAATTGTCCCTTTAAAGTGACAAATGCAGCTTGGCACTCTTTATCCCAGCTGAAGCTTCTACCTTCCTTGGTCATCCGTGTCAACGTTTTGGCAACGTCTCCAAATTTCTTAACGAATCGGCGGTAGTAGGAGCATAGACTCAAGAAGCTTTTAAGTTGACGCTTATCGGATGGGATTGGTCATTGTTGAACTGCCTGTATCTTAATAGGGTCCACGGTAACGCCTTGTCCGCTTATTATATGGCCCAGATAGCCCACCTTGGTTTGGAATAGGTGACACTTTTTTAAGTTTAGTGTCAAATTAGCAGCTTGTAATTTCTTAAAGACCTCTTCGAGATTCACCAGATGTTCCTCGGAAGTCTTGTCCATCATAATGACATCATCCAGATAAACAAGACAGGTTTTCCAAGACAAATGTCTTAGGATGTTTTTCATGAGCCATTCGAAGGTAACAGGAGCGTTACAAAGGCCAAATGGAAGAACCGTGAACTGCCACAAACCTGATCCGCTAGTGACCGCCGTCTTTTCTTTGTCGATCGGATACATTTCAAATTGCCAATATCCACTTTTCAAATCTAGCGTGGAAAACAACTTGGAACTCACCAAGGAATCAAAAGCGTCATCGATTCTTGGTAAAGGATAACTGTCCTTCTTGGTGACATCATAAGGCTTGCGGTAGTCGACGCAGAATCGTGTTGATCCATCTTTATTCCTCATCAGAACCACAACAGAGGCCCACGGACTCATAGATGGTTTAACCACTCCGTCCCTAACCATCTCCTGGAAAACTATTTCGGCCTCTTCCTTCGTAACTTGGGGAAGTCTTCGTGGCGCTTGCCGGATAGGATGAGCTGCGCCTGTATCGATCTTATGTTTAACGACATCCGTTCTTCCTGGTTTACTATCTTTAGAACCAAAGACACGTTAATATCGGTTGAATAGGTATTTCACCTGTCTCTCTTCGTGACTGGATAAGGACGGATCTATAGCTGCTCAGATTTAGTTGGTTTGCCATTTCATTTTCCGAAGCGCTCACCTAGTGAATCACGGCTGTTACGGGCTCGAATGTTCCCACCTGTGTGCCCTTTTTAAGAGTAACGGGATAGTCGTTAACATTTATTATGCGAACAGGCACGTTTGCAGCTGACGTGATGAATGTCTTACCAACAAAAATATTATTTCCTTGTCGTGATTTCTAGGCTCTACTAATTTGTATTTTAAAACGTTTATTTACTGGAAATACAAATTTTTAAAACGAATACGATTAACATCTATCTTTTAATCTGACTAACAATTATTTTTATCCCCGACAACTATATCTACTTCCACTAGTTGCAACTCAACATCTACTTTCTAATATCTTGGCAGTACTAGCCGACTAACTCGTTACAATACTATAATTATGTACCTATAACCTGGCATGTAGTTTTTATACGACTCAGGAATTGCAACAGTAAAAAAAAATTCTACGTTAAATAGGTTTTATTTTACCTACTATCATTCTTACTGTTTCTCGTTTCCTTTCATATCAGATTTCCTCATAGTAATTAGTTTACATTAAATTAATAACAAAGATATTTAAAGATATATCAATATTCAAAAACTTTTTTCTTCTATACGTTACCTTCCAAACTATACCAAACTCCAACAAATACATTCCAGAAACAACAATCCTAATTTTCATAAAGATAAACCTAAACCGTAGATTAAATAATATGTTATTGCGAATTTATCCTGCAGACCGTCCCTTCATTATCCTTCCGCACTGTTATCCTTTATCTCATCGGACATGTCCCATACCGTTGTGATTCGACACAGTCTAAAAATGCTTTCAACTAATTTGCCCTCTTCCTTTATATGTCCTCGTCCCGTTTTGGCTTTGATCCAAATTATTTTTGCCAAAATTATTAGAGAATATTGCGAACGGTGATTTGACAAATTGCAGCTTTTTACGTTCGTCGTCGATAATTCTAATGGAATGCTGATGTTGAGATTCAGAGAGATTTGTTATAGAACCAAATTATTTTTTTTATGATTACTGAAAGGTTATTTCCTAGATTAATATTTACTTTAAACTCGACCTGGAAGCTCAAAAGTCCAGTTAAAATACCTTATAATATTCTAATTTGAATTCTTATTTTAATTCACATATTTTAAAATCTGCTAAAGTCAAAAAATAAAGTAAAATCATTAAAAACTTCATCAATCAGAGTAATCATTTCTATGTTATATGTATATTCAAAAACAATGTAGGTAATTTTTATATTAAAATATAAATTGATTAATTAATGTCTTTAACCAATATGTCCGTATTCAAGTTAATTACAAATTAATTTGATTTTTGTTACAATCTAATCAGTTTTATATATTTTATAAATGAATTCGACTAATTAATTTCTGTCGAAATTTTATAAATTAAACGTAAAATAAAAATTAATTAATTTTATATTTATTCAAAGATAACTTCGAAAGTTTCCTTTCGATTTATTTAAATTTGTGGCACCATAAAATTAAATATTTAACTTTTCAAATGATTCACCATCAAATCTGAGTCTAAAGTTATCGTGTGGAACATCGCATTAGGTTCAAATTTTACATTTCTTTTAACGGATATAGGAATAGCAGCTTCAAGGCAATTTCTTTTTTGTTCATTCACCTTCGTTCTTATGTATTGATTTGCCTATGTACCTAATTTCCCTCTGGATTATTAAAATATGGCTTACTGTCCCAGTTTGGATAATGTATGATACCATTTTTTTATATTTTTGGAATAATTTTAAAACTCTTACTATTATAGTCCAATTAAATAACGAAAAAAGGCCCCTTCGAGCTAACATTAATTTGTAATTGGATGAAACAAAAAGGACCTTGTGTATTTTGATGTGATCTTTTCGAAAAAAAAAAAAAAAAGATGTAGCAGTTTTTCATTTTTTTTTAATTAGGAAAAACCGTGTTTTCCGGAATTTTCCATTGTAAAAATGCTAATTATCTGGGCAAGTATCATTTCGATAGTGAAAATAAATGCACCATTCGAAAGAGGAGGCAAAAATAGTTCGGAAATTCATTGCACAGGCGAATTTCTCGCCGCCAGAAGTGCTTTTACCAAAAAGTCGTTTTTTCGTTTTTTTTTTATCAGAACCATGGACATGAAATTTGCGATGAATTTTTGGCGAAATTATAAATGTTAGACATATGTGCCCATGAGAGAAGTTGCGTATTTTTTTGTTGGCTCTCAAATAAAATAAGTCCCGCGGCGAAATCTGCCATAATTTTTCGGGAATTCGCAGGAAACCGGAAGGGGTAGTTTTTTAAATTTTTTTCCCATATGATTTTTTCCGGGTTTTCCGAAAACATATATTTGAAAAATCTAACTTCGCCATCGAAAAAAGCACAAAAAAATACACAAAAAGGTATACTTTAAAAATGTTAGGAAATTAATCCTAAGCCTGAGTGTAACTTCCAACTTGGTGATAAGCTTGCTTTTTGTTCTCTATCTGGTTTTTAGTTATTTACAAGAAAACTTGAAATGGGAGAAGATATATATGCATGACAAAAATACGTATTTTCTAGTTACGTTCCGAACTTTTTGAAAAAAATTGCAAAACAATTTTTTCTTAATTTCTCGTACTTTTTTCTTAATTAATTCGAAAACTAATTACCTGAATAGAAAACTGTTTCCATCAGGTGATAAAGAAAAAAAAAGACACGAAAAACTGTGGCATATACATTTTTTCTAGCATCCACTGTTTTCTGAGCGCACGTGTGCAAAGATCGGTAATTATCGCGAGAATTGAAGCTACTCGAATTTTCTGGCAATTGGGAGAGAAAGTAAGCTTGTTTCTCATTAAACTTACTGATTCTAATATATTTTCATTCTGTAAAGTGCCCAAATTACGGAAAAAATCGACAGTGTGCTTGTTTTTTCTCAAAAAAAAAGGGAAAATGTTGGATTTAAGAAAAACCAGTCGCTTTACGAGCAATTTTCTAAGCACAAAAAATGCGTAGTTTTCGGTTATATTTCGAATGTCATAGGTCGCATTGCAAATCTGCAATAGTTCACCTTCTGCAAGTATCTGATGACATAATAAACACAGGCCAGCCATTGCAACCTGGAAACAAAAAATTATAGCACTGTGATAGAATTTTCTTAATTTAGGAACGTACTTAATCAATAAATTGCTGAAGAAGTTCGAAAAGCCACGTATACACAGAGCTTGCTAAACACGGTTATTAAAAATCTATACCGATGAACACTATCAAGCGATTCAATTTGTAAAAATATGACCGTTTGAAATTTAAACTTGTCAGATAGCGGAAGCCGAGACCATTACTATCCTTGATGCGACGTGCGGCTAATTTGGCGGTAATTCTATATTTTGAACAAAACTCAAGAAACGTCTTATAACAAGTCAGTAAAATTTAATTTAATAAATTTTAAGCCTAATAAATTTAGATATGTAAGAAATTTAAAACTGGAAAACGCAAAATAATCAAATTACAGTAATGTAGTGAATACACGAGTGATGGATCCCGCGGAGCGCGTGTAATGGGACTTTTGTCGGGAGAATTCTACAACTTAGAAGGAACATACACACTTTAAACTTTGTATATACATTTAGAAGACATTAAGTTTGGGTTTGCTTAATTTTTAGACCAAAAAACTAAAAATTGTCAATTTTAGGCAACTTTTTTCAAAAACCGTGTTTTTTGGTCGTCACTCAATGAACAGTGGTCAAAAAACTAGATAAAATATATTTGTAGAATCTTCCGTAATGTAATCGTATTCTAAACACAATAGAGTACAAAAAAAAAAAAGTTTTGAGCCATTGGGTGCATTTTTGGCATTTTTGTGCCACTTCAAACTTTAGAAAAAAAAATTAGTTTTTTTTTAAGAAAAAAAAATTATTTAATTGTTTTATATCTTAGCCAATTATGGTCCGATGTAAATGAAATTCACACACACATAAGATTTTACATTTAAGAGTAAGCTTTGTAAGTGGCATTAAAAAAAATCAAATAGTTTGGCCGTTATAGGCAAACAATGAAATTAGGACCGCGGTACAATTTGCCCTTCCGCCATATGCCAAATTTTGGGATTTCTCTTGCCCTCTTCTGGAAATAACTACTCACATCCCTTAAGTTCAAAACGCATTTTTGTTTTTTTCAAATATCTTAATTTTTACCAATGTTATGAAGAATTTAGTGTTTGAACATTTAACAAATTCAATTTTTCGACCTTCGTCGCCTCAAAATACTAAACAAATTTCAATCGTCCATACCGCGAGAACGGTGCATCAGATCAAAATTTCTCAAGAGACATAAAAATTAGCATTTTTTTCTATGCTTTTAAATGTCGTTAACTGCGTTTTAAAAATATTGATTTATTTCCGACATGCGCCTGCGCAAAATTGAAAAATTGACAAAATCCAAAATTTCGGCACTTTCGAAAAACTGCTACATTTTGTTTTGCCTTTTTTCGAAAAGATCACCTCAAAATACATAGAATCCATTTTGTTTCATCTAATTACAATTTAATGTAAGCTCGAAACCCGTAATTTAATTCGATTATTAACTATATATAAAAATATTTACTCATAATACTGTTAGTGTCTAAATTTTCGGATAATAATTTAGGCTCGTGTGGTTTTGGGTAAGAAAATTTTAAAACTAACAATTTTAAGACAAATTAAAATACCTAAAATGAAATCTGCAAAGTTGGACAAGCCAATTATCCGTATTTATCGTATTTGCATTCGTTAATTTTACATTCCAATTATTATTATTTTTGCTTTGATAAAGACAAATTTTGCCTCAAAAAAAATAAACATAAATTTAATATAATGTTCTACGATAATTTTATTTCACAGGTTCTAGAAGTATATTTTATACAAGTTATTTAAAGCAATCAAGCAATCTCGATCAAATTTAATATCAGTGTTAAGTACCGTACAAGGTACAAATTTTAGTATTATAAAAAATGTGACAAAAACCGAAATTGTTGTTAACCAGATATTTTATTAATATAAGTAGAAGTTGTGCCAAATTAAGTTTAAATTATTGAAAACTGAAACGTATTGCTCGTAGGAACTAAAGTGGCGCATTTTTAACAAAGTATGTTGCCCCCACGTGACGAAGTATTGCTAAAATCAACTGGTGAATGTCTTCTTAAGAAATAAGATGCCAATGTTACAAAAGAGCTTGTTGCAGTTGATTTAAGGTTAAATGAGCAGGAACAATTCTTTGTCCAAGCATGTTCCTTGCATGTTCAATTGGGTTAGCATTAGGAATTTAAGCTGTTCACTCCAAGACAGGAATGTCTACGTCGCCACATAGAGGTATTTGAACGATCTGCGCAGCCAAAATTATTTTTTGGTCTGTATCAATACTAATCGATACTATTAAATAAAACAAAGCTTTTAATATTTGATCATTATTTATTGATAAAAAAAATAATTGAACCTATCTAACATTATTCAGATAAATTCTCATCTTCGCTTTCTAAAGAATAACCAGATTTACAGACGTTAGTTAACTTATTGTTTCTGGCAAAAAAATAATTCAAGTTTCTTCTTTAACGTTCCTCATGCTACTCAAGAGAGGGTCTGAACTTAGAAGTAGGCAATTAAAAATATATCTTGTCTGTTCTCTAGAGAATTTTCGCGCTATGAGCGAAAATGCTTATTTGACAGCCATACATTTTTTTATTATAGCTGCATCATAGACGAGAGTTATGTATATTGTTGGCGTTATTAGGTGCCAAGAGTACATATCCATATAAAAAAAAACGCAGCGTCTGATGCGTATTTGTCATATTTTTTAATATTTATTATATGTCTGCTCGAAATCGTTTCTAGCATGACCTTTAATTGATAAATTAGATCTTAACTAATTCATGTTATTTTGGAAGCCACTTGCGGGTCTTCAAAAAATTTTTGGCTCGCATTTCCTTCATTTGTATTGCCAAACCTGTTTCTATATGAAATCTTGCCTGCATTTCCAGTTCTCTTTCTTTTTCAGTATTTTTTTCCATTTTAGATTTTCTCTCTCTGTATTTTTTACTGGTAATTTATAAGCCAAATGGAGAATACTTTTAAAAAGACAAATTCTTACAAGCAGAACTGAAAGTCAAAACTCCATAGTTTCCGAACTAACCTGTTTTTTAAAATTTCTTAGAAGTTGCACCACATAGGTAACATCGGCTTGTGGATTTCGTGACAGTGTCAGCATTGCAGACTTTTCCCTATACCATGATAAATGCATGTTTTACTAAGAAGTTGTTTCCATTTAAGTGCACCTGTTCAGTTTCCCTAAACAGAGTAAAATAATTCATTTTCCCATTTATTTCCAACTTGTGTTTTTATTTTAAAAGCAGTACTCATTGTAACATCTACCTAGCAAAGGGTGCATGTGGCCAAGTTATCAATTTTATGGATACGACCGACCAAGGATACTTAACTTCTTTATTAGGATTGGCCAATCATATCTACTGTGTACGTTTTACTGTGTTACGTCATTTCCAGATTAGATATTTATAAATGCTTGTGTTGTTTACATGTTTGTACATGGTTTTTAGTATTTTTGGGATTATTTTTGTAAATTTTTAATTGACTGTACTTTTTAAAGTGTTTTTATAAAGAGTATTTTGATAAAATGTTGGGGAGCTCCTCATTTACTTATTTGAAGCCACTCGAAGTGCTGCAAAAGAGATTCATTAAAATAATTTACAATAAACCTTAAATATATCCTACAGATCTATTGATTATTGAAAGTAGATTGTTTAATATTAGGCAATTGTTTGTGTTCAGTACTATTATATTTATTTGCAAAAATAAATCTATCTTAAATAATATATCTTACGAATATAATTATAGATTAAAAAGAAGAAATTGTGTTTTAGTTGATTACTCAAAAGTCAATTACTTTTAATATCCGTGACCTATGCGACACATTTTATTTTTTAATAATCAACCTAATTTTAAGTTTTGTAGGTTTTATGTACAATGTGTACTATTTGGGGCACAATGTGTGCTAGAGGATAAACTTTTCTGAGTGATTTACTTCTACACTAAAATCGTAATGTTTCAATGATCGGTGCAGTAAAAATGGAGTAAGACTCCGATATTATGAAGATAGTACATATAAATTGTCAATTATGTTTAAGGGTGGTTCTTATATCTATTTTTGTATTCAAATATTTTGACTTGTTCTGTACATAATGGATCAATAAAAAATTATTGTTTTCAATTTGTGATACTTGTATTTTTCTTATATATGAATATTCCATTGGGAATTTAATAAAGATATGATTAATTGTTTTTAAATGTGTGCTATTAGAAATGTTCTGAAAAATATTATGCCATCACCGCCCACAACTGCTTGTATTGTATGTAGCCATTGAAAGCAAATATACTTATGTTTTGTTGTTGAATTCAAATAATAAAGAGTTTTCCTATATTGTTCCGTTTATTTCGAATACCTTAAACGGTTTATATTAAAAAAAAAAACGTCTCATACATGACATTGCTATTGCTATTCTTACTTTTCACGAAATATATGCCTGAGCAGTTTATAATCGTGTTCATTTTTAAACTCAAGCATTCGATGGTCCGGAAACTACTTCATTTTCCCAAATACTTCCGATGACACACGATACATTAAACAATCCTATAGAGAGTCAAGTATCCTTGCAACGGACAAAGGGTTCATGATGTAGGCCACTCCTTTTTTGAGTAGCATCTGAAACCATGCCCACGCGCTATGAATATACGCTTTACTTTTAATATTTACAAGTGCAAAAGTAATAATTATTTTGTGACCCGGTGGTTGTTGTTAGTTTTAGTAATATAAAATGTATTTTTGACCAGTTAAAAAGGTTTAATCCTTTGTTGGGTTTAGTGAATTAACAAAATTTTTAAGCTAAATACTTTCTTCTTTCGTTGAATCAGTACTCTCTTTTATAAAAAGAAAACTTATGGGTCAGCAATACCGTGCAGAAGTGGGTGTTGAGCTTTCCCATACAATCTTTACAATTTTTTTACCATGAACCAATTGTAGCGGGACGAAACAGCTCTGAAATATGTTAGTAGGTATGTAAGTCGGCATCATTTTCAAATTTTTGTTTGAACTGATATTGCTGAAATCCGTCGCAACTCCATTTGCAAATTATCTTTAAGCTAACTCCTTCTTGCTTATTCAGTATTATCAGGACTTCTTCTAGGAAGATTGAGAAAACGCATAACCGTAAGGTCAACTAAAGACTGTAAATTGCTTTTTGCGCTGGTAGTATTTATTATGCATGAATGTGCAGGTAGGTAGCATTTTTTTTACTTTTGTAAAAGACTATAAAAAGGGTAGAACTTTTTGTGATTTCATACTATCTACGAGTCAAATCAGATTCTACGAACATTGCCAATACTTTTAATGGTGTAAGATAGCAAGTGGCCTCTCTCGTCTCGTCTCGTAGGGCGAGAGAAAACTGTTCTCTCGTCTCGACGAGAAAGCGCTTCTCTCGATCGAGACAGCCTTCCTCTCGTCTTGTCTCGTCTCGTCTCGTTTCCCTTGTTCCTCTCGTGATAAAACAATATCAAATTTAAATTTGAAAAAGACAAAACATGAAAAAACGGTAAAATTTGTAGGACAAAAACAAATAATTTTTCAAGTAATTTGAGCATTAGTACTAGGGATGCGCAAATTTTTTCAAATATCGATGTGTCTGTAAACATCGATGTTTTTCAAAAGGGTTCATTGAAGAGCAAAAAAACAGGAAAAAGAAATTTAAACCATCAAATTAAACGTGACGCTTAACAAAAAACCAAGAAAAATTGAAAATAAAATCATCGATGTTAATGTAAAAATCGATGTTAGCAAATAACATCGGATTAAAAAACATCGATGTTGAACATCGATAATCGAAACCTAAAAATCGATGTTTTTTAAACATCGATACATCGTGCACATCCTGCATTAGTACCCAAATTTGGCAATAGGAAATACTTATGTCTCTCTGTCTGTCCATCTGTCACAGTCGTTTTAGAATTGAAATTTGAAGTAATAAGTGGCCCAGATTAGGCGTTAACTAAAAACAAAAATACTTTGTTTTGTAAGTCAGTCAGGGAGGGGGAAGAGGTTAAATTAGAAGTAAGATTTTTTCTAATGCAATCCTGCGATGTCAAAAGAAAGCATTTTGTAGTATGTTTTTAAAATGCAAGAAGATAGAGACATAAAACAAAAAAGATGTGAAATTAGAGAAACATGATATATAAGTTGTAATGAAATGCACTTTACTTGAGAAGTAAAATAGAGGGCGTTACTATCTTTAAATTTTCTAATGGAAAGTAAAGTCATGTAATACCTTATTTGAAAGATTTTTATTATATTTACTTCCAAGCAAACAGTTTTAATTTTGTTATTTTGTTCTGTTTTTACAAAAATTGCATTCTTGATAATCCTCGTGTGCCCCAATAATCCAAGAAATGTTAGATAATGTTAAAAGATAATTTTTTAATAAGTTTTTTTGCTAAGAAGTTATGAAAAATGTAATACGTCAAGTGGTTTTTAAATCACCTTTGATACTCTTAATTTATTTATTTTAGTAAATACAAGAAGCGTTTCCTTAATAATAAACAATAATTGTTAATACGAGAGTTACCAAGAATGTAACTTATTAGTAAAGGCCCAAAATATGTCTGTATAAGAACAAAAATTGTCATTTGTGCAGTGTTCCCTCTAACAGTAAAAAAATGCTTAAAGTTATAAAAGATACTGACTACTCTGTACTAGCCAAAATGTTAATTATCCATTGTATACTATTGTAAAAAACAGCATTTATAAGGTAATATACCTCCGGTAATAATCCTTTGAGGTTGAAGCGGTTAATAAGAAAAAGAATTTAACCTACTTTATGAATTTATTTAATGTAATTTCTGTAAAAATATAAAAACCTAAATCTAAAATATAGAAAATATCTTTTAAATGAGGTATCACATAACCCTACTTTCCATAAGACAATTTAAAGCTAGTAACTCCCTCTATCTTACGTGTCTCAAGTAAAGTGCATCTCGTTATAACAAAAAGTTTTACCTCGTTTTTGTTTTGTTATATTTTTTCATTTAGAAGTTAAAATAGAGGAGGGTACACTTTTCGTCCTCACTGTATATAATACATTCATGTGTATTACCTTTTCTTTGACAGTTTTTCAAAAAAACGCTTAAAAATTTTCAACTTATCTTCAAAAGTAACCTCACCAAAGCAGAATGGATTAAATATAAGAAATGATTGTATAAATTTTAAATAAATTAAATGAGAAATATTTTTTCCTATAAATCACTATTTATAAAATCCTAATAACACAAGTATCATTTGTTACCATTTAATATTTATAGAATAGGTGTGTTATAGTTAACTTTTTGACTATCTCGAAATCTATTGTGTTAAAATTTTAAGTTACGATAAGCAATTGAAAATTTCAAATAAGCAAAGAGAAAATTTTTCGAGAGAGCCCGAGAGAGTTCGAGAGAAACGAGAAATTCTCGTCGAGAGATGACACTCTCTCGTATCGTCTCGAATCTTTTTTCGAGAGAAAATTTCTCTCTCGTCTCGTTCGAGACGAGACAAGACGAGACGAGAGACGAGAATCTCCCGTCTCGCGGCACCACTAATTTCGATTTATATCTAGACATTTTATGTGGATTTATATCTAGACGTTTTGAATTCCTCTCAAGACGTTTTATGATTTTTATACCTAGAAATTCGGTACAATCTGATGACCGTGGTTTGGTTCATCTATAGAAGATCTGCACGTTTCGAGTTAAGTTAGAATACCATAGAATATCACGAGGTCGTTCAAGTTGAAGAATTAAGAATAAGGATCCCGAATCCCTTTAAAGAAGGCCTGAAGAATACCATGCAAATAAACATTCCTTATATTACCTCTTTCTAAGAACGGATAAGTGCTTTTAAATAAATCATCTTAAATTTGAATTTAGTAAAACTATGTGAATTAGAATTTATTACTACCTTATCTAAAACTTGGATTAAATATAATTTGTTAATGGTTAGTGATTTTCTATATTTTTATCACTAATCTAAAGTCAAGTATAGTAAGTTTTAAATATAGTGGTGCCCAACTTCTTTTTCAAAGTTATTCGAGTTATTTAATAACCTAACCCACACCTAACCAATTGAGCTTAAACACATTATAACACATAGATAAAATATCAAGTATCACGTTACAAGTGCCTTACGTGGTCGACTTGGCCCTTTTTGTGTGACCACGGGAATGTCAAAGGTTGAATTATTCTATTTGCGAAATAAATCTTCCATATTATGAGCATTGTTTAATTTTGGATTTAAAGAGTGAATAATTGCGTTTTAAGCACTCAATTTGGCCTTCTGTGTATCCTTCGCATGACAAAAGCTCTTCATTTAAGGAATTTAGTTTTTCTTTAAAATTAGGTAAATATTGATTCTGCTTGCGGTCAAACAAATATTTACGCTCGAGGTGCTTTGCGAACCTAAAATAAAAATAAATTTTTAAAAATATATTTAGTATAATTATATTTTCGTAAAAAAAAAGTATTAAAATATTACTTATCTGTGATTTTCCGCTGCTCCTTTGTTGATTACTCAGTACACAAAGCTCTAAACTTTCGATTGTTAGAGGAATTGTAATAGGATCTAGGTTAGGTTAGGTTTAAAATGAGTGGGATGATCTCATCGCCTTCCACTGCGACCCAGATGGGTCTATTGTGGCTCGTAACTAACTTATAGTTCACCGTACAAGCCACACCTTTTGATGAAGGTCATGGTTGAATTGGGTGAGACTTCTCTAAAGTCGGTAGGCTCCAGTCGGGTAAATCCGAAGATCTGGAACCTGGTTCTTTCCAGAGTGGAGCAGATACGTAGAATGTGCTCTGCAGACTCGTCCTCCACGCTGCAGAATCGACAGTCCGATGTTTGTTGCAGACCTATCCTTCTCATGTGGTTTCCCAGACGGCAGTGTCCTGCCATCAGTCCAGTGAAAATGCGTAGATCTCTCCTACTCCATTCTCGGATCTGAGCAGAGGCGTTCATGGAAGGGTTGTTTATAAACGCCTTCGAATGGGTTAGCCCTGGGGTATCTCTCCAGTTCGTGAGTGTTGCACCCTCCGTCCATTTTTCGATAATTCCTTTGGCAGTGCTTTTTGCAATGCCCAGGAATGGTTCTGGTCCTATGAACACAGATTCGGTTCCTCTTTTAGCAAGTGCGTCGGCTTTTTCATTGCCCTCCACACCACTGTGTCCCGGAACCCAAATCAAAGTAACTTTGTTCCGGGCACCGAGACACTCTAGGGTATTTATACAGTTCCAAACCAGCTTTGAGTCAACTTGATTGGAGCTCAGGGCCTTAAGGGCTGCCTGGCTATCTCAGAAGATCGTTATAGTCTTGTTTGCAAGGAGAAAATTAATCAACTCTCTCGCTCCCAATTCTATAGCAATTATTTATGCTTGGAAGATCGTGGCCAGAGAACCTAGGTTTATTGATATGTCAACTCTAGGCCTCTGGCCGAAAACTCCCGCTCCTACTTCTTTTTCAGTTTTGGAGTCTAGTCTGCCTGGAAGAGGGTTTTTTCCCCTTTGCTCCATGCGTCTTTCTCTGAAATGAGGACGCTGTATGGCTTTTCTATGTGCTGTCGGGGAACTAGCGAGTCCGAGACCATGCCGAGGATGGGGTGATTATTAATTTTACTCATCAGCCCCGTCTTGTCCCACCGCAGTTCTTCGTAACATTGACTACCCACTTTGAGGAGCCTGTAGGAGACCATTCTGGCCTCCCTTTCCAACACAATGTGGAGAGGGGTTAGGTCCAGCATGGTCTCCATGGCTCCCGTAGGTGTAGTTGACGTTGCTCCAGGTATGGCGAGACACGCAAGCTGCTGTTTTCCAACCAGCTTTGCTCTAGCCGTCCGTTGGAGTCCCTTGTCCCACCATACGACAGAGCCGTACGTAACCATGGGTTTTACCACTGTTTGGTAGATCCAATAGGTCAGTTGAGGACTGATCCCCCATGCTTTGCCGCATATACTTCTGAGTGTCCAGAGGGATAATCTGGCTTTGTTAATGGTTTTTTCCAATTGGGGGTTCCAGGTGAGTTTCTTATCTAGGGTGATTCCCAAATATTTCACCTCCTTCGTAAAAGGAATGGTTTCCACAGCCAATGTAGGTTGTCGAAGCTTGTCGAGCTTCCTTCTCTTGGTGAAGGGGACAATAACAGTTTTGCGGGGGTTAACAGACATCTGCTCCCTTTCGCACCATCTGTTGATTGTTTTAAGGGCTTGTTGAAGGATGTTGGAGATCACCTCTTCGAACTTTCCCCTAATTATGATAACCAGAACGTCCGCATAACATTGGAAATCCACCCCCTGTCGGGAGAGATCGTCTAACAGGTTATCCACCAGAATAGTCCACAGTAGGGGTGAAAGTACGCCGCCTTGTGGACATCCTCTGGCAGGCCTGAACGTGACAGTCTCTCCTTGCAGTGATGAAGTGATGTTCCGGTTTGCCAGCATGCTTTTGATCCAGTTACAAGTTAGTTTGTCGATTCTTCTTCTTTCAGTAAAAGAGAACCAAGACTGAAGAAGGGCGTTGTTAAACGCGCCTTCTATATCTAGGAAGGCACCTAGCGCAATCTCTCCGTGATTTAGGGAATAGCCGATTTTGCCTACTAGATTGTGCAGGGCATGATCTGACGATTTTCCTGCTTGGTAGGCATATTGAGAGGAGTTTAACGGGTTTTCCCGAAGACCTCCTTCTCTAATGTGCCTATCTAGAATCCTCTCTAGTGTTTTTAGAAGAAAGGATGTTAGGCAGATTGGACGATAAGAGTTTGGTAGGGAGGTATCTACTCTACCAGCCTTGTGTATATACACGACTTTCGCCATCGTCCATCCTAGTGGGATATAGCTCCACGCCAGGCTTGCTCTAAACAGCCGCACAAGGAGAGGTAGCAGGAGTTCCTGTCCTTTTTGTAAAAGGGCGGGAAAAATTCCATCCTCTCCGGGTGATTTGAAGGGGGAAAATGAATTCATCGCCTATTTTACGGCGTTTGGAGAGACAATTTATGCAACAAAGTTCCAATCCTCCTTTTTGGGTCGTATAATCGATTCCGTTAAAGGAAGGGGTACATGTTGCCTGTCCTCCAGGATTAGACTGCCTGGGAAGTGTTTCTGTAAAAGAATCTCTAAAGTTTCCTTACCAGAGTCCGTATAGGTGTTGTCAGGTCTTTTTATCGAGCCGACTTCCTGTTTCGGATCTTTGGCGAGAATCTTGTGAAGTCTGGTACTTGCAGGTAGGTCTGATATACTCTGACAGAACTTCCTCCACGATTCTCGTTTGGCCTTTCTAATAGCCTTGTTGTACTCCGTTAGAGATTTGCGGTAGTTTTCCCAACAGCCAAATTCTTTAGCTCGATTGAAGAGATGTCGACCTTCTTTCCTTTTTTGGTCGAGGTTTCTGCTCCACCATGGAGTACCCCTCAGGTCTCTTCTCTCCTTTAGTGGGCAGTTGTCCTGATAGGTAGTAATAAGGGCATTTTGAATTTGATCATTCGCCACTTCAATCTCTGCGCTATTCTTCAAAGGATTCTTCAATAGGATCTAAATTGGAAGTATAACAAAATCTTTAGTAAACACAAATATTAAGCCAAAAATATTCTATATTACGTGTAACTTTCAGTACAATAAAATTAATCCTAAAAACGATAAAAATAATTAAAGTTGATAGTTAGCGTGTCATTGCCTACTGTACCAGGATCTATCACCTTTTTTTCAGAGGTAAACGTAAAATAATAAATATTTAATATTTATAATAATGTTTTAGCTTCGCACCGAGAACAGACATATACACTAACTGTGACGATCGAATTCAGACTTCCATTGAAGACGCAATGTGCATGAAGAAAATGTGGGAAGGGCTGAGTATTATTTTCAAACTAGTACCCTAACCAAAGTAGTCATTTTTATTTTTCAATTTTGCATTTTGTTAAATTGACTTTTGACCGCGTAGATCGTTCAAATACCCAAATGTTCGTCGTTTAGGTATTGTTGAGTAATTTACGCGGTGTGCGACATAACATTATGATGCATCAAAAAAAAGTTTATCTCCAATAAAATCGACGGAAGCACTCAAGGAGCGTCCTGGAATGATGTACAATTTTGAATGTGTCGCAAGATCCGATGACATCTAAGTAGCTCTGGACCTGTTGCGGATCTATGACTATCAAGATTGAATTCTGCAAGTCTTTATCTAACAGTTCGTTCGCTTACGTTGGTATTCCAGTCGTAACGAAGTAGATTTACGATTTCTACAGCAGAACACAGCTTATACAATAAAGCTGTGGCATGACCATCCCGCAAAACTTGTAAGTTAATAAATCTATCATCATGGGCGTTAGTTTTTCATTGCGGTCAGTTCCAGGTCGTCCAGTATAACCTCCAGTTCCCAGAAAATGTTTATAAATATGATACACATATATGATTCACTGCAAAACTTCAAATACCTGTCATATTTCTCTAAACAATAAAAGCCCATGGGCCAACTATGCAATTCCAGGTCATATAAAGTTATGCAATTTTTATTTTGGTAATTTTTAATAAAACCCAGTTTTTCTTTTCAAATAATTGGTTGATTGTTATTAAAAATTACCTCAAAGATGTTGTTTTGTAACCATACAATATCAAAAAACAATACATTTTTCAATTTTTGTTTTTTTTTTCTCTAAAATTTGCAAGGCCTTCTTTTTTCGTGTCAGTAAGTAATACATGTTGTTTTGAATGGATTTTTTCCATTTATACTTTTTAACATAGCTGTTTTTGACTAGGTCCACAGGATCGTGTAGCATTTCACTGAGTAGAGGTTAGTAAGAAAAACAGGAAGAAAATACTACAACACTAATTTCGAAAATTTTGTAAATTAAATTTTTCCGATATGCCTGCGTTATTTTTTAAAATTTCTATTATTACCTTAGTCCAATTGGTTTAGAGTGAAGATTTTTTTTTAAATAAAATCATATTTTGAAGTGTATATACGAAAGATTTAAAAAAAAAAATTTTTGTAGTATAAAAAAATTAAGGACCGCTCCTGTTATCCCAAGCATTTACTGGAGATCAGTGAGTTTCACGAGATGGCAGGAAGAAAAATGATACTGAATTCCGAATAGACTTAGTCTGAACAAAAGTAATAGTAGGAGGCAACCCAAGGCGAATAAAGAAAATAAATGACAGAAAGTAGAATATAAAGAAAATTATTCAGTCATTCCAACCGCATAATGAAATTCTTGTGTATGTAAAATAAGCATAAAAATAAGTATTGTATTTATGAAATTCTGGTGGCTTAACCACGAGGGTTTGTTTCATTATAGAGTAATGATGAAAACTATTACAACTATGTAGTTCAAATAGTTACTGAAATAGCCACCAGATTTTAAAATGTTATACCATGTGAACTTAAATTGTAAAACAATGCATCTAGGAGTTAAAAGATAACCTAAAAATATATAGTTTTTGTTTTAACTGCTTAACAACCTTAAGAAAGAAATAAGTTTTTAATATTATCTTTCAAAAATATGAAATTAAAATTTTAGAAAGTAATTTAGGGTACTGTGATACGATATTTACGTATTTTGTTTTAATTCAACTAAAAATGACGTAAACTAGAAAATCGCAACGAATAATATATAATTTGTATCTGATAATTAAAATTTTAATTACCATATTTTAATATATTGAAAATAAACCAATGTTACTTTATTAACAAACTGTTTTTCCATATCCAGTGTGTTTCAGGGTAAGTACATAATAATTGTTTTTAACTAATCATACTTTATTTAAAAGATCATATAAGCCATTAAAATAAATCAGATTTGTATTCAAATTATTAATTTTACGCTCTTGACAACATTGACAAAAATCATTATATTGTAGAATTTGAACAAAATTTTACATTTACTTCCTCGTATATTAATAACATCTTAATTTGCTGGTTATATATTCTAGTTGACAAATTTTTCCATTGTATGTAGTGGTCAGTGGCGGCTCGTGAGATAGTGCCACTATGCCATGGCACTACCTTATTTTTGATGCAAAAATATATTTTTTTATTTTTAAAACGTCTTTATGCATTTCTTTTTATATTCAAAAATTATTTGAAATATGGCAACCTCGCGCTGCATAAATCTCCAAGCTCTTACAGCGTACTGGAGCCATTTCTCAGCTGGCACTAGGGGAGAGAGAGAGATTTTACCAGCAACCTATGTGAGCAATATAGATGGGGACATTTTACAGGTATTTAAACGGTAAAATCAAGGAATGTTCGTGCCAGGCACAGCGCCGATAGCTGTTCAGATAATCGCGGTTTCTCGATAATGTCGATTGTTGACTGATTAACGGAATTTCTTTACGCGCTTTTAAGTTTTTCGTTACATTACGAAGTATTAGTAACGTTAATGCGTGTCTTTTAGTTTTCGATAAACCTGTTTAAATATTTTTTTTCTAGTTTTTAATTTATTGTGACAATGAATAAAATTGGCGTCATAAAAAACTCTTTTAGTGGTTTTTCGCTAGAAGAAAAACTGCAAATTACAGAATTAGGCAAAAATCGCGGTGTCATAAATTTAATAAAACTATTTATGATAAAAATAGTTGGTGGTGTGGTTGCGAAGAAAATAAAAAAACTGTTTTGTTTTGTGTGTGTTTTGTTTGGAGGTGACGAGACTTGGTCAACAAAAGGCACAGACGATCTTGTCCATATATGGGATAAAATGAAATCCCATGAAAAATATAAAGTGCAAATGAATAATGTTTTTAGCTTTTCCATGCTTGGTAAGTTAAATATAAAAACCCAGTTAAATTCGGCTTATCGTGATGCCCTAATTAAACATAATCAAAAAGTAGATAGGCATCAAATGTTTTAAATCAAATCATAAATTGTATAAGGTTTTGTGGAGCTTTTGAGCTATAGAGGCATATTTAAGGAGCTGGTGAATTTTAGCGCCGAATTAGACAACGACTTAAAGGTTCATATTCAAAGTTCAAAAGCTTTCAAAGGTACCTCAAAAACAACTCAAAATGAACTTCTTGAGTGCATGTTAGATGTTTATCACGAAGACGTTAGGAAAGAAATAGAAAATTATCCTTTTGTTGCAGTAATTGCCGATGAAACGACGGACGTTGCTTGTGTATTTCAATTAGTTATAGTTTTCAGATATTTGTGTAAAGGACGACCAGTTGAGAGTTTTTACATTACATTACAATTTTTATGGACGAATTATTGTCAATTTTTTTAAAAAAGTTCGCCAAGAATTTTTTCTGGAAAGTACTCATCCGTCAAAATTTTTATGGACGAATTACTGCCAATGTTATTTTTAAAAAAGTTCCTCAAAAATTGGACACGACGCCAAATCAATCGCTGAATGTATTTTAAATGTTTTACATCCATTATTAAAACATAGTCCAAATAAATTAATGGATCAAAGCTATGACGGGGCGCGACTGTAATGAGTGGTGGATTAAATGGTGTGCAAGAAATTATTAAATAAACATAATATCCTCTTGAAAATTACGTTCATTGCTATGCACACCAAATGAATTTAGTTACAACAAGTGCATGTTCTGTCAATAAGCAGGCTAGAATATTTTTTTCTAATTTATCTGGTTTGTACTCTTTCTTTTCCACGTCTCCTCAAAGAAAAAAAAATTGATGAGGTAGTTAATCGCGCAGGTTGCCAAGATCTTTCCAAACACGTTGGAATTTTCAATCGCGAGGAGAATAAAAAAGACATCATTACAGTTGTGGACATTATAGAAAGTACTTCACGCGATTTGTCGTCTATTAACCAAGCGACTGGGTACAAATTAAAACTTCAGGATAAAAATTTTATATCACGTGGAAATTATTTTTAATCATTTACAAAAAGTATGCACGAATTCTGTTAAGGTCAAGAAAGATTTGGAAAATTTTGAAAGAGCAATTCAAGGTATACGGGAGCAAATAGACAGCATTATTAACAATATTCAAGGAGCAACTGGTGAACCAATAAGAAAAAAGGCACGAATTAAAGAGAACAGCAGAAAACGCGAAGCCTCAGAAATATGTGATGCCGTTTTATTGCAAATAAAAACAAGGTTCAACTTCTCTGGACATTTGGTTGCTTCTAATTTATTTATGTCGGAGAAGTTTTCGGTCTGTAGGCATCAGTTTCCCGAATCATTCCTCAATCAAACATGTATACAATTTTCATTTTTAGACAAAAATATGCTTAAAAATGAATTACAAGTACTGTATCAGAGAGACGAATTAGGTACCACCTCCGAAGCTGTCCCGATGTCACTTTTATTAAATGAGGAAGGTTTAAATTGTACATTTCAGAAAACTTTTATACTTTTAAGTATTTTGATATCAATACCTATGTCAACATCTGAAGCAGAGCGCTGTTTTTCAATGCTTAAACGGATCAAAACATTCCACAGAAATACAATGAAGGAAGAAAAGCTTAGTGCTTTAGGTATGTTGTCCGCAGAAAAACATTTTGTGAATGGAATTGAAAATTTTAAAAATAAAATAATTGCAAACTTTGCAACCAAAAAAGAAAGAAGAATGGACTTCATTTATCGAAAACTTTAAAAATAGTATATCAAGCAACTTTGTGTGAGTGTGTAAATATTGTAAATAGGTATAGTTTTATTTTTGTGATTTTTTTGGTATATGAACCTAAAAACTCTTTATGGTAATAACAAACTGCAAGGATTTTTAGCATTAATTTTAGCATTAATTACTAGGGGATAGGTTAATTTATAATTTTTAATTTTTCACAGTTCTTTGATAAGTTTTGAGTAATTTATTGGCAAAGTTTAGAATAACACTAACCCTGAAGGCCTGTTTCGTGAAAAAACTTGTGTTAGAAACCTCATAAATAGTAGTAATATAATAGATATAAAAGTATCCGTCCTTTATTTATTTTTTTAATTAAAATTTTATATCTATTTTGACAATACCGTGATAAATTTTTGCCCAAAACTAGTTTTTTAAACGACTTTTGGTTAAAAATTTGGGCGTGGCACCCCAAAAAATTTTTCGTCTCTGGAGGGGGGGCCTGCAACAGGGCGCCTCCGGCGGGGTTTTCACATTTGTTAAAAATCTGGCACTACCATCCCGTATTATCACGAGCCGCCACTGGTAGTGGTACTTATTGTTGATATACAAGTTTGTATATCATATAATATATAATCTAAGAGATGATATAGTATGGACTAGCGAGGATTTTGATGTTGTCAATAAAAAATAAATAAAATGTCAGTACAGTGATTTTCCTTATATCTTATATTACAAGAGGTTATGGCCCAGAACAGCTTTTAGATTTGTTTAGCAAATATGTCTGGAAAGAAAGAAGAAAAGTTTGGCATAACCCAGTTTCATGGAGTGAATTTTAGCGTGTGGAAGTTCAGAGTCCAGTCAATCTTAGAAGAATATGGGGTTGCAGAGTGCCTTACAAAAGATCCCCCTGACGATGAAACTAAAAAGAAAGACTTTGAAAAGCTTGATACTAAAGCAAAATCTATTATAATTCAATGTGTTGCTGATTCTCATATAGAATACGTAAGAGAGGGTTCTACTGCTAAGGAAAAATGGAATAAATTGATTTCAACTTTTGAAAGAACGGGCGTTTCGAACAGACTATTATTGCTGAAGAAGTTATTAACTATAAAATATAATGATAATGATTCAATGGAAAATCATTTAGTACAATTTGATGATATTGTAAGACAAATCAAATCTGCAGGAGGCAAACTTGAAGAAGATATGATTGCTTGTATTTTGCTTTTAACTTTACCGGAATCTTATAATATAGTTGTTACTGCGATAGAAACTTTATCACCAGATAAGATAACAATTGAATTTGTCAAAAATAGATTATTGAATGAAGAAATGAAGAGAAGAAGCGATATCGGTAGCTGCACACCTAGTGATGTGAATAATAGTGCTGCATTTCAATCTAAATTTCCTTTTAGAAGACAAGTGCGATGTTTTAATTGCAACGAACTAGGTCACATTGAAAATAATTGCCCACATAGCCGTGCAAGACAACCTAGAAGAAATAAAAACACATGGTATAACCAAAAGCGAGCAAATAATGTAGAAGATTTTCAAATGAATAACGAAGATGAATCTGGTAACATAGCATTTATGGTAAATAACTTCAAAGAAACTAGCCAAGTGTTGACATGGTACGTGGATTCTGGAGCTTCTGATCATTTAGTGAATGATGTTAATGTTTTAGGTAATGTCAAAATTTTAGACTCCATAGCTAAAATTGGAGTTGCTAAAGCTGGTGAAGAATTAGAAGGCACACATATAGGAAATATTAAAGCAATGTGTAATGTCAATGGAAGGAAGTGTGCGTGTACAATTCAGGATGTAATTTATGTACCAAATCTAAGAAAAAATTATCCGTAGGAAAAATTGAAAAAAATGGATTTAAAGTTGTTTTTGATGATAATAAGGTACTGATTATGCAAGGTAATCGAATTTATGCACAGGGTTTTCGTAAAGGTATGTTGTATGAAATAGTTTTTGAATTTGATAATAAAAATTATTTAGATTCATTACTTCGTTCAAAAATTAACTCTAATTTGTGGCACAGGCGGTTGGGGCACATAAATGATCAATATCTTAAAAGATTATCTGAATTATCTAATGGAATAAACCTAATCAATGATAATGAGTTAAATAAATGTGAAGTTTGTACTATGGCCAAGCAACATAGGCTGCCGTTTAGTCTTGGACGCACCAAAGCTAACAAACCTTTAGAAATAATTCACACTGATGTATGTGGCCCTATAACGCCAACAACTCATGACAATAAGAAGTATTTTGTAACCTTTTTGGACGATTTTACTCATTTTTGTGTAGTTTATTTATTATATTCAAAATCGGAGGTTTTAAAGTATTTTAAAGAATTTGAAGCAATGGCTAGAGCTCATTTTGAGAGAAATATAAATAAAGTTAGGTGTGATAATGGTGGTGAATATATTTCGAAAGAATTTAAAATGTTTTGTTCTTCGCATGGTATACAGTTAGATTATACTATTCCTTACACGCCTGAACTTAATGCACATGCTGAACGGCTGAATAGGGCACTATTAGACAAGGGTAGATCCATGATTATTGAATCGGGGTTAAATAAACAATTTTGGGGAGAAAGTATACGTACTGCTGCATATTTACTTAATAGATCACCAACAGCTGCTAATTACAATTACAAAACGCCTTTTGAAATGTGGAATTCGAAAACGCCCAATTTAAGTAATTTAAGGGTATTTGGTTGTTTAGCCTATTTACATATTCCTAAACAATTACAAAATGGTAAATTTAATGAGAGGAGTGATAAATGTGTTATGATTGGTTATGCTAATACGGGATATAGACTATGGAGCTTAGCTCAAAATTGTATTAAAGTTGGTAGAGATGTATCATTTGATGAAGCGGTTTTCCAGAAAACCTTAAAACCTTTGTCGTTGGATGAATCTTCATTATATGTTTATCCAATTATATCAAACGACTCAAATAAAAAGTCAATGAATGATTTACAAGATAATGAGTCAGAACATTCTTCAGAAGAAGTAGATATCGTAAATGGAAATAAAAGTCAAGAATCAAATAAGGAAAATAAATTAAGTTTTGATGTAGAGAATGAAACAAATGAAAACGTCAGTGGTCCTAAATTACGTAAACGCAAGCCAGGTGTATGGCATAAAAATAACTTTGTCAATGCTAGTTTTGTTAAGCCAGACGAAGACAATAATAATTATTCGCATTATGCATATTCTGCGGAAAACTATGTTAATGATGTACCAAAATGTTTTGAAGAAGTAAAGCATCATCCTCATCGAACAAAGTGGGAAGAAGCTATGTTCGAAGAGATGAATTCATTCGTAGAAAATAATACGTGGACTCTTGTTCCACGTTGCAAAGAAATGAAAGTTATACCTTGTAAATGGATTTTTACATATAAAACTAATGCAAATAATGAGATAATTCGGTATAAAGCGCGGTTAGTTGCAAAAGGATTTATGCAAAAATTTGGTTTTGATTATTTTGAAACCTATGCTCCTGTAGCCAATGTTATAACTATACGGATTTTATTAGTTTTAGTAAATGAATATGGCTTAATAATTAATCAAATGGATGTAAAAACAGCGTTTTTACATGGACATTTAACTGAAGACGTTTATATGAAACAACCTGAGGATTTCAAAATGATAACAGTTTAGTGTGCAAATTAAATAAATCCCTTTATGGCTTAAAGCAGGCTCCAAGATGTTGGTATAAATGTTTTGATGAAGCGATGATTAAAATTGGCTTCAAACGTTGTGAATCTGATAATTGCTTGTATGTAAAAACTGGAGACAAGAATATTTTATATTTACTGTTATTTGTTGATGATATTTTAATTGCAGGAAATAGTAAAACTGACATTAATCAATTAAAGCTAATGTTAAATAAAACTTTTCACATGAAAGATTTGGGAGATGTAGATATTTATTTGGGGATCAAAATTATTAGAAACAGAGAGAAAGGAATACTCCAAATTAATCAAACTCATTACATTATTAAATTACTAGAAAAATTTCAAATGTCAGAATGTAGTCCAGTAAGAAGTCCTATAGAATTAAATTTAAAAGAAATTCCGAATAGTGAAGTTATAACAACGAAACCTTATAAAGAACTCGTTGGTTGTTTAATGTACTTAATGACCAACTCTAGACCGGACTTAAGCTTTGCAGTAAATTTTTTAAGCCGATTCCAATCTTGCCCTACTGAACAACATTGGAAATATTTAAAAAGAGTATTAAGATACTTGCAAGGTACTAAAGATTTAAATTTAGTTTTCACCAAACAATCAAACTCAACAGCATTATGCGGCTATTGTGATGCAGATTTTGCAAATGATGTTCAAGATCGAAAATCAATAACAGGGTATGTTTTCCAAGTTTTTGGTTCAACAGTTTCATGGTCAACAAAAAAACAACCAACTGTAGCACTGTCTAGCACGGAGGCAGAATATATTGCTCTGGCAGCTGCTACTACTACTGAATGTTTGTGGTTAAGAGGTTTGTTAAACGAAATGGGTGTTGAACTAAATGACAAAACAGTTATTTTTGAAGATAATCAATCTTGTATTAAAATAGCCACTGAACCAAGGAAACACCAAAGACTCAAACACATTGATACAAAGTATTGTTTTATTAGAGAGTGTGTAGAACTTCAGTACATTTCAATTCAATATATTCCTTCTAATAAACAATTAGCAGATATTTTTACAAAAAGTTTACCCTATAATATTTTTAATATTTTTTTGGAAATACTCCATCTTGCATAATCACTGCCTTACTTAGATTAGGAGGGAGTAATTTTAGAGTTTATTAGTTTAATATTTTATTATTTAATCTAAGTAATGGGTACCTGTGCTACATCAATCTTAGATTAGGAGGGAGTGTTGATATACAAGTTTGTATATCATATAATATATAATCTAAGAGATGATATAGTATGGACTAGCGAGGATTTTGATGTTGTCAATAAAAAATAAATAAAATGTCAGTACAGTGATTTTCCTTATATCTTATATTACAAGACTTATGCAGGGTCCTAAAAAGAGAGTGTAAAATATTTAAATAGATAACAGTATGGACCAAAATAAAAATTCAAAGTAAAGATTTCGGATATATGGATGGTTATTTTTACCACATTTTTCACAGAAAATCAGCCAACTATGTTTATAAAGAGTTTTTTAAAATAAATATTATTTGATTGTTATGCACAAGATTTGTTTACTATGGATGTTTACTCTAACGCAGAATTAACCTACATGAATTTCATTTATGGTCATGCTAATGGGATTACCGCGACGTCAAATCGGCAGATTCCTTCACATTGTATGTTTGGATTAATTCGCCAAAGATTGCGTGATACCGGTTAATTGAACAAACAGTGCTATTTATCCGGAAAAGCAAGGTCGGTATCTACTTTTTTTTAAAAATTAACACAAAAAAAATTGTCAACAAAAGCAAAACAATGCGGGGGTTTTAGAAAGAGTTTAAATATCCTTTAGAAAAAGAGTTCGTGCTTGCATGACTGTTTTTATACCTCTTGTTTAGAGCACTTTTGGGTCACTTTTAAACTAGACAATATTTTTTTTGTGTTGGTACTATATACAGACCACCGAATAAAAATTTAAAAGATGCTATTCAACATTTAGAGAACTTATTGCCAACAATTGTTACTAGTTATGATAATATTTTAATCTTAGGTGATGTAAATGTGAATTTATTTAATATTAACAATCCTTTAAGTCAATGTATGGATGCTTTTGTACTTGTCCAGGTCATTGGCGAGCCTGCACATATTACAGACCATTCAGAAACGTTAATTGACCCAATTTTCTTTAAATACATCAAATATATGTACTAACCATGGCACACTAAAAGTAGATCAATTCACATCGAGCGGTATATTGCAATTTAAATATTAATTACAATTCACAGAAGCAAAAATTCAGAACTTATAAAGACTACAACAACTTTGACCTTCTAGCCTTCTCACAAGATCTACACAGTATTCCTTAGGTTAATATATTATATTTTCAAGATATTGATAGCAAAGTGAATTATCTAACAGATGCATTAATTACATTGTTTAATAGTCATTGCCCTCTCAGAACAGCAAGAATAAGTAAACCCAAATCATCTTGATTAACTCCAACTATTAAATTAATATTCAGAAAACGTAATAGGACTCTAACAAGGTAGAAACTACATAAAAATTCTGAAAATTGGAATAATTATAAAAGACTCAGAAATTTTGCATTAGCTTCATTAAGGCGTATTTAGTATATCTAAATAAACCGTCTTCTAAATCTAAATTTTATAAAGCTCTTAAAGGAATGAAAATACAGTCGACAAAAATAACACATATTTCTCCTGGCTTATCTAACCCATTTGAAATTAATTCTTTTTTCTCATCAGTCTTTCAGGACAGTGACTATAAATGTTTTAAATCAATTAGCTTTCATAGAAATAATAGACATAATAAAGATATCAGTTTTCAAAACTATAACTATCACAACACTATACAATATTGCTCAAAGTATTAAGTCAAACGCAGGAGAAAATGATGGCATTAGCATGCATATGTTAAAATTATGCTTAAATGTTATCGATGTGTACCTGCTACATATAATTAATTTGTTTAGAGCAAGGTTATTTTCCACATTCTTCGAGACAGTCAATAGTAATTCCCCTGCCTAAAAAATCCAACCCAGGCTCATAAAATGAACTACGACCCATTAGTCTACTTCCTTTCATTTCCAAAATTTTAGAACGTGCCGCTTACTCGCAAAGGACCCCGCACTTTTTACATTGATTTTGGGTACTGACAGAATTTGTTCAAATTTGAGTATGTTATTTTTCAGGTCATTACTGGCAACTTTCTTATGGACCTCAAGTTTGCAACTCTACAGGGTGAGCTGTTAGAAGAAGTCAAAAGTATGAAATACAAAATTAATATTTTCATATATATCTCTACTACTCTTAAACAATTTATGTTTTTTCCATGAAACTTATGGCACGTTTTACACTTGTATATAATTTGTTAATGCTCACTAGCACTTTGTAAAATAAATTATACAGATTGTTCAAAAAATTAGGAATATCAGTTACTAAAATAAGGTACATTTTTCATGTACTACTATAGCTAAAATAAGATTTCTGACCATTTTTTTGTTTTATATAACACTGGATAATTTATAAGTAATACAGGATGTGACAGAACTACATTAACAACTAATAATTACAAAACAAAAATATATTTAGCGAAAAAACTTGGAACACCTACCTAAAATATTCTAGAAATAATTAAATAATTAATTTTGCATGTATTATAATTTCTGACCAAATCCTATTCTACGTCTTCTTTAATTTCGAAACACTACTACTAACCCTCACTTGAATAAATGATTCAGAAGACATATTCTAATTAAAAAGTAATTCCTGATTTTTATTTACTGTACAGATGTCAATCTACCACTATTTCCATTTTTGTAGATTTAGTACGTTAAGGCTGGTGATAATAGAACCATATAAAAAATCTTATACAGTTTTTGCAGTAGTAATTTAATAAAAAAAAAATTCTGTTATAAATACTGATGATATTTAATTCTGGCCAATTCTTACTGATTAGCAATTCCACGCCCCTGTACATCAAGCAAGGTCGAAAACAATGAATTTGTTTTTCAGTGTAAACAATTTGAACCTACATTATTGCGGTGTCGAATCAGAGGCGTACCCAGATATGGATCTTGAGGGGATAACAAAGTTGAACATGGAACAAATTTTTATTGAAAATTAAAATATTCTATTTTAAAAAACAAGGAGCAGATACCTTAGGTTTGTTCTAACAACGATCACAAACCAGTCATTGTCACTAGGATTCTGCGTAGTAGATCATTAAGACCCCAAATTATATACTGTGCAGAATCCTGGTGCCAATGATTGATTTTGGATAGTTGTTGGAACAAACCTCATATCGTCATCGTAGAGCCAAAACCTCATATCATAAACTTACCAGGTTTTCAGGAAACACTAAAAATACTTTTTTTTCTGTAATTGTTAATTTTGCAAAAATGTAATAGAAAAAGACAAGTCAAAAATTTTTAAAATTAAACTCTCTAAAAAAAAAATAAAATTACATTCAGTTACGCCAAAATATGAATTACGAGGTTTTGACTCTACATCGACGATATTACATAACTGATCTATGATACAAGCAGTAAACCCGGTTTTTAAAGTGCCGCAAAAACTCCTCACAACAATTTTGAGACACATTAAATTACTTCTAACACCTGTATGATGTGTTTGATTTAGTAATTATTATAAAGCGATTTAGAGATTTCTTACTCTTATTTTTTCTTACGGTTACTCTTTACTTTGATGATGTGGGTGAGTTTGCGGATGTGCTGGGATTTCCTGGGGGGAAATATCCCTATTATCCCCCATGGGTACGTCACTGTGTCGAATAGATTTAAAATTTACGAATAATGTAAAGCACATATTATTTATAGAGTATAATGAAATTCAAGGGTATTACTGTACATGTAAAACTGTTGCAAGAACTATAGGCACGTGTGCTAATATTTCTTGTAGTACCTAGGATACACACAATACGAAAATAATATAAAGTACCCTTCATGTGATTATTTTAGATGCTGCTGAAAGATGATTCAGATTTTGATGGTGTGATTGGTTTAAATTTAATGTATGTAGTAAAAGTTTTTTAAATGCAGTTTCTTTTATTGATTTATAATTTAGTGGTAAGTCTAAATATCTATGTAAAAAAATATTATTATTTGTACTATTAATTATAATGTATTTTTGTTACACCCTGTATTATTAATAAATATCTAGTATTTAATATAACAAATAAGCTATCAGAAATATTGTACTTATAATAAATATATAATATATAAATATATACTTAATACATGAAAATGCACCTTATTTAAGTAACTACTATTTCTAATTTTTTGAACGCTTTATATGTTTTACAAAATACCAGAAGGCATTAACATAATATATACAAGTGTAAGAGGTACCATAAGTTTCATGGAAAAAAACATGAATTACTTAAGAGTAGTAGAGATATATATGAAAATATTAATTCTATATTTCACACTTTTGACTCCTTCTAACAGCTCACCCTGTAGAGCTGCAAACTTGAGGTCCATAAAAAAGTTGTCTGTAATGAGCTGAAAAATAATATACTAAAATTTAAACAAATTCTGTCAGTACCCAAAATCAATGTTAAAAGTGCGGGGTCCTTTATGAATTTTTAACCCAAAATCATATAATTCCATTACATCAGTCAGAATTTCAGAAAGGTATCAGTACCACAACGTCTCTGGCATATCTATCAGATAATATTCTAAACAACAATGACAAGAAAAAATCGAGTGCAGTATTTCTTTTAGGCTTTGGTAAAGCGTTCGACACTATAAATCACAAACTGCTTTCTGCCAAGTGCTCATATTACGGATTTGATGATAAATCTTTAGGATTCATAAAAACATACCTACACAATCGTTCTCAAAAGGTTATTGTTGACGATCAGAAGTCTAACTAAATTCCAATAAAGTCAGGCGTACCCCAAGGTTCGGTATTGGGTCCTCTGTTATTTCTACTTTACACCTCGGATCTATATACATGCATCAAAAACTGTTTAGTCCAATTATTTGCTGACGACACGCAATTACTAATAATTTTTTGTAATAATAAATTCAAAGATATTTTAAAATCTAATTTTAACCTATGTATTTCTGGGGAGAGGATTCCTATCCAATGTTTAGCAAAAAATTTTGGGCTTTATTTCGATGAATTTATGAGATTTGATAAACATTTCAACTATGTTCTTCAACAGTGCTACGGCGAACTTCGATTGCTTTACTCAAATAAATACATTCTTAGAGATAAATCAATAAAAGCTAACTTATGTCAAAGTTTAGTAATTTCAAAAATTCTTCACGGAATTATTATATATTACTCTTGCCTAAGAGCAGTCAATCGTAATCGACTGCAAATAATGCAGAATACGTGTTGTAGGTTCGCAAGTTCGACCATATTTCATTGGCTTTTTCACAAACTGGATGGTAAAATGTTAACAACCTATTAAAATATCTGTTCCTATCGATAATATATAATATTATTAATAGTTCAATACCACCATATTTAAAAGACAAACTAATATTCAGAACATTGATGCACAACGTTAATATTATAAATAATTTAACATTAACCATGCCTCGTCATTCTACTGCAATTTTTAATCGCAGCTTTTCATACAATGCCGTTGTTCTGTAAAACAGCCTAAACACATTTATAAAGAATTCAAAATCTCTAACTATTTTTAAAACTACATTAAAACGACAGCTCTTGGTCTCCCAAAGTATTTAATTGCAATTGTTTAATTTTTTTATCTCGTTCGTTCTTTGTGAATAAACACACTTAGTTAATTGTTTTTTTCTTTTCAAATATTTTACTAGAATTTGCTTATTGTAAAAAATAAATTTATTGATTATTTAAACTATGTATAGAATTTATAGGGTTAGATGTAAGAATAGCCTTAAGCTAAATCTCGCCCAGGCAAATATACATTTCTATATATTTTTTGTATTTTTGGTATGATGGTATGATCTGATTAAGGACTCGTAGCGGCTGTATCTCAGAAACTGTTGATCCTACGGCTTCGAAAAAAAAAAAAAATTATAACAAAAACGGTCAAGAGAAAATGCTGGAAATTATTTTGAACTTTCTATTTTACCCGTTAGAGGGCGTAATTCGCTATGGTAATTCAAAAAAATCACTTTTCCCCTATAAATGTCTAATAATAGTATGATAATAATAATCGAACGGTAATTTTGATTAAATTTTACAAAAGTTTTATTCAACACTTTTTGCTCTATTCAATAAAATAACAGGTAGGGGCTATTGAGAACCTTAATTTAATAAATGTATTATAACTACGGTGTCGTTCATCAGATTTTAAAAAACTTTATATCGATTAAAAGAAAATTGATTGTTTAGTAAAATATTTCAAAATAATTCTGATTCAGTTGTTTAAAAGAGCACTAGGTGGCGTTGTATAAGCAGTAACCATTTTTTTGAAGTTTTCTTGAAAAATTTAAATGGAATGTTATAATTTTTATACGTTATTTAGAAAGAGAATTAAATTCTGACAAGAAACAAAAAAAAACCGCGTCTTTTTATCTTTTTCCTAACCGAATATAAGCAAAAGTCTATTAAGGGTGAATAGTCCACTTAAATATTAATAAATAAAGTTATTGATATATTAATCAAGTTGGCTTAAATGTCAAATTAATTATATTTTAATAAGTTAAAAGACATCATGCCTTACAGTAATTCCGAAGCTTATGACAAGTTAAAAGTATATTTTGAATGTTTTGAGAACGCCCCGATTGCATCCAGAGAATATGCGTTGAGATATCCTCAGCGAGTTTTACAAACAAGAGAAACATTTAAAAATCTGGCGATTCGTTTAAAAGAAACTGGCTGTGTTCAACCTAAAAAAGCTATTTAACGACGTAGAATTTTAGACGGTAAAATTATAGGTCCTATTATTATTAATGAAAATTTAAATGGTGAGCGATATTTAAGATTATTGAGAGACGAATTGCCTATTTTATTAGAAAATATTTCACTAGAGGTACGCCGTAATATGTGGATACAGCAGGAGGGCTGCCCAGCACATTATACAAATAATGTAAAAAAATTTTAAATTAACATTTTCGGAATAGGTGGATTCCTAGGGCTGAAATAGAAGCTGCTGTCAATTCAACTAGACAGAGACTTGATATTTGCACTGAAAAAGATGGAAAACAATTCGAGCACTACATCTAATTCTTGTATTGCATTCTCTATTTTGTTCTGTGTTTAGTTACTTGTTTTGTTGTATTTTATTAATATATTCAATTTTTATTTCGCAATTAGTTTTATTAAACCAGTAAGCTTACACTAAAGAGTTAATTTAAATCCGATTTTAATATTTTTTGTCTTAATCGCTTTACAGTTAAGCTATCGAAAAATTACTGACGTTTCAAAGCCAACTAGATTAAAATATCAATAATTTTATTTATTAATATTTAAGCGGACTATTCACCATTAATAGACTTTTGCTTATATTCGGTTGGGAAAAAGATAATAAGACGCGGTTTTTTTTTTGTTTCTTGTCAGAATTTAATTCTCTTTCTAAATAACGTATAAAAATTATAACATTCCATTTAAGTTTTTCAAGAAAATTTCAAAAAAATGGTTACTGCTTAAACAACGCCACCTAGTGCTCTTTTAAACAACTGAATCAGAACTATTTTGAAATATTTTACTAAACAATCAATTTTCTTTTAATCGATATAAAGTTTTTCAAAATCTGATGAACGACACCGTAGTTATTCATTAAATTAAGGTTCCCAATCGCCCCTACCTGTTATTTTATTGAATAGAGCAAAAAGTGTTTAATAAAACTTTTGTAAAATTTAATCAAAATTACCGTTCGATTATTATTATCATACTATTATTAGACAAAAAAGGGGTAAATCAAACGAGGGTGGTCCTTAGGATCTCACAAGAGTATTTTATTACGACCGGTTTCGAGGATCAGATCCTCATCATCAGGTAAGGTCTAAAATAGAGAGGAAAAAGGGTTCTTGGACCCATTTTAGTGCTTGTAGGGTTTAAAAAGTTTTTAAATTTGTTTGTCTTAATTGTTCGTCCGTTCGTGAAATATTTTAATAATTTTAATTAATAGTTTTAGACCTACTTTTCTTTATGTGTTTTGACATCAACTTTTTGTTGCAACTATTGTTGTTTATGTATTTTAAAAAATACTCGCATACTTGTTTTTACACCGACCCTGGGATAATTCTCTTAGCTTAGTCTTAAATAGATGAGTAATTACGGGTGAGTTCTTGATATTTGACAACTTTCATATTAAAATGTTTAAACCCACTTTATTAGTTATGAGCTCATTCGTTTTTCCTCTCTATTTTAGACCTTACCTGATGATGAGGATCTGATCCTCGAAACCGGTCGTAATAAAATACTTTTGTGAGATCCTAAGGACCACCCTCGTTTGATTTACCCCTTTTTTGAACTTATAACTCACACATGGCTACCACCTTCAACTTTAATTATTATTAGACATTTATAGGGGAAAAGTGATTTTTTTGAATTACCATAGCGACTTACGCCCTCTAACGGTTAAAATAGAAAGTTCAAAATAATTTCCAGCATTTTCTATTGACCGTTTTTGTTATAAAACATGTTTTGTCGAAGCCGTAGGATCAATAGTTTCTGAGATACAGCCGCTACGAGTCCTTAATCAGACACCCGGTACAAAAAAGGCCATTTATTAATATTATTATTATTAAATGAGAGGACACTTTGAAAGTATTATTTAAAATTTATGCTAGAAGATATTTGGTTTGTTTTTACATAATAAATTATTAAAATTAAATGTTACCTCTCTAAATATTTTACTACTCTTTTTTTTTTAAACCATTTATTTAATTTACCCTGGAGATAGCACCCACCAGATATGAATCTATTCTATATTTAGAAGAAAAAAAGCAGAAATGCCTCTTCAATTTTCTCAATTGAGCCATGGGCTGGAAGTTCTCGATTACAATAATAAAACTTAATTAGCTTGTGAATACTTGACCTTCGGATGCGTTATATATAATAAACGAAAATTTATATTTATGTCTGCCGATCCTCCCCAAAAAAAGTGAGCAGAAAATTGAGGGAAAGAAAAAAAGAACAATTTAAATTCTAACGGCGTAATTTGCTTTAATGGGAGTTATTTTTAACGATGGCATGTACGTCAGTTACATTATGAAATTGGATATTTGGATTTTGAATAATTAGAAAGAAAGCTTTGAATTAAAAAATAAATGTCGTAATATTAGTTAAGTGTATATTTGGTACAACGATTTTTTACCAGTGTTCATAATTTCTATAATAAAACATTTATTTATTTCCTTTATATAGTAAGTATGTTGCCGTTATGACTGATAATTTGCCAGGGATAGTCCCTTTAGTCAACGTCTTCATATCAAATTTTTAATTTCATTAGCTTATTAATATCTGTGATTCTATGCCAATAATTGTGATTTTCAGTTATTCCATTTTTTCTACTGTTCAGTTTAGCATGTATTTATAATATAAGTACAAATATTTTTACTTTTTAATTTCACAATTATAAAATTTACTTAACCTGTTTAATCGAAATATTATTAAAATTATAAGGTATTCGATATTTTTTTTTTCTAAAATAAAACAAGTACAAAGACAACAGTATGGCTAACAACTCATAATTTTAAAAAAGAAAATAATTATTTTACAATTATTCACTGGCTGGTATAACAAATAAAAATTATAAAATTATTACTACTAATACTACTACTTTATTTGGTTGGCCAACCAAATACATTGTCACTACACAATAGCATATGCAGATGACCTGGTCATTCTGCAAACAGGGAATTTTAAGAGCATACTCTTTAAAAGAATGTAAGTAGCTCTAAAAATTATAGAACAGTGGTGCAAGGACCATTCACTGTCTACCAATCCTAAGAAGACAGAAATGGTCTTTTTTACAAGAAAAAGGATAAAAATGGAATTAAAGCCTACAGAACTCCTAAACACAAAACTAAACTTCGCAACAGAGCTGAAGCACCTAGGTCTCACCTTTGACAGTAAGTTAACTTGAAACTCGTAGTTAGAAGACACAGTCAAAACAACAAAAATTGCTTATGAACAATACCATCGAACCGTGAGGCACACCAGGGGTTTTTCCCCCAGAGTCATCGCGTGGACTTAAACGGTTATCATAAGACATATGCGTAAACTAGAACAAATTCAAAGAACAACATGTCTCAACATAACACAGACGCCATGAAAACAATACCGACTAGAGCCATGGAAGTCATTCTTAGTCTCACTTCCCTTGATATTTATATCAAGGAGGTTGCTTTAACGACAATGACACGCCTCCACATGGTTGAAATAGAACCTGATGTAGGATCTGGTAAGGCGAGACGTCGCTTTTGGCAGGAGGCGCTCGATACGCTCCCCACTGCTTCAAGCGAACATGAACTCTTTCTCACCGAAATATATCTTTCATAAGCCATATAAAGTTATAGCACAACACATAGAAGAGCCAAAAGTGGCAGGTACGACTCATATCTACACCGATGGTTCTAAAACAAAACAAGGCTCAGGATGTGGAATATATTCCGGATTCTTAAATCTAAATATAAAATGTGGTGTAAGCAATAGTGCCAGTGTAGTTTAAACAGAGCTAACGGGGATTCTCATAGCAGTAAAAGAAATCACCAGAAACAATATCACTGGCAGGAATATGCTCATCTAGACAGATAACAGACAAGCACTACTCACCCTAAACAGACCAAGAATTTACTCAGGGTTAGCAATAGAATGTCACAAAGCTTTGGCCGAAGTATCTATCAACAATGTGGTTACCTTAAGATGGATTAAAGGTCATACAAAATCGGAAGGTAACCGTCTTGTTGATTCACTAACCAAGAAAGCAGCCAACCAAATACTTTTTGGACCTGGCTCCTCTATGGGCCTGACAAAATCGGTAGTGACAGACCTTATTAAAAAATATTCCCTTGTGAAATTCAAGGAAAGATGAGATGAAACAAAAAACTGCAGAGTTGCCAGGGAGCTCTTAAGTTAACCTGACAACACTACATCAAACAAATACTTGATGACTAGACAAAATCTGCGCCTAGTCACAGGCATTCTGACTGGTTATTGCCAGGTAAGAAAGCATCTTCATATCATGGGGCTGTCAGAATCAGTACTTTGCAGAGGGTGCGAACAAGCAGATAAGACCATCGAGCATATCCTTTACGACTGCTCAACACTCTAATTTATTAGAAGATTTATGTTCGGTAAGTCTCGGCCGATATAAGAGAAGCACCTTTTGTCGACGTTGTCAACTACATTAAATCTGTAGGCTGGCTCACGAGCTAGGAAATGCTCATCATCTTAAGAGGATGCACAATGAGGCCTAAGTGCCGTGGTGGTAATCCACCTTCCACACGTTACAGATACTACTACTACAATAAAATACTACTACTGAAAATGGAGTTGGATGCCTCAGTGATTGTGATTTAGATCATAGGCGCCGAATCCTCGGGGCTCCGGGTGCGCAAGCACCCAGAGCAGTTTTAAACTAGGTGCGGAGCACCCATAGCACAACGTGGACAAAAAGTGCCAATAAGCGAAATGAAAAAGCTGTAGTGGCCCAAGTTGGTATAGCGACAGGATGCCTCGATGCGGCAACAGTTTATCATCAGTTGTCAGAATTGTGAGTTGTGATGATGCACGTTGCGATAATCCTTATACTAATGCAACATATTAAAACTTTTTTTTTAGTTTAAAAAACGATTTTTCATTCGAAGTAACACAAGACGTCACTTTAAATTTCTAACTCTTAATGTCAACAAATACGTAACACGATGAGTTTAATAAAACGTATGTCTCGAATTAGCACGGTTGCAAATTGGCGCCACCTCATCGACAGTACATTTTTAAATATTAACACAAGTTTCTTGAAATAATAAGGGCAAAAATAAAAGAGTGTATTTTGCGTTTAATCTTTTAAATACTATAAAAAATGGTGAAAAGTCCATAACTTTTAAAAATTTGTAAAATATTATTCATTAAAAGTTAAAAAAAAAATATAGACTTTCCACCCTTCTTAACCGTAATCTGAACCTATTTTTAATACAATTTCTAAAAATATCGTTCGAAGCTGTATTTTTTGGACTTGCGGGTTTATTATTCTTGGTGTATAAAACCCTATGACTTCAGACGTCAGAAAAAAACGACTAATAACGATCTACAATTGTCAAGACAAGAGCTCTGTACATATGCTATCGAGCAAATGCTTGAGAGGAGAAGGCAGAACATTTGGAAGTTGCTCCAGATCAAACACCGTTAGAAAAGAACGTTCATTTATTGTCAGGAACAGCTCTCTAGTAGTGCTTGCAAGAAACCAGGCCATTTACTAAAAAACGATCGAAGCAGTTAATTTTTGATTTTAGAGCGAAACATTTTTTTGCCAGTTTCACCCACTGGGCGGAAACCCTCTAGCAGGGGTGAGACTCACCCCTAAAATCTTAAATGGAAAAACTGATATGAAAACAATGATATCTAATTTTAAAGGTATTTTTACATAAATTATAACCCCCGAATTTTACATCGCTACGAAACATAATTTTTATATTTTTATTAAAAAAAAGGAATTTTTTGTAACAATTATTGTTATCAGATGACATTCTTTGGTCGCCGTGAAGTAGTAAGGTTTAGTTTATTTCGTTGTAGAGTCGGCATAAAAGTGGCATATCAGTGATAATCGTTTACTCAATTGCTAAGAGGCTGCGTGTAATTTCACTTTTTTTTTGTTGAACAATCAACATCAAAATCGACAAGTCCATCGAAAGTGTATTTTGGAGTTAATCCAAAAATTTTGGGAAACGGGATCAGTAGCCAACAAATAACGTGAAATGGAAAATGCTGTAGTAAATGAAGCAACAGAGGTGACGATTTTAGGGCATTTTGTTCAAGAATCCACATTAAGTACAAGACAGTTGCCGATAACATCTAGTATTAAGAGAAGTAGTATTCAGAAGATACTAAAAAAACATGTTTCATCACTAAAAATTACATCTGGTACAAGACCTTAACGAAGACGATTTTGTGAAATTATGACTGAACGGGTAATATATGATCAGAAATTTCTTTTTAATGTATGTTTTTCAGACGAATGCACTTTTTTCCTAAATGGTATGGTAAATCGTCAGAGCTGTCGTTATTGGTCCGATTCAAATCCCAGAATATTTAATGAAGTGCATATGCAACATCCGGAAAACTGAATGTTTGGGCTGGCATTTTTGGCAACCGTATAATTTGCTCCTTTTTTATTACCTGGAACTTGAACCCAGAAATATATCTGGAATTATTAGAAAACGCCATTTAACCAGCATTACAAGAGTTGATTGAGAATGACGATCACTACATAGTAAAAAACTTAATATTCCAGCAAGACGGTACACTAACCCATTTTGCACTGACTGTTTTTCGGTATTTGGATCAAACGTTTCCAGGTCAATGGATCGGAAAAAGAGGAAGTATTGAGTGGTCCCCATGGTCTCCGGATCTAACATCGTTAGATTTTTTTATGGGGCCACTTGAAAACTTAAATTTATGTCACCCATCCAACATCACTGGAAAATCTGCGACAACGGATAATTGATAAATGTCATCAAATCACCCCACAGATGCTTCAAAATGTCCGAAAGCATTTTGAACAAAATCTTTATTATTGTATGGAGGCCCAGGGTCAGCATTTTTAACATTTACTCAAGTTACTGGTAAGCTTTCACAGAAAATAAAAATCATTAAAAGATCATGGCGATTTAAAACTCGGGGGTTATAAATCTTTCTAAAAATACTTTTACAATAAGATATCAGTCGACTTCTCTATCCATTTATGATTTTAGGTGTAAATATCACCCCCGCTAGAGGGTTTCCGTTCAGGGGATGAAACTAGCAAAAAATGTTTCCCCCTAAAATCAAAATTTTACGGGACCGAGCGTTTCTTCGTAAATGATTTAAGGTTCCCAAAATTGGCCCAGTATTGTTTTGAAATGGCCACCCTGTGTATATACAATACTCCATTATATGTGTATTAATAAATCATCAAAAATCTCTTTCTAAATTCACGATAGTTAATACATTTTTTATATTGTGTTTCTATTTATTTCATTGGTACTCTAGCACCGCAGTAACACTGAATACCAGTGGTGGCTGCACCGAGCATATAGGGTTACCAGATGCCAGATATCCCGATTTAGGTGGGAGCCTTCAGCCTACCGATTGTTAATACCCGTCTGTTGCTTCAATTCTCAAAACTCCAGCAATTCAACATTTGATATTAACCTTTTTTTTTGTTCACAAAAAAATTTCACAAAATCAAGGCTTTAAAATTGCTTTTAAAAAACCGGTGGTGACCCTAAGTGGGGTATGGAGGGGGTGGGAGTCCTCATTCCCGCATAGAAGCCGGGCACCCAAAGCAATTTTTGAGTTCCGGCGCCTATGACTAAGATCAACAAGAATTAATTACACCAGCAATACGTCTCGAAGAAGCCAATCACTCACACCGAGCCGGTTTTCTAACAATAACCAGAAAGTAGAGCATCGAGGAGGTCTCCATAGCAACGCAGACATTCTTTTCGGGCAACCCCGTTTAGAGAAACAATGCTGGTATGGTAAAAGGCTCGAAGAACGAGAAAAACTGGTTGATAAAGTTACTCTTCGAGCCACCACTATTAGGCCAGAAGGCGACGAAGAAGAAATCACCCTTGAAAGGCTGAGACACGGACAGAAAAAAGACAATAACTTAAAGGTTGTTCGAGAATGGCTCAAAAATAAAGTCGCACCTACTTGGCAAGAGATGGCCAAATACAGTAGAACTTTAAAAGGCTACTGTACCCAGCGAGATTCCCTGTATCTTCACGATGGCCTATTGCACCGGAACTGGGACAGCCCCGATGGAGTACATGTAGTCCGCCAAGTGATACTGCCGATGTCACATGTGAGAAAAGTGTTGGAGGAGCTTCATAGCAGCCGTTCAGGAGGACACTTTAATACTAAAAGGACACTGGCAACGAGTTTGGGAAATATTTTATTGGGTTAATTGCCGACGGGATGTAGCAGATTGTTATAAAAAATGTAATGTATGCAAAGGCAGGACAAAGATCTATGGATTTGCTTGGGAATGACTGAAAGCCTACACCGATAAAGCAAAAGCTAGAATCGACAGGCGTGCCCTAGATACACATTTAGAGAGGGGCGACAAGGTATAGCTGTGCAATTTTAAGCAGCGAGGAGGACTTCGTCAAAAAAATTAAATTACGTATGTTTCGTATATTTATATTTATCATTTTTTTTTGTATTAGAATGACTCTCGCTCTTCTTTTTTCTACCGTATTTCGTATGCCACACATTCCACATAACTTTTTAATTTTTATCATTTATCCGCTCCTTTGCTAACGCTATCTGCATACGCTAAATATTAGTTAATTTATTTATACTTATTATTTCATACTTTTATTCTAATTTATATAAAGTTCAAACGTATAGCTTTAATATTGTACCTCGACTTTGACAGACTAAACTTCACTACAACCCATAGCCCAAACATGACAGAAAGGGACTTAGAGGAGGATTAGAGCCTGACCTGATTAGTCGGAAATGGCTCGCAAATAGGTTTTGTTCTATCCTATATGTTGTTCCATGGCAATTTCCACAAAACACATCAGACAATTTACACATAATAGATTTGCAATAAGGAGGTAATTTTTGCCAAAACTTTGTTACATACGGTATAAAAAATTAAGAAGGTTTATAGATATTGATTATTAAAAAAGTATGATGTAACCCTTATAGAAAACAAATTAATGAAATATAAAAAAAGAATATTATTTACTTTGTAATTTATATTATTATTTATATAAATAGTAATCTATATTTAAATTGATAATGCACTAAATTGAATATTGCGAAATAGCTAGTGATTGTGAAAAACCATGTGAGCTTCAAAGGATTTTATTTGCGCCATATGTATGAACACAATTATTAGCAGTCTCCTAAAACTATTCTCCAATTTCCTAAATTACCAAACCCAATTTCATTCAGCCGTTATTGCTTTAGAGTATCTTCGGTCAATTTTCGAAATTAAAGTGCTACATGATGCAACATTTCTAATAATTGTTTTAACTAGCAATTCTCTTTATAGTTATTGACCTTTATATATTTGTTTTGAATTTTTTTTAACTTCTCAGGTCATTAGGTTCATGGTCTGTGTAGGTTATGTTACACCACTTTTGGAACCACATTCGACTTAACAATAAATGAGTTTAGTGAAGAATCCTACCAAGGCACTAGAATTAAATATTAGGTATTTATTTAATTTAAAAAAATCTTAGCCCTAGTGTCAGCAGACCCGGGTGCCGTGGATCCAAATCATAGGCGCCGGAACTCAAAAATTGCTTTGGGTGCCCGGCTTCTATGCGGGAATGAGGACTCCCACCCCCTCCACACCCCACTTAGGGTCACCATCGGTTTTTTAAAAGCAATTTTAAAGCCTTGATTTTGTGAAATTTTTCTGTGAAAAAAAAAACGTTATTATCAAATGTTGAATTGCTGGAGTTTTGAGAATTGAAGCAGCAGACGGGTATTAACAATCGGTAGGCTGAAGGCTTCCACCTACATCGGGATATCTGGCATCTGGTAACCCTATATGCTCGGTGCAGCCACCACTGGTATTCAGTGGTACTGCGATGCTAGAGTACCAATGAAATAAGTAGAAACACAATATAAAAAATGTATTAACTATCATGAATTTAGAAACAGATTTTTGATAATTGGGTATTGTATATACACAGGGTGGCCATTTCAAAACAAAACTGGGCCAATTTTGGGCACCAAGTCATTTACAAAAAACCACTCGGTCCCGTAAAATTTTGATTTTAGGGGGAAACATTTTTTTGCTAGTTTCATCCCCTGAACGGAAACCCTCTAGCGGGGGTGATATTTAAACCTAAAATCTTAAATGGATAGAGGATTCGACTGATATCTTATTGTAAAAGTATTTTTAGAAAGATTTATAACTCCCGAGTTTTAAATCGCCATGATTTTTTAACGATTTTTATTTTCTGTGAAAGCTTACCAGTAACTTGAGTAAATGTTGTAAATTCTGACCCCTAGGCCTCCATACAATAATAGAGGTTTTGTTCAAAACGCTTTCGGACATTTTGAAGCATCTGTGGGGTGATTTGATGACACTTATCAATTATCCGTTGTCTCAGATTTTCCAGTGATGTTGGATGGATGACATAAATTTTAGTTTTTAAGTGGCCCCATAAAAAAATCTAACGGGGTTAGATCCGGAGACCGTGGGAACCACTCAATACTTCCTCTTTTTCCGATTCATTGACCTGTAAACCTTTGATCCAAATACCGAAAAACAGTCAGTGCAAAATGGGTTAGTGTACCGTCTTGCTGGAATATTAAGTTTTTTACTATGTACTGATCGTAATTCTCAATCAACTCTAGTAATGCTGGTTAAATGGCGTTTTCTAATCATTCCAGATACATTTCTGGGTTAAAGTTCCAGGTAATAAAAAAGGAGCAAATTATACGGTGGCCAAAAATGCCAGCCCAAACATTCAGTTTTCCGGATGTTGCGTATGTACTTCATGAAATATTCTGGGATATGAATCGGAACAATAACGACAGTTGTGACGATTTACCATAACATTTAGGAAAAAAAGTGCATTCGTCTGAAAAACATACGTTGAAAAGAAAGGACCAGGCACCTTTCTTATGGAAAAATGGCTTTCCGTCAAATTTTCTGAAACGTTGGTCTGTTGTAGAACTCGATGCTCTGACAAAAAGTGTCCATTGGCCCAAACCGATCCTATGACTAGTTTTCGAGGTACAGGGTGTTAAACTTCGAAAATGCCACTTTTTGGTAACCAGATTTCTCACAAAAGACCTATTTTATTTGCGTTTTTTGTAAAAAATATGATTTATAGATTATTAGGCATTAATATTTTATAGTAAGTTACTGTAGAAATTGGTTAATTACAGGGTAGTTCGGAAATAAGTAACACGGTTTTTTTTTTGAAAGTCTTTTTCTTTATGACAGCTTTAAAAGTACGTAAAAATATAATTCCACAATTCAAATACAGTTTAAGTAACTGCTTCTTGTTAAGGAATCATATTTTATAATCATAAATCATAAATCATAAATATGATTACAAAGGGTATTTATTCTTTTCAGCTTTAACGAGTCACCCTGTATAAACGATGAATCTTGATTTTTTTTTATTAGATTAAATACATGTACAACCTGTCACCCTATGACATACAGGGTGTTAAACCGATTTCAGAAACTTTAAAATTAGCAAAGTAGTTTTTTGTGCAACACCCTGTATTTTAAAAGTTTCTCCGTCAACTTTGTAAATTATTACATTTTTAAATTAAGAAAAGTTTAGTAATTAACTGAGCAAAATTTTGTTGTAATTCTATGACCAGTTTTTCTAAAATATTAATCCAAAGTTACTATAGTTAAACGATTTTTTAATATATATTTTGCACATCATCAAATATAATTAAATACATTATTTAAGAATACTGGATGATGCTAATATATATGTGTATACAGACAGCATAAAAGATGTATAGGAACAAAAAAAAATATAGACAGAATTAGAAATTGAAGTATCAAAGGAATGTTAAGGTTATGTGATGGTTAGTTGCAATAACAATTGGTGATAGCTATATGAAAAAAATATATTCAAGGTTTATTTTTAAATAACACATGAAAATGTTAATAATTTAAAAGCAGGGTCTGCTATCAATTCATTTTTACGAGAACAGTAAAAAAAACTAATAATGAAGTATCTATAAGGTGCAACAAAAATGTATTTGACCTAATATTAGTTCAGAACCATTATCCAGATCTTCCTCAATTATCTTATTTTTGATATTCTCAATATATTTAAACAAACGTGCAGATGGATGCTTAATATTTGCTTGATGTAGTAAAAGTCATGTAAATTGGCAGCATGATATTCTAGGATCGACTGGCGGCAAAACTTAAAAATTTACTTTAAATGACGGTTTCTTGCCTCCACTACCCATCTCGTACTTGAAATCAGACGTGATTAATTAGCAGCAATATTTGTGTACTGATTTTCGTTATGATTTAGAGAAGAAAGAATGTGAACAATAAGTAAAAGATCATTAAAAAAAAAGAACCGAATAACTAAAACCTCTATCAAGTTCTTATAATGTCATTTTGGAATTCTCTGCATAATACCTATTGGAATTCTCTGCGTAATATGTATCATTATTCTTTGAATTAGGAAATAAATGGCCATTATTTGTTAATATGTATACTTTTGGCGAGACGATTAGTTTAGGTTTAAATAAACAATAAGATTGTCGCAAAATTCGAAAATTACTAATTTTCTCAATTTTGTTATATGTGCAATTTATATAAAGAATAGCTTTAGGAAGATTTGGAATAGAAATATACAATTGATTGGCGAATGCAGCATATGGGGCAAAATTCTGGAATAATGATAATTTACCTAGTTATATAATTTTACTGGTCATTTTCTGAATGCAATAATAAAATATTATTTGTAAAAAGGTATGGGATATACCAAGCCTCAATTTAAAAAGAATTGTGAAAAGTTGTTTTTCTTTTGTCGAATTGATGTCGCGAAATAGATGTTAGTGTCTTAAGACGTTCCTTTAAGAAGCTGTTAACATCTTCCCAATTACTTTTTTTTTGTCGTGAATTAGCAACAGATCTCGGCGATTGTTTATGTAAGACAAAGAGCGATTTAACATCGATGCTGCATTGTATAACCATCTGTACATCGTTCGTAAGATTTAATGACTCAATTAGTGACGTCGTAATAAATCAAATCGTCTCAAGTATAAACAATCGCCGAGTATTATAGCTGACAATAAGGCCTGTATATTTGATTTTGCTGAGTCTGTATACACATATACATATTAGCATCTTTATCTTTGTCGTGTATAAGCAGGCAGGGTTAGGTTTGGCACATACCACTGCGGCTTCTTGGGTCTATTGTATTCTCCTGCTTTCCCCGTATTCAGGTACTATCGTTGGAATAATCCTGTGCCTTTGGTAAGTTTTACTAGGTTCTTGGGGCGTTTTTTCTGGTTTTAGACCGAAAAGAGTAAATAGCCGCCTAGCGGGAGCTTCGCATTCCAAGATAACATGATACGAGGTCTCTTCCTCTTCCATGCAGTCTACACGTGGTAGAATCATTGTGTAGTCCCATCACATGAAGGTGTTTTAGCAAGCAGTGCCCCGTTAGTAATCCCACGACGGTTAATATCTGAGGCCTTGCAAGCTGTAGTACCTCAGCGGCCATGCGTGGGTTTAGTTCCATTAGCATGAAGCTAGCTGCTTCTGTGTCCTCTTATCTGTTGTCAGCGAATTTGGTGTTTTAGTGAATATCCATCTGTTCACTACCTGTCGGGCAGAGGTTTTGCTTAGCCCAAATACAGGTTCGGGTCCTGTAAATGGTAGATCTGATTCCTCTTTGGCGAGTACGTCAGCTTTTTCATTTCCTTGGATACCTTGGTGTCCCGGTACCCACGCTAGTTTTAGATTGTTGCGGGTTGCAAGATTATTAAGTATTCCAAGGCAGTTCCAGACCAGCAAAATAGATATTAAAAAATCGTTTGGAAAAATATTTTCAAAAAACTGGTCATAGAATTAAAACAAAATTTTGCTCAGTTAAATACTGAACTTTTCTTAATTTAAAAATGTATTAATTTACAAAGTTGACGGATAAACTTTTAAAATACAGGGTGTTGCACAAAAAACTACTTTGCCAATTTTTAAAGTTTCTGCAATCGGTTTAACACCATGTATGACATAGGGTGACAGGTCGTACATGTACTTAATGTAATAAAGAAAATTCAGGATACATCGTTTATACAGGGTGACTCGTTAAAGCTGAAAAACGATATATACCCTCTGTAATCATATTTATGAGTCACCCTGTATAAAATGGGATTTATCAACCAGAAGCAATTACTTGCACTATATTTGCATTGTGAAATTATATTTTTTCGTTCATTTAACGCTGTCATAAAAAAAAAGATTTAAGAAAAAAACTGTATTACTTATTTCCGAACTACCCTGTAACTAACCAGTTTCCACAGTAACTTACTTTAAAAAATTAATGGTAAATTATCTATAAATCATGTTTTCTACAAAAAGCGCGAATAAAATAGGTCATTTATGAGAAATCTGGTTACAAAAAAGTGGCATTTTTGAAGTTTAACACCCTGTAACTCGAAAACTAGTCATAGGATCGATTTGGGCCAATGGACACTTTTTGTCAGAGCATCGAGTTCTACAACATATCAACGTTTCAGAAAATTTGACGGAAAGCCATTTTTCCATAAGAAAGGTGCCTGGTCCTTTCTGATCATATATTACCCGTTCAGTCATAATTTCACAAAATCGTCTTCGTTAAGGTCTTGTACCAGATGTAATTTTTAGTGATGAAACTTATATTTTTTCAGTATCTTCTGAATGCTACTTCTCTTAATACCAGATGTTATCGGCAACTGTTTTGTACTTAATGTGGATTCTTGAACAAAATGCCCTAAAATCGTCACCTCTGTTGCTTCATTTACTACAGCATTTTCCATTTCACGTTATTTATTGGCTACTGATCTCGTTTCCCAAAATTTTTGGATTAACTCCAAAATACACTTTCGATGGACTTGTCGATTTTGATGTTGATTGTTCAATAAAAAAAAGTGAAATTATACGCAGCCTCTTAGCAATTGAGTAAACGATTATCACTGATATGCCACTTTTATGCCGACTCTACATTGAAATAAACTAAACCTTACTACTTCACGGTGACCAAAGAATGTCATCTGATAACAATAATTGTTACAAAAAATTCCTTTTTTTAATAACAATATAAAAATTATGTTTCGTAGCGATGTAAAATTCGGGGGTTATAATTTAGGTAAAAATACCTTAAAAATTAGATATCATTCTTTCCATATCAGTTTTTCCATTTAGGTTTTTAGGGGTAAGTCTCACCCCTACTAGAGGGTTTCCGCCCAGGGGGTGAAACTGGCAAAAAAATGTTTCTTCATTAAAATCAAAAATTGAGTGCTCCGATCGTGTTTTAGTAAATGGCCTGGTTTCTCGCAAGCACTACTAGAGAGCTGTTTCTGACAATAAATGAAGCAACTTCCAAATGTTCTCCCTTCTCCTCTCAAGCATTTGCTCGATAGCGTATGTACAGAGCTCTTGTCTTGACAATTGTAGATCGTTATTAGTCGTTCTTTTCTGACGTCTGAAGTCATAGGGTTTTATACACCAAGAATAATAAACCCGCAAGTCCAAAAAAAAAACAGCTCTGAACGATAATATTTTCAGAAATTGTTTTAAAAATAGGTTTAGATTACGGTAAAGAAGGGTGGAAAGTCTATAGTTTGTTTTACTTTTAATGCATAATATTTTAATAAGTGATATTTTACAAATGTTTAAAAGTTATGGACTTTTCACCATTTTTTATAGTATTAAAAAGCTTAAACGCAAAATACTCTTTTATTTTTGCCCTTATTATTTCAAGAAACTTGTGTTAAGATTTAAAAATATACTGTCGATAAGGTGGCGCCAATTTGCAACCGTGCTAATTCGAGACATGCGTTTTTATTAAACTCATCGTGTTACGTATTTGTTGACATTAAGAGATAGAAATTTAAAGTGACGTCTTGTGTTACTTAGAATGAAAAATCGTTTTTTAAACTAAGAAAAAAGTTTTAATATGTTTCATTAGTATAAGCATTATCGCAACGTGCATCATCACAGCTCACAACTCTGACAACTAATGATTAACCTGTTGCCGCATCGAGGCATCCTGTCGCTATACCAACTTGGGCCACTACAGCTTTTTTATTTCGCTTATGGCACTTTTTGTCCACGTTGTGCTATGGGTGCTTGCGCACCCGGAGCCCCGAGAATTCGGCGCCTATAATCTTAGTGATGGGCTTGGAAAGACTGATCTATATAATTTTCCGGTCTCATTCGCTGATTCTTGATTTACAGAATAAGCCATGCTTCTACAGGTTCTTTGAAGGTGTCCGATTCTTTCACAATTGAGCATCTCCTGCTTCCATTTTGGCTGCTTCGTTGCATATTTCGTAGGATATTTAAGATTTGGGGAATCGCATTATTATTGGCCTTCTTACTTTCCTGGGATTTAATTTCCCTCACTTTTGCGCGAGAAGATCTGGATAGGAGTTTTACCGCTTCATATTCCTAAGCTGCAATCAGTTTCTCTTGCAGCGTGTTGCGATGTTGTATACGAAGGAGTTGCTGCATTTCCACATCTTGTAGTCAATTAATAAATGCTGGTATTCCGAGTTGTTTTAGGAAATCTTTCGGCACCTGTGGATAGGCCAGATGAATCAACCTTCTTATATCAGACTCAAACTCTTGTAGACTCTCATTATGTTTCTGACTACTAACCTTTAGCTGGCTTTGGAATACCCGTTGCAAATGCTGCTGGCCATATCTTGTCTCCAAAGCTTGGATGAGAGATGAATAACAGGGTTTCTCTTGAGAAAGTAACTGTAAAACGGTTGCTGCTTCACCTCGCAGTAACACTATCAATGAAGCCGCCATCTCTTTCTCGGTCTAGCTATTAACTCTTGCTGCAGCTTCAAATTGGAATCGATATGATTCCCATGTTGTCTGACCGTCAAACGTGGGTGACTTAAGGGCCTTGCTAGTTTAGTTTTGCGAAACTGGGATTCGAATGTGGCTTGGTTCGTATATGGATGAAGACGAGGTAGTAGTGTTTGCAGCTTCAATGCTGTTTATTAAAGCTTGGCTGTAAATTATTTTTTCTAACTCAGCCATTTCAGTTCTAATTTGCCTTTCCAACTCTACTCTAGCCTGTTCTTGGTATAAATTAGCTTTCAAATTCTCTTGCTTTTTCTTTAAATTAGCTTTTAGATGCTCTTGTTGTATACTCTAATTTTAAGCTGACTAACCTCTTGCTCGAAGGTTTCCTGTATTTGTAGCAAACCATTCATAATTTCAACCATTTCTTTTCTACGCCTCTCTTCCTTGCCTGTTCCTTCATCCATCCTGCGTCTTTCCTTCTCCTCTTCTTACCTTTCCTTTTCCTACTCTTTTTCCTACCTACGCCTGTCCTTGTATTCCTCTTCTTCCTTCTTGCGCCTTTCCTTCTCCTCTTCTCGCCTTTTCTTTTCCTCTTCTCGCCTTTTTCTATCCTCTTCTATGTTCAAAAACCATGCTGGTGGGCCTAATGTATCCATACCTGCTTCGTACTCAGTGGATCTAGTATTTACCATGAACTTTTACTTTGTATCCTACCGCTGTCACCAATGTTACACTGGTTTTTGGTATCTTAATTTATTTCAATTCAACTTTATAATAATTCAATTCAACTTTTACAATAACTATCCAACTGATAACATTAACGTACAACATATATTATAAAACTGAAAACAGACGTCAGGATCATCCTTATATAGCTTGCTTGACCCTTCTCGAACCTTCTCGAACTGTCGTCTAGAATATTCATGATGTGTAATGACATTTCTGGACTATTATATCTTCTTCTACTTGTACTTTTACTTATGACGACCGCATCACACTGTAGAGCGATGAGTAACATTCTCCTTCTTTTTCTATCTGTTCTTTTCCTATAAATGCCGCTGGCTACTGCAGGGTGCTGCGTAACAATATATTACATAAAAAACTCACACTATATATTATATACCTAATAGTAAATTCTCTAGAGTTAAATAATGCTTAGTTGCAATTCCTAGAATTGTTATCATTGACCTCTAGGATTATAATCAGCCAAGTTGCATTTCTTGTAAATGCAACACTTTCGTCACCTTACACCTTTTTGCTATTTCTTTTGTTTTACCTACCTTATAAATAGGGGCGACACAAACCTAAATCTTCAGTTAGTTCATAACAACTCATCTTTCATAAACCTAATATACTTTTAATATTAAAATATATTTTTTAAAAAACTAATAATTTTATTCAAGATATAACGTGTATGTCAGAGTCAGATTAGGTTAAATCCAAATATTGTACTTTTTGGATTTTTATGATGTCACATACCTACATTTTTTAAACTACTTTTATATATATATATATTTTGAAATTGGACCTATCTTAAAAAATAAATTGATATTAAAAATATAAATAAAATATTAAAAAAATGTGTTCGTACTTCCTCGCGACAACCAGTGAAAAAGGACCAAAAAAACAGAAACAAAACTGGAACAAAATATAGTCCGCTTGATGAAAATTATTTTTTTATTATCTAATATAAATAAATTTTAATAAAAACTATAATCATATTTCTATGATCTGTTGGTATTTTAAAATACACAATTTATTCAATTTATTATAAACATAATTTACCCTATGAATATACAGTGTGTTACAAAAAACTGTCTACCGTTTAGGGGTAGATACCTCACATGAAAATAAAACTTTTTTTTTTTTTTTCATATAAACATTGGTCTGATTATTCTTCTTTTGCGAGACACAGGGTGAAAAATTTTAAAAAATTAAATATTTTTAGCAGAATCTAAACAACCACAAGAAAGATTGACATGAGATTTGGACAATTAGAAAGACCAACCGGGGGCATATTCTAATGTGTTTACCGAATGAATGTGAAATTATTAATTTCTAACATTTTATACGGTAAATTATTCCTCAATATATCAGAATATATCTCCACAGTTGCATAATTGTAATTGACCAAATCTTATATCAATCTTTCACGTGTTTTTTTTTTAGGTTAGGGACCTATGTTAATATAAAAAAAGGTTAATTTTTATGTGACGAATCTACCATCGAACGTTGGCCCCTGTTTTTTGAAACACCCAAAGTACAATTCCGATTTCAAAATAAACATAACCAGTTAAAATTAATAAAACGATATAACATGATTGGAAAAGGTATTTAAATTTTCCTGGAAACGTTTTCATCGATTCCCCAGTTCTTAACTAAAGCTTTGCGTGATAATATCGTTTGTGGCGAAAACGAAGATAAGAGAAACATGAAATAATGGAATAAGTACATTAAAAGTGAATCCTTTTAATGGGATTAGATTGAATGCATATAATAATTTCATAACGTTTTTCGAATTGAAAGATTTTCCATTGTTACGGGACAAACAGATTATTTTGGATCATTAAGTAATAAAATAGGTTAAGAGGATTTATATCTAAAAATAAAAGCTACCAATTAAAGACTTTATAACAAAATAATATAGTGAGATTAAAATTTGGTGTCAGGATAAATTAAAACCTATTAAAAAAAAAGCGTAATTATATTTGGTTTATTAACCGAAAAATTAAATAAATTGTAGTAAAATAAAATACTAATTAATAATTCATTTGGCAAACAAAAAATGAATAAATATGAATTTAAATTTAATATATATGCGTAAACTGTGAAAATGTTGCACACTGGTTCATATTGTACTTTAAATAGTACAGAAATATTATAAAAATAAATAGTACAGAAATAGTACAGAAATAGTACAGAAATAGTACAGAAATAGTACAGAAATAGTACAGAAATAGTACAGAAATAGTACAGAAATAGTACAGAAATAGTACAGAAATAGTACAGAAATAGTACAGAAATAGTACAGAAATAGTACAGAAATAGTACAGAAATAGTACAGAAATAGTACAGAAATAGTACAGAAATAGTACAGAAATAGTACAGAAATAGTACAGAAATAGTACAGAAATAGTACAGAAATAGTACAGAAATAGTACAGAAATAGTACAGAAATAGTACAGAAATAGTACAGAAATAGTACAGAAATAGTACAGAAATAGTACAGAAATAGTACAGAAATAGTACAGAAATAGTACAAAATAGTACAAAATAGTACAAAATAGTACAAAATAGTACAAAATAGTACAAAATAGTACAAAATAGTACAAAATAGTACAAAATAGTACAAAATAGTACAAAATAGTACAAAATAGTACAAAATAGTACAAAATAGTACAAAATAGTACAAAATAGTACAAAATAGTACAAAATAGTACAAAATAGTACAAAATAGTACAAAATAGTACAAAATAGTACAAAATAGTACAACATAGTACAAAATAGTACAAAATAGTACAAAATAGTACAAAATAGTACAAAATAGTACAAAATAGTACAAAATAGTACAAAATAGTACAAAATAGTACAAAATAGTACAAAATAGTACAAAATAGTACAAAATAGTACAAAATAGTACAAAATAGTACAAAATAGTACAAAATAGTACAAAATAGTACAAAATAGTACAAAATAGTACAAAATAGTACAAAATAGTACAAAATAGTACAAAATAGTACAAAATAGTACAAAATAGTACAAAATAGTACAAATAGTACAAATAGTACAAAATAGTACAAATTGTACAAAATAGTACAAAATAGTACAAATAGTACAAAATAGTACAAAATAGTACAAAATAGTACAAAATAGTACAAAATAGTACAAAATAGTACAAAATAGTACAAAATAGTACAAAATAGTACAAAATAGTACAAAATAGTACAAAATAGTACAAAATAGTACAAAATAGTACAAAATAGTACAAAATAGTACAAAATAGTACAAAATAGTACAAAATAGTACAAAATAGTACAAAATAGTACAAAATAGTACAAAATAGTACAAAATAGTACAAAATAGTACAAAATAGTACAAAATAGTACAAAATAGTACAAAATAGTACAAAATAGTACAAAATAGTACAAAATAGTACAAAATAGTACAAAATAGTACAAAATAGTACAAAATAGTACAAAATAGTACAAAATAGTACAAAATAGTACAAAATAGTACAAAATAGTACAAAATAGTACAAAATAGTACAAAATAGTACAAAATAGTACAAAATAGTACAAAATAGTACAAAATAGTACAAAATAGTACAAAATAGTACAAAATAGTACAAAATAGTACAAAATAGTACAAAATAGTACAAAATAGTACAAAATAGTACAAAATAGTACAAAATAGTACAAAATAGTACAAAATAGTACAAAATAGTACAAAATAGTACAAAATAGTACAAAATAGTACAAAATAGTACAAAATAGTACAAAATAGTACAAAATAGTACAAAATAGTACAAAATAGTACAAAATAGTACAAAATAGTACAAAATAGTACAAAATAGTACAAAATAGTACAAAATAGTACAAAATAGTACAAAATAGTACAAAATAGTACAAAATAGTACAAAATAGTACAAAATAGTACAAAATAGTACACAATAGTACAAAATAGTAATAATACACTAAAAATATTTCCACTGGAAGGAAGTAAATTATTACATCAAAAATAAAACAAAATAATATATTTTACTCAATAGCTAGAAAGAAATTTATCCTCATTTATTTAAAAAGGTCAACTAAGGGGAGTAACTCTTGAGGATTTTAGCCGTAGTACCATAGCGAAGGTCAAGGTCAAGGTTATGTATTTAAGCAATATATATCCCATACTGAAAATAATTCAAATCATAGTAAAATATTTTAAATAAGGGAAACTAATTTCTGTCCTTACAAACTCAAGAGATCGAACCTTAGGGATAGAATATCCCCTTTAGTTACAATATTATGTAATAAACATTAAAGGTAAAATAAAGAATACTGTGATATTCTTGGCATAAACTTAAACAGTATCAGTTTATATTCTTAAATAGTATAAATGCAAAAGGAAAAATATCTTATATATTATTTGAGTTTGACTATCATAACTGGGAAATAAACTAGTTTAAACCATAAAAAATAAATTATTCATATGATACTTTTTATCCTACAGGTAGTTTAATTACTGGTTTGAAATCTCGTTGTTCAATACACCAACCGTTGAGTCAAAGTCGATCCAGAATAGATTAGCAGGCGATCCTCACTTGGTCTATAATTGACTGAGACTGCACAATACGGTGCAAGAGTTAGTCCAGGTCCGATTTACGAGCGAGTCTCCTAGCCCTAAAAAGGCCTTCATAAGATCCGCAAATTTTCAACTTAATCCCCCAGAAAACCATATAAACAATAAAAAAGAAAATCAATCTTCTAACCTAACACTATTTAATACTAATAATCAAACAGTGTGCATCAGATGTCTTTATTAATTCACATACAGGTGATATCTGTTAAAGGGTCTTCAAATTCGATACAAATATCCACAAAATCGGTCCAACAAACAGTCAGATATCTTATCTTCATCACTAAAATATTGTTGAACATAGAAAACCCTCTCACCACATCAATTAGCCACCTACCAAGTACAAAATTATTCCTCTAGCACGAGGCAAGAAAAGATCATCCAAAATAATAATTCAAAATAGCCAATATTCATCCAGTTTAAAATCAGTATCTTTCTAAATACGATTTATCATAAATTTTCCTAAAGTTATCTTGAGATGGGTAAAACCCTTTTAGATTTATCAAATATTACTGAGAAACCTCAATTGTACTTGTTTTTGTGACAGGTTGACTAGAAGTGCCAAATTTCAACGTTCAACCAAAAATTGACAGTGGCGCCAAACAGTAGGATTCAATTTGTATGGACTTCCCGCATATAATGGACTCTAACTGACTAACCCAATACAGTTACTAGTTATCTTATAAATTACTACTATTATTAAAATAACCCCAAAATAAATTCACTAGAAATAACCAACACACAGAACATGAGGCAAAATAACCATAGTAGTTGAAGCCGATGACACAAAAAAAATAACCAACAATAGGTACAATTAATTACGTCATCGAATATCAAAAGTATTTCACGACAACCAACTATTACCCAGCTATTCGAAGTGTATTACTGGTCTCATATAAGACAAACCATGTCCTGGACCAAATAAACGTCTAGATGTAAAACTAGTTGCATACTCTTAAGTATTCAATTAGACATTCCAAACAAAATTCAGGCAACCCTGTGATTTGACAATGTCAATGAAGTAGATAGTTATATAAATTGATCATCCATATTTTTCAAACTAAACATAATAAGCCTATGCCTTGAAGTAAAAATGTAGGTAATTATTTTTTTTAATATATTTAAAGGCTAAATATTGGTTTGTTAGCACATTTTTGCAAAGTCGATTGTGACTAATGAGCACTTGCAAGGTAATATGGCCGACCGTAAACGACCCGCTTTGAGCAATCTATATAACTATATATATGTATCATTAACAACAGACTTACAGAGTTGCCATATCTAAATGTCATTTCCCACTTGTCAACAGTTTGACAAGTCGTTAGAATGCCCAATTATGTACCAGTGACTTTTACAAAATAAAAAGAAGAAGAAATTAATTTATTGAATAAATACAAAACAAAATTGGAATTTAAATTATTCGTTTGTGATTTGGAATACTATTCGGATATTACTGAAAGTGAAATCACTCGTGGATGCTATTGGGTAACAGTAAAATTAGTGGACTTTTCGGAAATCATTGGAAAGTATTAGAGGAATCCGTTGAAATCAAAAGAGAAATTCGTGAGTTACAAGAAAAGCCAATGAAGCCAGCCTTTGACAACCACAATCGCTGTCTCAAATGAAACAGGATTCTTAGTTCAAGTAACCACGACATGACTACTAATACAATAACGATGAATAATAACAAAAATAGAATACAAATGGTTAAAAGTCTTTCTTTTAAATCCCGTAGTGATTAACACAATTCGTGATGGGGATCCAGAATGCCTTCATCAAGACTAGAGTCCAGAATTCTAAATCCAAGAGACACATCACACCACATAAATTAGAGATATGTAACCCCTATTAATATTTAAACCTTTATTTAGAGCAAAAAATGGTCATCTCAATGACAAACAGTATTAAATAGTCGGAGGGTTAAAAATAACCTGTTACAACACAACATATACAAAATAATTTAAAATAGTAGAGAATAATGCACAAGTGGCACACATAATGTAGATTATATTAGATTAGATTAGATTAGGAGCTGGACGTTACTTGTCCTTGTCCACCGCGACCTTTTCAGACCTATTGTGGGACTCCGCTTGTTCTAGAGTATGTCGCCTATCCTGGTCTTAGCTCCCGCATGTAGTTGCATGCATTTGGTTTTTCTTCGCCCAATGTTAGAAACCTCATTCCAGCCATGCCTTCACATTGGCACAGGACGTGGAATGATTTTTCCTCTTCTTATTCACAGAACCTGCACAAAGTTGCTTCTTCTGCTGGATTTATGACACTCATGTGCCTTTTGAGGCGGCAATGTCCAGTAAGAAGGTCGGCCGTTAGTTATCCTAACGATTTGACGCTTTTGATCCAGTAGGTATTTCGTGAACTTGGCCGATGGTTCCTTGATGAACTGTCTGGCCTGTCCACAGCTTATTCACTACCAGCTGGTCATCTCTTCAGCGGCACCTTTGTACTTTGAAAGTCAGCAGTCGGTAGGTCGGTATTCGCGTGCTGTAGAGAGTGGGAAGCGAGCGACCATACTAGCAACGATTCCCGCATCAGGCCCGTTTTAAGTTGGTTTAACGGGAATCGGATTACAAAAACGATAAAAATTATCAATGTATATTACAAAATAATTATTAAAAACGACTTGCACATTAGCTTACATTACTACTAAGAAAATAATTACTGATTTTTCCAAATTATTAATTTTTTATTTCTCTGGGTTACTTTAAAATTCCTATTGGCATATTTTAGCGTATAATGAGTTCTGAGTCGTGCATTTAAATTTAGCAAGTATGTATGCGGAAAATTTGTACAGAGGTGAATAAATGTGACGGTTTTAAAAATAATAACAATTGTGGAAACTAAATTATCCCTAATTTCTCAAAATCCTTTGGGAACAGTATTTCTAATGCTGTTTTAAAATTTGTATGTGGCATATAAAGGCTACCGTATTGATCCAAATCTGAGTGCCTGTACGCTTTATAAAAAGAAAATAATGATGACGCACATATCACAAGTATGCCGTGCCATAACCGCAAACATATTTGACAAATTTTTTTTCTAAAATATCTGATTTTCTATAATCAGTATCTACGATTGCAGTTTCAATAGGTACTGCAGGTTCACACCGGTCTTCCACATTTTGTGACATATCTGTCATCTTCAGTAAAACACGACTAGTATCGTCCTCACAGTTTTCTGTACCTGAATTTAAGAGATCTAAACAAAGTAATTTTCTGAACGCCCGTATAAACTGTATTAGGGTTGGATTTACATTATTTCCAAACTGTTGACGAACAGAACCAAATAAATTTTCAAGACAATCCTGATGTGTTCGTCGAGTTAATAAAAATTTTATGTCAGAATGCTGTAAATTTTTCCATAAATGCAAAATACCGTTAATAGTTATTTTCCAGCCCAATATGCACTTAATTGTTTTTGTAACATTTACACCATCTGCGTTAAATACTTCCATATTATTAAAAAAGTTAGACACTCCTTCAAAAAGTCTGTTTTTTCTCTGTTGCATACATACACTTCCTGATATTGTGCAGCTGCTGGACCACCAGATGTATTTAAAATATTGAGCAAATTGTTCATTCTTAAAATCAAGTCCGCTGTTGTAGTAGCTGCTGATGAAAGTGCGTCGAATCTAATGTATAAATACATAGTGTGAGCTACAGAAGCACTAAAAACTTGATCTGCTAATTTGACCTTAATTTTCTCAAAACTGTTGGGGAAAATGTGTGAGTCAGTCAATTTTGGAATCCCTCGAATATTGTATGACTTATCGTGCGAATAAAATTGTTTCACATATTCCCAAGAGGCTATTGAATCATTAATCTGAAAATTGTGTTTTATCAGGTTATTTCTAAGAGCTTTTAACAAATAGGGATATCGAAGAGAAATACAATTTTGTCATTCCCAAACATGAAATACGGATGTTCTGGTGAAACATCCAGTAATTTTGCTAACTGCAAATTATTTAAGTCCATATCACAGGCAACACCTACTACTTGGAGCCCTATATTATTAACTTCTTGTATGACGTTTAAAATTAGTTGCTTTAATTGCAATCCAGGACACGTAGAATGAACTAGATAATAGGCAAGTGGTTGTTTCCAATTTGTACATATACCTCTAGTCATGACTACTGTAGCAGCTAGTGCTGGTTTAAAAGATCTGTATTCACCTCCCATGTCTTCAAGGCCATATACCCTATCTTAATTTATATTATAAAACAAATTAGCTTTACAGTTCATTTTATCCACAAAAATAAAACAAAGTTTATGTAATACCTCAAAACGATCGGCTTTATCCTTTAAAATTTTAAATAGTAAACTGTACCAACAGAAAAATTAATGTTACTGATAAACTCTTGTAAGGTGCCAACTCCAGGCAGACAAAAGTTATATGACAGTTAAACTACAATTGTTCCTGCACTTTAGCGCCACACAACGATTGAAAATACGCATTATCGCAATGTTACCTCGAAAATAAACTATTTAGACACAACACGATAAAATACACTAAATTCGCTCCTGTACTCCGTTCTCTACACTACCCCTTTCCAGCGGCAAGTGAAGCTCAGACAGCTGGTAATGACTCCGCCCATATGCGCAGCCGTCCCAACTCCAACGTTCCGTTTTATGGCGAGATGACCAGCATTGGGATTCTGTTTGCTATCGACTCACACGATATCGACTCACTCGATATCGACTCACTCGATGTCGAGTTACAACACTATAGGTATCGTCTTGACGGAAACCGAGATTTTCGAGTTGGGCGATACCTATGGTAAACACATGTATTGTGTGGGCAGATATATCGTTTTAACTTGATTCAGATTTTTATAAAATTATGTAGTTCAAATAAAAGCTTTTTATCTTTTACGTGTAATATTTTAAATATAATAAAAACATATATTCAAATAAAATTAAACTTCACAAAATACAATTATTTTGTTACATTAGGTATTTATGTTTTTTGTTTTAACTTTTTATGTTTGGGATGATACTTATTCCGAAGATATAGGTAATTTTGTAGGTGAATCCGACAATTTTTTTTAATTCTTTTACATAAATCTTCCGTTTCGTTTTCTTACTCTTTTAAAAAATGGGCAATTAAATTTATTTGTATAAATATATCAATGCTTTGGTAACGACAGCCTAAAATCGCTGTTTGCAATCAGAATTTGATGCAAGAAAAAAATAAAATTTTGAAGAATGAAGAAAGTTTAATAAAAGATGGGTATTATTCCAACCACGGAAACACTGTCTAGATCACGTTTAGACCTAACTATCCTTCCTCGATGGTCTAGACCGAGGTCTAAACAAAAGGTGAGTTCGGGCTAGGCATTGGCCGTATTTTCGTCGTCAAAAATATTTTAAAATTAGAGAAACACGTTTCATAAGCGGTTGATATGACGCTGCACATCTCTACACTTCATTCGCTGCACAATCATTTTTGTTTACGATTTGTTTTCTCAACCTCACCCTCTCGAACCTGTCAAAAAAATTGAATGACATTTGGTTGACACACAGAAGGTTATGTGCAGATATGTGTATTATTTTTCTTATTATTTTTTAATAGGTTTTGATTTGAATTGATTTTTAGAGTTAATTAGAGTTTATATAAGTACCCTTCTGTAAGTGGTTTTGACAATTTTAAGGCGGAAAAACCTACAACTTGTATTATTTTAAGTCATCGGCTTATTATTTACAATAGCACATTATCACACTCATGTTCTTAGCTGCATTACAAAAAATGGACTTTACTCAACAATTACACTATTCATTGATGAGAGATTAAATTATTAGAAAAGTTCAACCTGAATAAATAGAATAAACGCACCTTTCCAACCACATATGAAAATTATTTACAACTTCCGTTGCAGTTTTAATGACAAAACTTTCATCTGCTTTGAATAATAACTGTGCTAAAACTTTAAGTTTACGTGTAGGTAGGTATCTATTATACGTTTTGAATTAATTTAATTTTTTTTAAACAGGTACCTCCATGAATAATGTTATTTTGTCTAAGGTTATATTAAACTATAACTTAACAAACCAACCTTATTACAGTAAATCCTTAAATAATTATTAAATAAATAAATAAATAAATAAACACATATTATCTTAAATGCTAAAAACAGATTTGACAGAGGTTCAAGGTCAATTTTATGCTTCTTATGTTGCATTTTTAAAGTACGTCGTTTTACTTTATTTCCTCGATACCACTCTTTTTTCTTCGTTTGCTCCATTGATATGATTTGCATTGCAATATGTAACAAAAACAACTACCTAGATATGTTAGCGGCGGTACACATTTTTTGACTTCCTTTAGAGGTCATGTATTTAATTAAAGGCTTTTACTAAATGCTCACCTCTCACGAATGTTTCAAGATGTGGATCTAACATTCATTTCTAATAATTTGTGAATACCGAAAATACACATGCACTAATAAATCAAAGAGTGAACTAAAATCAATTAATCGCTAATACAGCGCGGCAAATTAATTTGAATTCGCTACCTTCTCTTCCAAAAAGAGACATAACGAGTCTGTGAAATGTATATCCTTCCTTACAATCCTTTCTTTCCATGTGCGTATAACATACATAACCTCATTTTAAGTACCAGACGGGACCTACTTGGGTACCGTCTGAAATTGACGCATAATTGACGTTTGTACTCGATATCACGTGACCATCGACTCACTCGATAGATAATAGAATCAACTAATCTTGGAAAAATGGCGTAAACTATAGGTATCGACTCAGCCTCATAGCAACCCGCATAGCAACCGTCCGAAATTGACATTTCTAGCCGACATCATGTGACCTTTGACAACTACTCGATAGCTAAATTTCGCAAAAATGGTGTAAACCATACGACACGTATCAGTCGATACCAAACAGAATCCCACTGCAGCTGGTAGTGAATAAGCTGTGGGCCTGTCTCACAATGTCAGTACATATAGTACACATAATACATTAAGTACAAAAAGTATATAAATAGTATAATATCTAGTACATATTGCTTATACACCACAGTACACGAACGGTTTACCCCTTGGTTGACATGCACTTAGCATCTTTAAATAAGCAATCTAAGCGCTATAGTTTCTTTTTTATTACAGAAAAATTCGACGAGTTTAGGATTGTATTGAGATTTACCAGTGCAAGATGTAACATTTGGGCTTGATTTGCTTGTGCTGAAGGGACTAATAAATGGTGTTCTGATATGCAGGACAACAAACCATATATCATCAATCTTACCAATTACAGGCGCAACTTGATATGTTTGTAAATTCTTTGATAGTTATTATGCCAAGGTACGCATAAGTTATAAATTTGATTGAATATTATATGAAATAATTTAATTTTGTATGTTATGCATTTTTATCAAAGGATAACTAAATTAAACTAATTATATAATTATACAATTAGAGGTATTCATAATTAGTCATCGTAAATATTATTCGTATCCATAGATACACTGTATATTTAGACATTCAATAAGATTGCCACAACGACTTATATCTGAATTTTGATGTAAACCTTAGAGCAAACAAAATATAAAATATGGGGTAAGCGTGGCTTTCGGCTTCCTAGAGGTTACACAAATCAAATATTTGCTTTGCAACAAGTTGTTCAAAGGCAAATGAATACGAAAGACTAGTGTAAACATTTCAGGTATGTTCTAAAGAAGCTCGGTTTTCCGCTCATAAAAAAAGCGGGGAAAAAGTTTGCACGTGCGTATTTAATTAGAGCAAATTTTTAAACACGAATTGTACTTTTGGTAGGCACATATAAATTAACATAAAAGGCTATCGTTACGAATTTAAAATATAATGCATACTTTTAAAAGTTGCTGTAATTAAATTCTATTAAAAACTTTTGTTCACAAATTAGTCGCTATACAAAAATTCTATAGGTATGCATGGAAAATATAATGGGTACTACTCAAGAAATATGGAGTGATACTTTGGCGGTACGTAGTGGTGTCATAGCAATGTGATTTTGTTTACCGTAGTTATAGTTTTAGTTAGATAACGTTTTTATAAACATGAGTTTTAAAATATTTCTAAAAAAGATTAAAAGCTTTTTCGTTAATTTTATTTTTGGTACAAATTGCTTGCAATATTATATATTTAGTGACTCCGTCAAAGTCAAAATAGTAAAGCTTTCTCCTCTTTAAGAAAATAACCCATTACGTTGATTTGTTAAAGTAGAAGCGTAGTTTAAGATTTATTTAAATAGAATAAAAAAATAATATTAACTACTCTACTGTTATCTATATCTTGGACAAAAGGTTTGTGATTTAATAAAACAAAAGTTTTGATTCTTTTGAGTTCAATACTTTAAAAGAGAATGCTTATTAACAATTTCACTAAATCGAAAGGCATACAGCATAAAAATCTATTAACCGATATATAGCTAGAAGACAAATAAACCGTCAGAACTATTAAGAAAAAGAAAACACTAGCAACACCGACCGGATCAGTAGTGAGGTTTTACGTTCTTTTTGGCTGCAAAGACTTCCTCTCCACATGCAATTGGTATAATCATCGGCAAGTGAAGGACTAGAAATGCATAAAATGAAATAAGTCCCTGACAAAATTTTAAAAGCTGATACTTTTGGCACATAAGTATTTGCTCTGTGTCAATTTAATTCCTCCCTTAAAAAGAAATTTCTATTAAGAGGTTTCCATACACATGAAAATCGTAATTCAACTATACTTCTTGAACGAAAAAAGCAATCGTAATGCGTTTTTCACTAAAAAAACGTTTCTTAATCTTTGACTTTTCCTGTCAATATCATAAACCCTTATTTGTTAAATAATCGTTTTTGTTAAACATTTTAGTTAAACATTTTAGTTAAACATTTTAGTTAAACATTTTAGTTAAACATTTTAGTTAAACATTTTAGTTAAACATTTTAGTTAAACATTTTAGTTAAACATTTTAGTTAAACATTTTAGTTAAACATTTTAGTTAAACATTTTAGTTAAACATTTTAGTTAAACATTTTAGTTAAACATTTTAGTTAAACATTTTAGTTAAACATTTTAGTTAAACATTTTAGTTAAACATTTTAGTTAAACATTTTATTTAAACAAACGTTTTAGTTAAACATTTTAGTTAAACATTTTAGTTAAAGATTCTAGTTAAACATATTAATTAAACATTTTAATCAAACATTTTAGTTAAACGTTTTAGTTAATCTTTGTAGTTAAACATTTTAGTTAAACATTTTAGATAAACATTTTAGTTAAACATTTTAGATAAACATTTTAGTTAAAGATTTTAGTTAAAGATTTTAGTTAAAGATTTTAGTTAAAGATTTTAGTTAAAGATTTTAATTAAAGATTTTAGTTAAAGATTTTAGTTAAAGATTTTAGTTAAAGATTTTAGTTAAAGATTTTAGTTAAAGATTTTAGTTAAAGATTTTAGTTAAAGATTTTAGTTAAAGATTTTAGTTAAACATTTTACTTAAACATTTTAGTTAAACATTTTAATTAAACATTTTAGTTAAACATTTTAGTTAAAAATTTCAGTTAAACATTTTAGTTAAACATTTTAGTTAAACATTTGTAGTATGACTAATAAAGTCGCAATATGGGCATAAACACTACAAGTTATGAGTAGTTAAATGTAGAAAAAAACTTTAAAGCTACTAGTGGCAAACACCAAAAAATTGCGTTATCCCTTTATAAAATCCCGCGGTGCGCATGCGGATTTATTACTATTTTACTCGTGGAAAGTGGAATACAAATATTGATCTCGATCACAAAACTGGATGAATAATATACTAATTTCCGAACACAGATAGGGTTAGTTACTCTGTGTAAACAAACAACAGAATCCATAATATTTCTGATCCGAGTAAGTTTCCGAATACGTCTAATGATACCTTGGAAAAAGTGCAGAAGCATTTTATTAGAATTCTACTAGTATGAAAAAATATGGAAACTACTACCTTTTATGTACCTCTTACCAGAACCAGTTAATAGATTTTAATATTGAAACACTGTATAGTAGAAGGGACAAAGCCCAATTGACATTTATGACATTATATATGGACATTTTGATTTACCGAAATTACTAGCTATTATCAATTTCTGTGTACTTGATATTCCCCTTAGACAAAGGCATACATTATTTTCAAACCATAATTTATTCTCACCTATTGATAACTCTCTTTAAATACTAGATCGGTTTCTGATTAGCAATGCCATTGACCTTTCTAATGTGTCTTTCAAATTGAAAATAATATTCAATAAATATACATTTTAACATTCTTAATAAAATTAATTTGTATAAAGTTTAATATTATATTTTATACTCCTTGTACTATTTTAAATTTTATTTTTAGGTTCAGTAAATATTGTAAGTGCCGCTCTACTGTGTAACGTATAAATGGATTGCATTCTGTTTGTTTTGCAGCATAAATACATATATAAATAAAATAAAATGGCGTCAAAGAGTTAATTACCTGTCAATATTATCTATGTGTTACACTCAACATCCTCTATAGAAAATCGAGGAAAAATTGATCCATGCGGCCATGCCTTCATAACTTTCTGAAATATACCGTTATTGAATTTAAAGCGGTCAAAATCATATCGCATAATTTCCGCCTTATCCAATCAACCATCATGCATATCGGAACATGCTCCAAACGACCTTGAAACTGGTTCCGCATAGAAATAATGGCTTTCATGGCGTCTATACGTAATACGAAATGAAATTTTTCGCAGGCTGGAATTCCGTCGGTGTCATTTTCTTACACGGCTCGCGTTGTAAATGGATCGTGAATATTCATCACGAAAACATTTTCTTCTTTATAAAACCATGACCTGACCTTAGGGCTAGGGAACGGGGAAAACACAAGTGGTGTCACATAAATTCTAAGAAGGATGTGCCGACGTAAGGACAAACAAACTATGCTGCGGAATGGCCTGGTTGGATCCGCGCTTTTTGACTTTAATTTATCGTCCTTAAGTGTACGCCTGATGGTGGTATTTAATAGGGTAGTCACTAGATGCAGTGGGTTGATCGTTTTTTTTATGTTTTTATAAAAAACTAATTATCAGTTAGCTATAACGCATTTTTAATTATATTTACGTAAAACCAATCAATATTGGCCTAGTTTTCTAAGAAAACTTTTATTTATCCCTTTATTTACGCATACATTCTTAACCTAAAAACTATTAAATCAAGAAACGATTTTAAAATAAATCTAAAGACTAAATACAAGTATAGTTCCAAAATTAAATTCGAAAATGAGCTTCATGCAAATGTAAATTCGAACATTGTTCAGGTGGTAAATCCAAAAATATATCATTATTAGGAATTGTGAAAAATATGCCTGTCTATATTTTTTTTTGTAAATATTGACACTTTGGGAATCTATAATTTCTTAGGGCAGGTTGTTCCAGACTTCAAAGATTCTGTTACTCAGAAAATGTTGTCTCGCTCTTGTTTTGAAGTTTTCTTTCTGTAGTTTTAACGAATTTCCATGAAGTCGGCAGTCAGCATTTAGAGAAAAAGCTTGATTAAGGTCGCCAAAGTTTTCTTTTATTATTCGAAACGACAAAATTAGGTCACCACGGAGACGTCTCTGTTGGACTATTATGAGATTTCTCATTTCTAACCTTTCCTCGTATGATGGTCTAATGCGGCCAAAAGTAAGCCGGGTGGCGAGGCGTTGAACACATTCCATCATTTGTTGGTCGCGTACAAGGCTTGGATACCACACGAGTCCTGCGTATTCTAGGATAATAATCACTCCACGATAGATTAGAATTCACTGTAACACCTAGAAGGTTGAGTGTTAAAGGATCATTATTGGTTCGAAAGTGTGTTGGTTCAAGAATTAGTTAAGATAGTTTGGAATTTTAAACAGATTTCATAAAAAGATTTTTGGAGATGTTGCCGTTGGGAACATTCATAGATCTTCAAATTTTGATAGGAGCGTAATGGTGTCGTTTAAAAGATTGTCACCTAGTCGATAAAATATTACTGGTTCTCCTTGAAATCCAATAATATCGAGTAACATGTGACAAGAATTTTAATATAATAGAGTCACATACTTTGATTTTCTTTTACTATACGGAGAATGGTCGCACTGCGCAGCTTTCTGAGTGCCTTTTAAAAGGAGATAGAAAACTCCGCCATTTTGAACCCTTATTACGTGTTGCCTACATCTTGGCGCAATATTTTTATAGGTGCGTTTTAATCATTCGCTTCTGCTTCGGAATTGTAAGTTTTCTTGTTTTAATCTGACAGGTTAAAACGACTAAACCGACAATTCCGGAAGCAAAAGCGGATGATTAAAACGCACCTGATATTTTGCTTGTTGCTGTCAGTGTCAGTGAATATTATTTTTGAAGTCACAGTTTATTGCTAAAGAATCAGTTAGCTCACCCGGACCAGTTGAAAGTTCCAAAATAACATCCACTCCAGGGATACAAATTCAGGATACGCAGAAGACTGCTGTTTTATTATAGGCGGTTGTCTTATATTGTATTATCCGAGTTGCACAGTGTATAAACTGAAACATTGAGATCCAAAGTGCCGACGCAGAGTGAGCGATCTGATTCTTTAGCTGTAAACTGTGTCACAGGGTTCAAAATGGCCGCGCCCTATGTTGGGCGTGTCGAACCTCTCTCTTGCCTCGTATAGTAATCAAATTATGTGAATAGAGTAATTTTAAATTTTGTTTACAAAGTCAGTGACAGTTTTCGTCATGTTCCAGTCATTGTTGGTTGTATTTTAAGCAAAATGTGTTCAAAGGTTATTTGCTTGTAGTAGTCCCGGCACCCGGCACCCGGCACATTGGAATTTTACTTCTAGTGAACAAATGTGCGTGTGTGAATCTGCGATGGCATATTTTCAATCTCGATAAAATCAAAAGATATCTTCGATTAAAGCAGGGTCTTCAAACTACGGCCCGCGGGCCAAATCCGGCCCGCCAGTGTCATTAATCCGGCCCGCCAGTGTCATTAATCTGGTCCGCGATAGCTAATGGCTTATTGTTGCTGTGATAAGTTTGATAAAAAACAGAATAATAACTTTGATTTATTTACTTGATAGGTATAGCTTAATGACAAGTATATTACGCAGAAAATTTAACTTAAGCATAATAATTGACAAATAATTATTAAACTAAATCCCACTAACACTATAAACTAGTGAGCATCCTGCGGTTTCACCCTCGGTAGTTATGTTGGGGTGAATAGTATCGTATAATGTATCACTTGAGAGCCAAACTGTATTAAATCCATTTTTTTTTAAATCGATATTAAGCTTTTGTCCTACTAAACAAAACCTGCTCTTTCACTTAGAAAATAGTATTAAGTTCTATATATTTTACTTTTGAAGTTATGTAGAATTAAACAGTATGATATTCTCAACCTTTTCCGAGCAAGAGAGTATTATGGACTTAATATGGTTATTAAATTTTTCGTGTGGACATAAAACAGTATTTAGTTTAAGGAAGGTTGTAGGAGGGTTAGAGAGAAAAAGTAACTTCGGCATTGTAAAAGCAAAATAAGTCGGTCTGTCATGTAAAGATATCTGTCATTTAAAATGTCTGACAAATTTATCTAAAGAGAACAGACAGAATATTCATTTAATGTATTAGAATCCTGATAAAGTATGAATTTAAAAAGACAGTTTGTTGCCTCTATGGTAGAGTGTATTTCAATAATGCGTATACGTGCAACAAATGGAAAACAAACTGGTAAAAGGCCTTTCACCAAGAACTATTTTTTTAAAGTCAACAGTATTAAGTAAATGTTTGCCTAAAGTTTTTCTTTTAACTTTAAATATTGCAGAAACTTTTGTCACAACGGCAATTCGAAAAAAATCGGATGGTGGAATAGCAAAAGATGAGCAAAGAGGTAAACACATCCCGGTAACAAAATTTCTGAATTCGTAGTTCGAGATCATAATATTAAGAAGTTTCCGGTACTATAATCATACAAAGTGATGGAAAATTAAAATTCGTTACAAACTAACAAAGCCTTTATAAACTCAAGTTGTGGACAAACAACTACACTATCAGATTCTGCTGAAAACACTACAACGTGTATCATGTGAGACAAATACAAGTCTGGATGTGACGAAAATCAAATGGCATCTGACATTCTCAAATGGGCAGAGGCTTAAAGTGAAAGCATACAAAAGATTACCATCTGGTCAGATAACTGCCCATCAAAAGACCGTAATATGATTATGGTAATGGTATGCTTTTGGATCTAAAAAAAATATATCCAAATATAAAAAAGATTAACCATAAATTTCTGATACGTGTTCATACGCATATGGAGTTCGAGGGCAACAATTCCTTTATTGAAAGACAAAGAAAACGAACCTAACTTTTAAAAGTAATGACGTCCTGGGACTGGCAGCAACTCGCAAGGCTGTGCTGCCGGTCACAACATTTTAATGTTGTTAATATAGAAGTATCCGACTTTAAAGCTTTTAAATCTTTATACACTTCTAATAGCTCACGGTTTGTAGTACCTAAGAAAACTGAGAAAAACGAAGATTTTCGTATGTCAAAATTAGTTCCCTACATGCTCATAGTAAAAATATAGGAGTATTGTATTTTAAAACACATTTTGAGGTCATCACGTTTGACTGTGTCGATCTCATAGGTTTTGCTGCAAATACGTGAGAAATATAACTACCTACAGTCTTTATTGCCGTGGGTTCCAAGTATCTCACGATTTTTGCTAAAATTTGGTTCATTCTGCTAAGGCAATTAACGATATTTAATAATCAACAGAATTTTTTCTCTTATTTTAGCTTTAGTTTATGGTACTTTGTTTGCCTTGCAATCATTAAAAATAATTTCAGTACACGTTCACAGTATTTTATTGCCCACATTAACTCCATTTTCATTTCTTAAAATAAGGATTTAATACGGTATAATATTCAAAATATTAGAGCCAAATAGTATAAACTCCATTTGATGGTCTTCTTAATTTTAAAAGTTTAAAAAGGGAAAATTTGAGGCCAACCACATTATATTACTAAGTTTATATATTTTTTTAAATAGTTGGTAAATAAATATTTTAAGTTACTTTAATGTCTATAAAATATTTCAAATTGCTATATCAGGAAATTTAATTTTTGTGAGTTTTTAGCTCTCAGGTACAGGTATGTATATTGATATTTTGAATGTATATATCCTGAATCACACACATGATTTTTATCCTGAAAATCCATCCGAAACGGAAAAGCTAAATTAACGCGAATGAAACTGCAGGGTGTCCACTTGTAAAAAATACTAATGAGATTTATGTAATTGTAATTTTCCACTGACAATATTTTGTAGCTGTGGGCCAATTTTATTTGTACTAATTATTATAAGAGATTTAAGATGCTCATCGGTTAAGTTATGTTAAGTTATGTACCTAACTTTGCAAAATGTTTTTTTTACACAAGTAAGTAGTATCAAAAACAGAAAACAGCTCACGAGCAAATTTATGCAAATTATCAAATTGTACCAGTGGAAGACTCATAATTCCAACAAAAATCAGTTTTGATAATTTGTTCTTAATTATATCACTGCAATGTAAATCAGTAATTTTCATTTGAAGTTCCAAGGCTAGGATTTCAATGTCAGTATTAAAAGGATTTTAAAAAATCTTAAATTATTCGCAATTCAAAAAAATTATCATCAATGCACTAAAAGCTTCGATTGAAAAATCGACGGGAAACTAAGTCTCAGTAGTGTGGCTGAATGGTTCACATTCTTTTAAAATGTGTGAAACATTTTTTACGTAATTGTGATTGACACAGTAATATTTTCTGCCGAAATTAGAATCCTTGCAATCTCAAATTCAGTTTGTTCACGTGTTTTGTCAAATTGACATAGAATTCTAACTTTCACAGCCATTCGCTATTTTGTAATTCGATAAGACGACGATGCTTATTATTCAAAAAAATTTAAATCACTGCTCGAAGTTCAAAAAAGCGCTGAAAGACTTTTCTGCAACTAAGCCAGCTTATGACAGTATGATATGGTAAGTTATTTTCTCTCATCTCTTCAATAAATTGTCGGCGATTCGGTCCAGTGGATCTGATGAAATTAACAACTAATATGACTGGTTTTAGAACATATTCAAACATTTTCGGCACAAGGACTGTTGATGAATTATGTTACAATGTAAGACTAATGATTTTGAACCACCATCACTTTCTACAGCCTTTGCCACAAGTGCAACCACTCCTTTATTTTTACCAAACATGTTTTTGCCAGATTTATATGTAAACGGAGAACATTGGAGAAAATAGATTGATCGTGTTAAAAAGTTGAAAAATTTATTTTGGAAAGTGCATATAGCAATGGAAAACTTAATAGACCCTATAAGAATAAATCTCGGAAAAGACAATGATAATGATACCAGTAGTTATATTAAAGACAGCGACTTTTGAAGATAGTTCTTGTACTTTTTATTTTTTTCAATCTTTGATTTAAGGAACTGAATTGTAAAAGGTTTAATTTCATTAACAACATATCTCCTTGTTAGTTATTAGTTTAATTTAATTCGTTCAATGTTAAAGTGCAACAATTTTATCAGAAGCATAAGGTTTATTTTTATTTTTTGTAAATACTAAAACTTTTTTCATTCAAAATTCATTTTACATGTCGCGACCTAATTTATATTATAGAAACTTATTTTGCAAAGTACGCCTATGGAATGTGACGTTATATCCCCACTTTTACTGCACTCTTCTTTTATTTAGACTATAGGTAATGAATTAACCTTATATGAGGGAATGATAGATTGCATATAGCTAGCAGTAATAAAACTGGTTGTTGGTGGGACACTTATAAGGTTATTTTGCAAAGTTGTTACTACTGTACATACAACTCTAGCAGGGTATTTTGATGCATTCCTCTAAAGTAGACTGTAATCAGTATGGTATTCTTTTAAAATTGTGTTGAATTCTAAATTTATCAATGTGTGATTGAGGTTTTTATCTAAACCATAAAGTTCAGTATTGCACTGTGTGCGAGGAACTCTCCATGGTGAAGGATAAGTAATAGAAGCAAACATTGTGGGGATTATTAAAGTAAGAATCTCTAACAGTGTATTTAACCTTTCATAGTAGGGCTTTGAAAGTTGAGGTCTATGGGTAAACAAATATTATGTCAAAAAAAACTTTGTTGTAAGTTGAGGTTGCGGCTACATAATTCAGTAAATAAAATAGCGTTTTTAAAGGTTCCTAGTGCAATATGTAAATCGCTTTTGTACAGCAAAATTAATGTTTCTTGGTCTTAGGTCTAGTTTGTACTTGCTAAGTTTTTTCATAAGTTAGGACGTTAAAGCACTAAAACGGGTAGAAGTACAATCTAAATCAATATTTAATTGCCAACAGTCCCTCCAGGCCCTGGCAGAACATAACAAGGTCACCCTTGAATGAGTGCCAGGACATCAAAGAGTGTTTGGAAATGAGACAGCAGATCTCCTAGTAAAGAAGGGAGCGTAAAAATGCCCTTTGGACCAGAACCCACTTGTGCTATCTCATACCAACATGATAAATGAGTGTTAAAGAAACAAATAAATAGAGAACACCATAGGCTCTGGTTGGAACTTCCTGGACTTGGACAGTCCGAAATATTCATAGGACTCCTTACGGGACACTGCGGCCTTAGAAGACAGCTAACTCTCTTAGGGATATCTGATGACTCCCTATGTAGAATATGTAAAGAGGAGGATGAAACTCCTATTCACATACTGTCACTGTCGGAACCTTAAATGGAAACGGAAATGGTACTTCAGGGTACAATATCCGGAACCTGAAGAAATCGCGGAAGCGCCCATCAGACATACTCTTGAATTCATAAAGAAAATAAATTTGACGGGATAGAAACTGTGAGGGGTACAATAAGCCTAGAGTTTCAGTACAAGTGAGCTTTGAACCACACCCTAATTTAGATAAATAGATAGGGCGTTTAGTACAGGTAAGAGGTAGGTTTTGTATGTGGTTCTTCCATGAAGTTTTTAATCAAAGATCATCTCCAAAAATTTTGCTGTCTCTTTGAAACTAATATTTTAATAAACTCCAAATATTATCCATATCTCAAAGTGGTCCGAAGTAGATTAAAGGGAAGTAAAAAGCTCAAAGTCTGTCGACCACATAAATTTATTAGGTTGCAAGCGCTTTCGACCTAAAAGGTCATCATCTGGCAAAAATTTTTTTGTAATTGAGTAGGTACAATCTACACTAATAATTTAAGGCATAACAAAACGTTTCTTATAGAAATGCTAGGTGTCTTACCACTATGTGTCCACAGAAAAATAAGTATGTTGAATTAAAATGTAAAATTTAAGTAAATTGTAAAATGTAAAAATTGTAAAAAATGGCACACACTGCCTCCCTCATTCGAGGTTGGATCAAGTTCTAGTTTTGAATTTTGCCTGCCTCCATCTGATGAAGGTGGTTTCAAATAAGATAAATTTTAATGTTCCACATGTGTGCTTAAGGCACCATGTGGAAAGTGTTACTTTTTGAAAAGGTGAAATACAGCTACTCCCCATATCCCCAGTACAAAAGGGGTAGACGGAGTCCCGCTCGTGTACACCCTTTAGCCTAAGCTTAAGGGGTATCACTAAATAATATCTTTTTTGGAAAAATTCACTTATGACACTTTCGTCATCCAGCGGTGAAGTTAAATGAGAAAATGGTGGAGATTTACGACATTTGACAACTGACATATGGTGGAAGACACGTAGTTACAATGATGGTTGAGCTAATAATAATTAAATTTGACATTAGTTAAATTGAATATGTTAAATTAGTTTTGTGACAAATTTAATATTTTAATGGTACAATTTTATTTTTGATGAAGCATGTAGGTATTTTCCAGTGAATAGCATTCATATGGTTTCTGGAACAGAAACGATAAAGCCACTTTGAAGAGTCCATGATTCTAGTTTAGCCCTAAAATTTTGTAGCATTTGCAAAATAAGATTTACATTTTTTACTTTAATATATACACTCAAAGAGCCAGCGAAGAGTCTGGCTATTTGTGTTTTTTGATTCACATCATGATCGTAGAATACGACATAATTCTATTTTGCTTCAAGTCTTTGATTTGATAGTCTGGTTAATTGTCTGAGTTCGATGAGTAATCTTCATTAATGGAGTAGAGAAGTTTGTTTAAGATACATAATCTAACCATAAACTTTTTTTGATTGTTTATCAGTTGGGCTTTAGCTTTAAGTTTCTTTAGTTCGACACGATTTTCCACTGCGTTATGTTTCTTATATCTATGTAAAGCCCTTTTTGTTTCACTAATAGGAGCCTCACAGTCCTTGCTCCACCGAAGTACCGGAGTGCGTTTTTTTTAATAATTAAAAGTCTGACCAATGTGTAGATGTGTGCTCTCTAGATTAGAATTGCTAAATTTGGTTAGGCAATCGTTAATATCGTTGGTAAGTTAATTGTTTATGGATGTTTAGATCGATGTGAGAAATATATCTTGTCCAGTCTGCAGAGGTTATTTTCTAGTTTGATATAAAAGCAGTAAAATAGTTTAAAACAGAGTTATGATTGCCAATTTAAATAGGACAGTGATATTTTCAATATATGAAAGGAACAACTTCGCATGAGACTACTGGGTTACAAAGCTTAAGATCGATGACGGAGGTATTTTCTGTTGATATGTGTAATCTAGTTTAAAATCTATGATTTAAAAAATTTGAAGAAATGTCTGGGATAATATTTTTAATAATTCATAATTTTTCCTCTTAAACTAAAAATTTTACTACCTCGGACGCTGTTATGAGCAAGAATGATAGAGTCAAAATTCAATCGACAAAATTTGCTAAATCGTCATGGTCCACAGAAAACTTTAAGCAAAAGATATAAGGTTATTTCGTTCGTCCCATTGGTGTAGGAATGAACTACTCCAACGGATACCATACCTTTCGTTTGGCCCAGTGTAAAATCCATAAATCTTTCGACCGGCGTTGTGGCGTCCACTGGTAGGTAATTCTTTCACCAGCTATTTAACAGGAGTAAATTAGATTCGACATGGAGGTAAGTAAACTAGGGTAAATAAGGTGGTGTAACTAGTGTAATTTACACTAGTGTACATTGCACCAACATCGAACAAAAAACCTAAATACTACCAATGTAATAACTTCGAAAATAAGTTTTTTGTTTATTTCTTAAGTTTCTGCATCCGAAGATTTATTAACTAATGTAACGAAACCCCCGCTAGCTCGTCTAGCGCTGCAACGAACTTTAGACAGAAATGATTTTTTTTGTAGGAATTATTTTCTGCCTTATACTATTCTTGGAGGCAAATAATGCCCAATGCCTTGTAGCATAGCAAGTCGATAAAAGAGTTCATCAATAGTATATTGTTTAACAGGGGTAAGTTTAAATGAAGAGTGAAGAAAGAAAAAAAATTGACAATTTATGCCTTTACAAAAAATTCACTTTCTGTGACCGTTTGTTATTGCCCTAAATAAGAGTGAAAATTCCTTTATATTCTAGAAATTTTTGATTTGTATGTCTATTCGATCTGTTAGCTTCTGGATCCAATCAAATGTAAGGTCTGGGATAACACAAATTGGATCTGGAGAACATGCGGTGTACAAGGATTAGAAGGAAATAGTATACGTCACGAAATATACAATTTTAAATTTTATTAATAATTTTTTTGACCTCTTATGACATCTGAAAGGAAAAGTATTTTATAAATAATGAAGCTTTTTATGGACTATCTAAAAAATTTAACATTATATTAAAGTTAAGTTTATTTTATTTGACTACTGCACCAAGCCAACTAGTTTTGGTTTTTAAATCATAATTAGGCTATAACAAATGCTCGATTGTGATGCAAAGATCTATTTAAATATAACTCTAGTAAGTTTAAACTAAACATTTTGTGCACGCTATCCACCTAAATTCTTGTTGTCAAAAAATATAATTCTAGATACATTCAAATAAAAAGAATTTAATTTTTATTTCTGCAAAAAAAATAATTAATGTCCCTATTCCAAGACAATTTTCGATATGCTAAAACACAATTAAAACATAAAATTACTTCTCAAATTGACACAGATAAGACAAACTCACATATATCCCAATTGATACCATAATTTTTTCTTGACCAGAGAATCTGAATCCGTCAAAGTATTTTTTTTGCGGAATTCGATTTGGGTTAACAAGAAGTTAACGAGACTCAATCAAGTCAATGATGAAGTTGGCAACTCCGAAACGTACAATTTCTAGTGATTAGATTATGGGGTCGTTAGACTTGTTGAGTCGGAAATATCCAGAATGAAGGTCTTGACTGTTTGAAGCAAAATTAACTGTAGCTGAGTGAGTAGTTTGACATGGGTGAAGATTAAAATTAATGAATACGTCAGCTGAAGTTTATTTGATATCATTTAACGATGTCCAAGGCCAAATTATTAAAATTCATGATATGATATGGTATATCATCACGTATCTGGAAAATACGGACTAATGGCAAAACTATTCCTTAATTAGCGAACGAGATTGAAATAACATGTGAATAAAATGTAATGCACGCTGATTATTTCAAGGTCAAAAGTAATTGCAAGCCTAAAATTTTAAAAATTCTTTGAAAAATTCAATTAAAATTTTCAGTGTTTGACATACTTTTCTCTTTTTTCTTCGTAATCTATTGCACACCATTTTAAAATATGGAATATATTTGGAATTTAACGACAAAAGTGTTTTATATACAGTGCCTTTCATTTGGAAAGGAACAAGCATTAACAGAACTGTTAATCGATACTATCGTAGTGCTTGCAAATAACTTATACTTAAAGAGTCCTTTATAACCAATATACTGGGTGCATTATTAATTTTGCCTATTTCTTTCTTGATTCATAATTTGCCAACCGCCCTATTTTTGTTTTTGATATGTTTGATGTTTATATACTGTGACGCAGAGCCAACCCTGTATAAGCGCGACTTTGGAAGTCTGCCACCCGACTCATGCTAGAAACGACGGAGTCTTCTAGGAATGCCGTTGACGCTCGAGAAACAGCCAGAACGGGCGATGCGTGCCATTGAATCAGAGATGGAATTTTCTGGAGCGTCTAGAGACTTCTCGTAGCAGAGTTAGACTTGGTATAAATAGCCGAATTATCGGCGATCAGTTTAGTTTAGTATAAAGTGTTACAGAAAAGATAAATTGTAATAAATAAATTAGAATTGTGAGTTAGTGCCTAGGTATTATATAAATTAATTAGTACGTCATAAATAAATTGTAAATAGTGTGTTTTAAATAAATAAAAAATAAATAAATTAGACTTTCGTTACAATACGTTCTCCATAACTTATTCAGGTATCAAAAAGTAATGAAATCAGAAATCCAGATACGTCTTTATCGTTACATTGGTGTTAGAAGTGAAACTATAAATAAATAGTGGACAATAACGGCTAAAAGACTGTGTGATTTAAAAGTGATCGAGCTACGTCGGGAGTTAGAAAAACATGAACTGGAGACGACAGGGAAGAAATCAGAGCTGGAAGAACGACCTAAAAAAGCACTAGAAAATCAAAGTTTGGATCCGGAAACGTTTCTATTTTCGCATGATGTGTCTTCTACAATTTCTATAATTTCCGATATGAAAAACGATGTCTGCTTTAAAAACCGATATTTCTTCTGACATTTCTTCATTGGAAACTAAAGTTTCTTCTGATGTGTCCTCCATAAAAACGATATTTCTTCCTTAGAAGAAAAGGTGACTACTGACATATTATTATCTTCTTTAAAAACCGAAATTTCTTCCGATTTGGAAACAAAATCTGTTCATTGAAAGATAAAATTTCTTCTGATATGTCTTCTCTAAAAACTGAAATCTCTGCTGATGTGGAAATTGAGATGTCTTTCATTGAGGAGAAAATAATTTCTTCCGTCGAGAAGAAAATAAAACAGATGAAAAAAAAGATAGAAGGACTGGAACATTCAGAGACGGTGAAATAAAGTGTCATGAGGTGGAGTCGAAGTTAAAATTGGAAGGAGCTGTAAACTCTGCTCGTCTTAAAGCCCCAACGGAAAGATGTCATGGACCAACTACCTTAAACAGTTTGAGACAGCTGCGAGAACAAACGAATGGTCTGAGAGAGAAAAAGCAGTAAATCTGAAAATCGCCCTTCAAAGAGACGCTTTAGATGTCCTTCAGACCATACCCGTGGAAGAGACAGATGATTCTGAGCAACTCAAAAAGAGACTAAATAATCGATATGGCCACGAACATTTTAAGCATCTATAGCAATCACAGTTAGAGAATCACGAACAGAAACGAGTACTTGAAAATGATTTTGGTTCCGAGAACAGAAAACAGTTAGTCATTCCAAGGAGTAGAGTATCCGAAGTACTTCATCAGTTACACGACAGTCCAGTAGGAAATCTTGTTGTCAGCAAAACCCTTCAGAGAGTTCGGGCAAGGTTTTATTGAATAAACAGTTCCGATGATGTAAAAGACTGGTGTAAGAAATGTAGCAGCTGTGCTATAAGTAATGGACCTCAGCGAAAAAGGAAGGCTCCCATAAAGCAATACAACTTTGGTAGCCTATTTGAGAGGATCGCCATAGATATTGCCGGACCATTCCCCGCGACTGAGGATGGTAATAAATCCATGATGGTGGTTATAAATTATTTCACCCAGGAAGTCTACGCCATTCCAAATCAAGAGGCCGCAACTGTTGCAGATGTTTTGATTAAAGAGTTTATCTGTCGATTTGGAGTGCCCTTGGAGATCCACAGTGACCAAGGCAGAAATTTTGAAAGCCAACTCTTTCGTGGAATCTGTGACAGACTGGCATAAGGAAAACCAGAACCACAGCATTGCACCTACAATCCGATGTAATAATAGAATGAATGAATAAGACCATTGGCAAATATATGGCAAAAATAGTTTTAAACCATCAGCAAGATTGGGATCAGTATCTTTCGCTCTTTGCAATGGCTTATGGATCCGCTGTCAATGAATCAACAAGCCAAACACCAGCAAAGGTTCTGTTTGGGCGTGAGATGAGACCACCGTGCGACCTTGAGTTTGGATGCCGACCTGGAGAAGATGTAGCTGGTGAGGATTATGTGATCCAGTTACGAAAAAAAATGGACGATATGCATGACCATGAAGAGGAAGAAGAAGAAAACTAGCTCCAAGAAACACCTGACCCTGTCTTTAAAGAATTTATGGGTGCATATGGAGGTACCAAAAATGCAAGACATGGTGTTACAACCAAGCAACAACAAGACCTGCTCACGTTTCCAAAAGATTACTCGCTGGTCCATAGCACTTCTGCCAACATCTACGACGCTTGAGGTATGGCATCTGTATTCTGCACGGAGTTTGGTCAATTGCCAGAACTTTAAGATCAGTTACCACCACCTTAAAAAGCAATAAAACTTTAAGAAGAATCGCGTTATATTTTCTATTTGGTAACAAAGAACACCTTCCAAGATCAATCCACCTATCATAAGCATTACTCAGTCTGAGGGAGCATGTAATGGAATCCAATGTACGGAAACTAGCTATGCCAAAGATAGAGAGCAACCAGCTGAATTGGAGGATCATTAGAAACATGGTGGAAGTAATATTCCAAGATACTCAGGTTGAAATACTGGTCTGCAGCCAATGGTATATGGACTGGGTAAAAATAGCCGACTTATCGGCGATCAGTTTAGTTTAGTATAAAGTGTTAGACAGAAAAGTTAAATTGTAATAAATAAATTAGAATTGTGAGTTAGTGCCTAAGTATTATATAAATTATTTATTACGTCACAAATAAATTGTAAATAGTGTTTTTAAATAAATAAACAATAAATAAATTAGACTATCGTTACAATACGTTCTCTATAACTTATTCAGGTATCAAAAAGTAATGAAATCAAAAATCCAAATACGTCTTTACAAAAAATGTATTACTTTGTCCTCTCTGTATCTTTGAATTTTTAAAATTTATTTCCATTTTTAAAAGGAACACAAAAAACTTAACCCATTTATGAGCTTTTTTGTACATACGATTTTACTACTAAAATTTTGGGTTAAAATTTTTATTTTTTAACAATTTGTGGATACAAATGGAATACTACTGATTTTTATCATCTAGGTTGCAAAGGACAAAATAGCCAATCAATCCGCCAAATTTAAAGTAGGTTTCTTTTTCAATGAATCATATTGTATAATTTCTAATTTAGAATGTAATTGAAATAACACGGCACTAAAAGCGCTGTATCTATTAATTAAATATAATTGATGGTACCCAAAGAGTGTAATTTCTAACAAATTTTATGTACCTCAAATCTTCAAGTAGTTTAATGATGCCATTTCAAAAACTTCCGCTTTATTTTCTGAACATAAAGCACAATTTAATTGCTTTGGAGGCAGCGAATAAAATGTAAAGTCAGCAGGCAAGTTGATGGACAACTTAACAACCACTTGACTTGCACGGTTGCATCGCAAGCAACGAAACATAATAGCTCCTTAATTCAGTTCTCAGTCCACTAACTTGTTCTCGTTCCAATTAGGTACCGGGAAAGTTTCGTCTGGAGTGAAGGTTTCGAAGGAGAAAGGATGGCCATAACGCGAGATATTTCCCGACAGCCGACAACTGCAATTATTTATACGGCGTTAGAGTTGAAACTCACGTTCTGCTCTAACTGCTTTGGTCATCTTCTATTGCTCCTTTATTGGGGTAATATACCTGCTCGGTTCGGTTGTTAGCAGAAACGATTATGAATTGGTATATATTGACGTGTAACTTTTATAGCCGGTAAGTTTTTAAATATATTCTGACAATATACGAGGATTGGTTAAAATGGTTCTATAATTATTCGCAGAAAAAAAATATCCATTCACGAAAAAGCAACGCGAAAGGGATCTTCACCAGACGGCATATTAAATAAATGAGAGATAAATAAACAAATATGTTACAAAATATTACGAGAGAGAGTTTGCTAACGGGAAACAACTACTCTTTTGGCTAAAATCGCAACAGGCATTGAATTTTTTGACAAACAAAAACATCAGAGCTAGTTTATAAACTGGATACTTCTAGCGAGCTTTTATTTTGCTTACTAAGTGTAAACTGCGCTATATTCTAAATTCCTAATTTCACTTAACTGACAGCCAGGTAATAGAGTAAATTATATTCCTCTACTGGTTTCTTTATAAATTGAAAGCTAGCGGGCATAAGGTTGTACCATCGTACCTCCGGAGGAAATTTTCTAAAGTGGTGAGCGGGATCATCTACAAGGATTTAGTTTAGAACCCCTAAAAACTTGTCGTCAGACAATTCAAAGTAGTCAAAAATAACGAAAAAGAAAATCCGATCGTGTCTCCAGCTGCAAATTTACATATCACCTCTTTGGAGGTTATTTATATGGTATGCAAATCACAGATCGCTAAGCCACTTCTAAATGGGTGTCATACGTCCTTAAATTTGAAATGTTCTTGTTGATTTTGTTTTTGTTATCTCCATCTGACGTTTTAAATATTGTAGTAGAACCATTCATAAACAAATATTATGATCGTCAAATGAAAATACCACTGCGAAATTCCCTTGCTATACCGCTGACTTTTGATCCGCCACTCTTAATTCGGTCTGATTCACTAAACTCCCTACCAGCGGAACGCTACATGATCCTGCTAAGATAAACAAAAATGACACAGTTCTGAGATATTTAGCGACACTGTAACGCATTCTAAAATTTTAGAGAAGTTTTAGTTATAAGTTGGGGAGTTCCTCAGGGTTCTGTGTTTACTTTCATTTTAATCCTTTTTTATATAAATGACTTATCTCAACTTGTAAGTACTTTCACTTTATTGCTGGTGACACTTTGATTTTATAGCACAGAAATGACGCCTCTAGAAAGTCATAATAATGACTGGACTAATACAATAAAATTTCTAGGCGTTAATTTAGACAATAATTATTAGAAATATAAGAACCATATAAAATTGCTAAACAATTCTCTTTAATTTTTGTTCCATACATAATTTCTCTAAAATGGACCATATTCGAGATATTTGAGAAAAAGTGTAAATTTCGAATTTTAAAGAAAACTCAAAAACGAATATAGAAAAACACATTAAATTTTAAACTTAAGCTTTATTCCGGCCTAAGGTGAACTGATTAGATTTTGGATAGAGTCGGAGCATCTGGGGGGTACTTTATAGAGGGTCGTTTTTATATTTTATGGAATATATTAGTTATTTTTGTTTGGAGAAGAAAATTCTTTAAATAAAAGTTACTTCTAATAGTATTCTCTATAATTTTTGTTTTTCTAAAATGGTCCGTATTCGAGAAATTTTTCAAAATGTAAAAAATTCTGATTTTTAGGAAAATTGTTGAACTAGAAGATGTTTGCAATATCGATCACTATAATTTGTTTTTATATGATTTTTCTAAAATGGACCGTAATGGAAAAATTGGAGGAAACGTATAAAATTTAAATTTTTCAGTATTTTCGTTGGTATAAAGAAAAATGTTTCGAGTTATATTTATGTGGAAAAAAGTATATATTAAGTTAACCTCTAAATATTTACAGAGGTGCTACAATAGGTTGTACAAAATAACCGAAAAGAGCCTGTAATAACTAGATAGGAAAGTCATGTGTTGGACACATCAGATTTTTAAACCAACTAAAAGTGTACATTACGCTCTAATTCAGTAACGTTTAAGATACATGAAATTGCATTTTGAGGAGATTGTAGCCGTAAGTCAATACTGTTTTTTGTTTGCAAAAAACAGCAATATAATTTTTATGTAAAGGGAACAATCTTCTTAATCTTCTCAAATCAGATAATAATACATCAGATCTTGTCCCTTACTAATAACATCAAATTTTATTGTAATTTTTAACGAACACCTTAGTATTTTTCTATTTAAAAATAATTATTCGAATAAATATGACAACCATTTATTCAGTTATTCTGTAGGAAAAAAGATCCATAGAATAAAAATAATCAAGAATATAACAAAAATTTTTTGTTGAATTATATTTTTCAATGTACTCAAATAGGGGAACACCTATTAGAAAAAAAATCCTATTTCATTCTTTTCCATCACAAATAATGAATTTTAAAGTCGTTTAAGTATGTAATGGGTACAAGATGGGTGCAAAATAAATACATTGAGAAACAACTATTGTATTTGCTTGTCCATGTACGTATTTTATCTGAAATCAATTATTATTAATTGATTAGTTATTTTTCAGTGCAGTTGCTCCATTTATTTGCAACAGTCTTATATATGTAATGATATAAGAACAATTAGCAAGTCGTACTCCAGGTGCATATTAAAAAACGCAGGGTTAGTTATATAAACAAAACCTAATTGGTCTTTTATGTACGCTTTTTATGTGAAACCAACTGTACATATTTTTCCGTTTACCGTTTTTAATCTATCCAGTTAATGTTGACAAGATGAAGCATTAATTGGCCTCATTAAAGGTCCACTTTCTATTATTAACCGTTTATCTATGACTATTTATGCCTGATTTTTGTGAACCATAAGCAAATTGTCATTATAAAATCATATATTAAAATCTGAAGCTGGATTTTTCATTTTATTAGAAATTTGGTCGCTCAAAAAATATTGTAACGACCTCTTATAAAAAAGGTGGTTAATAACTATTAAATTTCTTGATATAACTACACCTGAATTTTACTGATTAAAATTTTCTGTTAGACCAATGCTGAACGTAACAGCTGTTTAAAATGAATTATTTAAGCGAAAAATAATTTAAACATTGATAATAAATTTGTCCCAGTTTAATGACGTACCATCGTCTGAATGCGCATGCTCAGTAGTGCCGCAAAGAGGGACATGTTTGTGCCAAAAGTGGATTATGATATTGGTGATATACTGGTTGCATATATGTGGTCTGGGCGCGCTTTCTTAATATAATTTTTATTTTGTCCCACAAACCAATTGAAAAATTCATTTTTTTTTTTTGAAAAATATGATGGTTCATTTAATTTATTGTTAATCATTACAATAGGTACATTATAATAAAACGGTAATACCTCTGGCTGAAAATTTAAATATCACTTCGAAGGTAGTCCATGGAATTGGTTCTTTTTGCCTTACATCAAATGAGGTAGTTCTGATTTTTTTTATAAGTTGGTAGTGATGAAATGGGTAATGACAAATCCAAGTTTTCCACCTCAAAAGCCCTTCGGATCACAGTTAAATACTTTAAAATTCATTACAATTTAGTAGTTTTTCCGTTTTTGTCAATTTATACCACCAAGGACCTACGTTACGGCAAAAATTACTATGGACACTTTTTAAGTAGACTAAATTTTCAATTAAACGAGAACGGTTTTGGTAGGCCAAATAGTTTTTGAGATACTTACGGCTATTTAAGAGTTTGCAAAATTTCAAAAAAAAGGAAGTATTACATTTTTTTTTTTTTTTTTAGTTTTCAACAATTTTTATCCCTATTTAGTGGGTTTATTGGAAAAGTTACTTCTTTTAGTTATTAAAGTCCACTAAATTTCCAACAAAATGAGGCCAATTATGTCAACTTACACCTGATAGTTCCTGAGACACAGCCGTTTAAACTTGTTGAGGGAAGTAAGCAATTATGTACTGGAAGGGTTTGCAAAATGAAGTACTCCCTGTTAGTGAAATAAACATAATTTATTAAAACAATAATATGAAAAATCTATTGAAACGCTTCATTGTATTTTATGTACAGCACAGTTAAGGAAATATTTATTAATTTTAAGGTGAAGGTGAAGGGAGAAAAAGTCCTTTATATCTCACAAGGAAAGTCAATGTTTAATTATTTAACAAAACATTGAGTGCGACCGGTTTCGAAGTGTCATCACTTCATCTTCAGGCTCGCCTAGTGGAAAGGAGAATATGTGGTGTAAGGTGTGTTAACACTTAGAGCAAACGATATATAAAATAGTAAAAAAGAGAAAACTCACCATACTCTCCATCCACTAGGGAATACTACAAAACAAGTTTCATCAAATGTTGGGTGAAATAAATTGTAAAATGAACAAAGTTTACAAGTAATAAAAAGTTAAAAATATTTGAAAAACAAATATTAGTCAATTGAAATAGTAAAATTTAAAATATTCAAGACTATACAAAACAAATCACATACATTAAACAGATTAAAAGATAAGGCTTATTTTAAACAACCTTGTTTTTTTACCTATCGCAATGTCTTTATGTACCAGCGGATATTGTAACAAAGTCATGTTTTTGTACCAATTTCGTTTTTAAAAGAAAATACAAAATATAAGAAAATATATAATTTATTCAATCTCAACCACACCTCATTTACTTTAACAATATTTTTAAAATGTTTTGGTACACTTACCACAGTTCTTTAGCTTGGAGCACGTCACAATCTTCCCCAAAAGGAACAATAAAAAACTTTTTAATTTATAAGGATTTTAAATTAATCAAATCAAATAAATAGCTTTCGAGTCCACCTTTTTCGCTGTCGAATTTACAACTAACTTCCTTGTTTAATTTTCATACCTAATTTTTTGAATATTGCCGATATGCAAAATGTTTCGTAGTTTAATCAAATTTAACTTACGTGGTTGATGACCTGACACTATTTTAATTAAGCAATATAATTTCCTTATTATTTCCTACGTATATTAGCAACTCGTCAGTATTTTGCAATAGGTTTTAAATTTGTTTAATTAGGTATGTTTTTGACTTAATAAAAAATGCTGAATTAAAAATAAAATGTATTTGTTTAATTTACTTTAATTAATTTATTTAATTAACCACTAAGAAAAATGATTATTAATATTTTTGGGATTTGTGACAATATTAACCCTAGCTAAAAATAATGAAAACCCATTTTTTGTTGCGATAAGGGCTGGTTAATGTTGATAGGATGAACTTAAACGATCAAATGCGATTTAAATTTTCAATTAAATTTCCGAAGAAAGGTGTTCAAACTGATCGGCGCATTAAAACCAGATATTTTTATCAAAATCGGAAATATCAATGAGAGGTATGTCAAGACCGTGTCAATTTAGTGACAGGCTAGCAATGTTGCCTTTATATATATATTTTTTATATTGAAATGCGATAAAACCAATGACGAAAAATAACCTCGATATTGGCGGTGAAGTTAAAAATTAAAAAATCATAATATCAAAATTATATCCAAATTAAAAAGTATACAGAGCAAATATTTGAAAATATATAAAATTTAAAAATTTGATATAAAAAAGATCCTATAAATGATAGGTAGTAATGAAATATGGAATTGACAGCATCGGTGAGTTACAGCCGGACTCGTCCTTTTAACTAGAGGAGAGGAAGGACCGTCTGGAACGTGGAGTTAGCCACCAAAGTCTACAACACGCAAAAAGAACAAGATATTCATTAATTAGAAGTATAACCTCCAAAGTAACAACCAGAAAAGTCATTCTAGCTATATGGAAGGAGAAACCGTCCTGGTTACGAAAGAAGAGAGTCGGAGTCCTCATTGCATGAAAGTTATAATTATGAGTAAAAAGTTCAGGTAACCTTCGTCCGATTTATTGCCAATACTTTTAAATGGTAGGGAACTTTGCTATTGAGGTGAATTTGGGTGGTTAAAAGTATTGAGTTTGATATTTACCTTTATTATCTTTTAAGACAGGTAGATGTAGAAACCAAATCTGAAACAAAAACAATCGTTATTACGGGTCGTGTTGACATAATTTTTTGTTCTTTAGTATACTTCAATTTATTCTTTACAAAGGTATAAATAATATTTAAAAATCTAGGACATGGCGAGATGTTTTCATAGAAATTAAAAATGTAATTTTAATGTTAATAATGCCCCATAATCAAGCTTTTCTTTGATTCAATGATTGTTTTAAAAATGTTTATTATATTTAAAATTATTTGTCATTTTTTTTTGTGGACATTTCTCTATGACAAAGTTTTTGATGATGGTTTTTAGCTAAAATTGCTAAGCCTAACAATATTAAAGTATTTAGAAACATTCAAGTACTAATCCATTTTATTTTGATATTATTTGCAAAGAAAAAATTAATGATTTGTGGCGCACAATAATGTCCGGATAAAGGTAGAAGTAACACAGCCCAAAAAATCCTTAGTTCGGCACTGCATGAAATTTTCATCAAAAAGCCTGCGATGTTTGTCATTCCTGTTTCTTTTATTTCATATCGGGATAAATAAAACGACTTTCGTAAGTGTCTGTTTGGAAAATTCGCTTTCGCACCTTGAAAGCCATTCGAGCTGTGCCAGGAATTTATTCGAGGTCCATTTAACATGTCAAATGTTAGATTGTATAATATTTCGGCATATAATAGTTCGGGCGAGGAACGGTCCTTCGACATCGATTTGGGCACAGTCGAATACAGTAGAATAAATCGTCCAATTCTGAATATCAATTGAATTGATTGTTTTTCTATTCTTATTAAAATAGTAGGTAAGTATTACACGAGGACTGTTCAATAACTATAATAATATTAATATAATATTAATAATGTTTATTTACTGAAATATACATTTCAAAAATACATTCATAAAAACGACAAGAAATAAATAAACATACAAATTCAAAGAAGCAGTACTTACATTGTGTACCGCTTGTACGTGATAATTCATAATAATTTATAATTTTTTTTGTGTTGACAAATTTTAAGTTTTTTTTTTTAAACATTAATAATGTAAAATTAAATAAATTGTTACATATTAGGTAGGTATATTATAGGCTAAAAAAGTCAAAAACGGGTGATGTCAAATCCGGGATTTTTTTGTCAATGTCCAAGAGGGTATTAGTCATATTCGGTTGGATATATTATTTGGGGTAGGTATAGTTATTTATATATTTATATCTATTGTAAAATTTACATAATTAATTTAATAAAGTATGAAACAATTTTCTAGGTGTGTTTAATAACCATTTTTTTAACATCGATTTAAATAAATCGTGTTCTTTATTTATTTTTATATTTTCAGGAATTAAAATATATAATTTTGGACCTCCAAAGCTACAATGGTTTTACTGCAGTGTGGGATAAAGTGACTTGTCTTGTATTGTAGGTATGTTCTATTTGTAATAATTTTATGTTACCTTTGTAAATATTTGTTAAGAGAGCTAAACAATACCTATATTTGTCTTATATCTAGAACTCCTGCATCCATAAACAGACGATCACTCGAGTATGAACGCTCTTTATTATACATAAGTTTTATTATCCATTTTTGTACAACATTTAACTTTTCTAGATAAAACTCACTGACCCTACTACAAGCTATGATGCCGTATGATAGTTGCGATTGCACTAATCCGTAATAGATGATTTTTAATTGAGTAACGTTTAAATATTGTCTTAGGTATTTAAATCTAGATATAAATCTTTCAATTTATTGACTAGGTTGCAGATATGTAGGTCCCATCTTAGATGTCGATCGAAAACAAACCTAAATATTTAATAGAAGAAGCTTCTGGAATCTTAATTTTATCAGATACTGTTAGAGGTCCCACTCAGATAACTTATTTTCTTAAAAATGAAAATTCAAAAATAATGACAACTTCAGTGTAAAATATTATTTATTACTGACATTTAAACGTAAACATCAAAGAAGTATGTACCAAATAATTATATACAGAGTATTTTAAAACAAAATGAACACAGACAAAATAACCACATTTCGAACATCCTCTCACCAGAAGCCACTCTGTGAATCTGTGACTTTACATTTTAAACCGCGAAGGAGGTTTCACAATTTTTCCACTTCTAGTTCTATATTCTCGCTTGTCGGTATATTCCTTTCCCTTTAATACTCTTCCATCCTATTTACTCTATCCCTTGGAATGAGCCTCAGAAGAGTTCCTGTAGCTGTTTTTAATTTAACAAACCGTACCTTTCCATCTCTTCCAGGAATAAGATTATCAATTCGTCTCAGGGGCCAGTCTAGTCCTTTGTTTTTGTCATTTCCAATGAGTACTATATCATCTACGGTGAAATTTGAAAACGATGCTTTTCTGTATTTTAATAAAGATAATTGTCCCAAATACTCATTTCGGAAGCTCTTTCTTAAATCTTCTTTTTCCTTTAAACGATGTCGGTGATGTCTTCGTATATCTCCCTGTTTAATATTATCAAGATCAAGTACACCAATTTCCGTAATATCCTGAAAAAACATTGCATGCGTGAGAGGAACCATGACATTGAAATCTTCCGAGACATAGGTCAAAGGTCTTGCATTAATAATTGACTCACACTCACAAATAATAGATAATAATTCTTTATAATTTAGATAAGAGCGACCTAAGACTCTACGCAAAATATCGCAAGAAAAGTTGAGTCTAAGTCGTTGATATCCAAAATATATAACGTTATGCTTAAGACGAAGCCTGGGGGTACTCCATTAAGTTGTGTGTGAAGTGAGAATATATTTCCTTCGGCTGCGACTTTAAACGATCTTTTTTCTTAAAAGTTTTGTACAAAACAATAGACATTACCACTTAGTTTAAGCTCTTGGAACCTATAAAGTATAACAGATTTTCTTGCGCAGTTAAACGCTCCCTTAATGTCGATGAAAGCTACTATTACATCTTGTTTTTAAGTCATAGTATTAGCAATATGTGTCTGTTAAATGGCCAAATCACCTTCCGTCGATCGATATCATCTGAATCCTGATTGGAATTCAAAAATAATTTTATACTTTTCAAGAAACTAAACCAGTCTTTCATTAATCATTTTTTCCATAAGCTTATACATTATGCATGTAAGCGAGATAGGTTTAAATAAGTTCGAATAACTTGATAACTTTATCGGTATTCTTCTAAAAGGGAATAATGAGAAATTTATGCCATATAGAAGGAAACCTGTGAGTGCTCCAAATCATAATAAAGAAATATAATAAGACATCAAGACTGGGAGTAGAGAAATTTTTAGGGAAAACAAATAGTATATCATCAGGGCTAGCTACAGTATTCTTGCAAAAACTTAGGTAAATGGCAGATTATTTGAAGCACTATCTTGGACAAAGCTGCTTAGAAGTAATTTTGGTGCTTCAGTTTGCAGCTCTAATTGCACTATATGTTTAGTTTGGATGTTGGATTTTTTTTTCAAAGGCGTCTGCTAATATATTATTACGGAATTTGGTTAACAAAAAAAAAAAACACTCTATGTTTGAAATTTGAAAATAGAAATGAAAATCAATGTTTCTGGAAAAAATGTCAATTTTGAAGTTTAAAAAAAATGAATAATTATTGATTGTCAGAGGGGATGAAAAATGTCAGAGGGGGAGTGGAATTTGAAAAAGACGGATTATTGAATGTAAAGTTACAGAAAAATAAGTATGGATTATTGAAATGTATTGAAATTGGTTACATAAATAAAGCAGAAAATATAAAAAAAAAGGTATATAAGTTTTATTTATAACAGCATAAAGCAGAAATTGAAAGCAGAGACAAGCAGAAATAAGTAGAGATAAGCAGAGACAAGCAGATACAAGCAGATACAAGCAGATACAAGCAGATACAAGCAGATACAAGCAGATACAAGCAGATACAAGCAGATACAAGCAGATACAAGCAGATACAAGCAGATACAAGCAGATACAAGCAGAGACAGCAGATACAAACAGAGACAAGCAGAGACAGCAGATACAAGCTGAGACGCTAGAGGACAGCACACAAGAAGTAATAAGGCAGGTGGTAGAACAAGAGCAGTGTAAGGAGAGGGAAGTGCAGACAGGGCTGCGAAGAATTTCTAAATTATTATTTTTGATTTAAATTTTTAGAGTCTAAATTACGATACAGTGTTATCAAATCAAACATAGATGGAATAGTTAAATTGATATTTGGAAGTGAAAAGTTATAGAAATTTTGTAGGTGAGTTTATTTTTTTTTTTTATTTTTCTTTTCTTTTGATTATCGAAATAATTGATAGTGAGTAATACAAGTGAATGAACCCAACCCAAAATTCTGATACAAATATTCATCATAATCTAATAAAAAATTTAGATAATTACTGAGCTAGCTATACTGGGTTAAATTAAACATCTAAATTCTTATATTCATATCAATATTTACAATTCTTTGATTATTAATAATCACATTATTTTCGTAGTGTACGCTCGAAATTCTTATTTAAGGCCTTGCATTTATCTAATTATTGGCCATACATGGGTTGACGAAGTATCTGATGTTAAAGTTGAGACCTAATCCTTCCACAAACATTTTTACTTTGTTTTAATTCGTACTTAGCTTTAGCCTTTAATTTTTTTAAATGAACGAAGTCTTCCTGTGTCCTGGTTCTACGGTATCTATTTAATGCTTTTTTACAATGGCTTACTGCGTCTTGACAATCTTAATTCTACTATGGGACTCTTTGCTATTGTAAGAAACATAAGTCTTGCCGATTTATTTTATCTACTGAAGACGTAATGCAATTAACAAGAAGTTTTAAAGATTGGTCAAAATCCTAGGATACAGCACTAAGTGGTAGATGTCTTTTAGTATAAGCACGAAACCCAATCCAATAAGCGTGAAACACTTCGTTATTTCATAATATTATTTATAGCATGACTTTCTTTATTAGTAATTTTTATAAAATGATTGCTATCAAAAAGTTCTCTAGGATGCTCCAGTTAAGTGGCATTGCAATTTTTTGTGTTAGAAAAACTTAAGTCTATTGAGAAACGGTACCAGGGGGATATATTGAAATGTGTATTGGATACTGGATCCAAAATTTAATACACAAGCATTAGAACAATTCAAATTATTTTTGATTTAGATTTAATACACATGTGGATTATGAACAACTTTTTTTATAATAACAAAGTTATTATCGGCATGAGTTTAAAAATGTAAACTAATTATAAAACAGACTGGGCCACAGATTCATTTGAAACATTTTTAAAAGTTCTTCTATTTAATTATGTTTTCTGTCCGAAAAATGACGTTTTATGATACTTAAAAAAATGCGAATTTGACAGATATATAATGCCAGTACCTAACTTTAATTTGGATTCTTTTAAGGTTTTATTGCCCTAGTTTTTTCCAGTAATAGTAAAAAAGTTCTACATGGATCCCAATTTATGACACAAACTGTATATACAAATATGTATATGTGGTTTGGAGTTTAGAGAAAACGATTCCATTAGAAGGAAGAGAGAACTATAATAGCTCCTAATAGTCCCCTGGAGAGTTGTTATGAGTTCGTGTTTAAACTTAGTTGTACAGAATGTTTCTATGAGTCCCAGATTTGGATGATACTAAAGGATATATGATTTATTTGAAATATAAATATTTTAAATTATTAATATGTGGCCTTTGTAAAAATATGGAAATATTAACAATGATATAATTTCAGCTAAATTAGAAAACAACAAAAATAGTTTACAAAAACTGACTATTAATATTTTTTAAAATTTTTCACGAAACATGTAAGCAAAAGTAAAATATCGCGTACACATATCAAATTTTTTAAACCATATATACAGTGTTTTTAATAAACAAATAACTTCCCAATAATTCAAATTACCATAACTTCCTTTTCAAAAGAATATCCTGTATTTTTCTCATCAGTTGAAGGTCCTATACAGTATGTCGCTAATGTATGGAATAAATTCATTATTTCTAAAATAATCGACTTTTGAAAAAAATCCAAAAACAGGTCAATTTTTAATTTTGAATCGTCATCACATGATGTAGATGTAACGAACATTACGTCACCAGTATTACCGTGGTGACGTAATCGGCAATTTTTTTAAATGCAACCATGTGTCTCAAAACACCTCATTGGAAAGGTCTTCTAATCGTCTTTACAACGATGTAATTATTTGAATATTTATTTCTACAGGGTCGACCAAAACAGTTTTGGTTGCATTTAAAAAAATTGCCGATTACGTCACCACGGTAATATTGGTGACGTAATGTTCGTTATATCTACATCATGTGATGACGATTCAAAAATTAAAATTGAACTGTTTTTGGATTTTTTTTCAAAAGTCGATTATTTTAGAAATAATGAATTTATTCCATACATTAGCGACATACTGTATGATTAGCTTTTAGATGAAGTATGTCTTGAAAAAATTCTTTATTTGTCATTGCTTATTTTAGATTTATTTTTATCACTCTTTATTTACCTACGTATGAATCCTGAAAAATAGAAACGTTAACGTCAATTCAGTGAAATAGAGGTGCTGGATGATGTTGTAATTTTTCGCCCACTATGTATAATTACTGTGATTAGTAAAAGTCAAAAAAAGTAGAATAGAATATACATTTTTCAAATGTGGTCAATATATTCAGAGAATAAAAATAAAAGGCTAAATCGGTCCCACATAAATTTATTTACAATTATTTTCAACTTTTTTGGGTCATGAGTAGGCTTTAAATATAAGAACGAAAATAATGTAGGTAAAATTTAAAAATTATTATATGTAGTTACTTATAAGACAAATATAAACTTTTGCAAGTTTTTAGAAAAAAAAAATACAGTAATCTATAATAAAATTGTAACTTGAATTCAGGTATATTTTATTAAATATCCATTTTTATGACATCATAAGAGTGCACACGGAATATCAATAATGTAACTGTACAAACGTTTTTATGTTGTGATGGTAAGACTTTCTTGGAGAGCCATACATTAAAATCACAAATATTTTGTAAATTATTATAAAAAAACATTTTTGTTAATTAACCTATTGAAGGTAGAATTAAATAATAAAAAAATACATGTTATTTCATTAACAAATATAAACTTGTTACTGTTGAGTGGTTGTAAAGAACCTTGTGTAGTTAAAATTAATGAAGAAAATGTATAATTTTGGAAATCCATAATGCAGAATTATCTTTATAATATTTCTACTTTAGCTACTATTTCCCAGGCAAAAATAGTTGATTCACCATCCAGACATGATGCTATATCTAAGAGGTTTGCTACGTAGATCCAGCAACTGGATGAAGGGGATACTGGGGCTAAGGAAGAAATAAAATTCAGCTTAACTTCGCAACTTATTTCTGATGTTCGTATATCCTACATTAATTAAAATATAAAAGCAGAGACCAATTCAACTTATTAAGGTACTATATGGTTTAAATAGAACGAATAGCTTTTGAGTCTTTACAGTTCAACGTCTTGCTTTGTTTCTTGGTTATCTAAATCAATAGCTATTTGTGTATTAGAAGCAAAAAGTGTTACTTTGTCACTAGAAATAAAAATCTGATTTGTCCAACACATGACTTTCCTATCTAGTTATTATAGGCTTTCTCCGGTTATTTTGTACAATCTATTGCAGCACCTCTATAAATGTTTAGAGGATAAACTAAACATATACATTTTCCACATACATCTACCTCAAAACATTTTTCTATAGATATGGCATTCAAAAGAGAGATTCATCTACTTTTGAAAAATGTATAGTTTGATATCTTTTGTTTTCTTAACAACACATATTTTCGAGTTCTTAAGTAACAATGCTGTTTTCTTTATTTAAAAACTGACATTAAATAAAATTAACAAAAAGAATTTGTTCAGTAACAAAACATAATAAAAATTTAATATAGATTACAAAACAATTATTAATAATGAAGGATGTAAAAGATATAACAAATGCTGTATGTGTCTATATATACCCTCCTCTTCAATACACATGCGTAATTGAAATTTAACACACACAAAATTAACCGAACATTAACATTTGTTCTATCTCTTTCAAATTCATTAAAAGTACAAACATCTGTTTATTTCATAGGAGAGTACCTAAAACCCGAGAATAACGATCAAGGAGAAGCGACAGTAGCTGTCGGTGCCTTTGGTATCGGATGTACCTTTTTCACAGCATGACTTTGATTGATACACAACTTAGCACGCTGAGAAAACATGCTTATTTTCTATACTGAGCAAAATATTTTGGCAAATTATCTGAAATCATTGTTATAGTCCATGCGCAAATGTTGTAATGTGATTTAATTACATTGAAGTAGTTAGGGTTAATAGCAATGGTGAAATTTCGTCACCAAAATATAATTCATTATGTAATAATTAATTATTTATTATAAAAGTAAAAGACGTTTATTATTTTATAATTTATCTATAAAATTTGTTCAATATTTGGTTTATTTATTGTTAAAAATGTAATAAAAGCCCCATATTTAAATTAAATTCTTTTCTAGAATTTCTGGATTTATATTATCTTAAAAGGACTTTCAAGTTTATCACTCATTTCTGTATAAACAAGTGTTTTCTCGCCAAGTTAAGTCAGATGTCATTCAAGGTTTATGTATTTAGAGTTAAATACCTGGCCTGGCTATCAGCCAAACAATACAAATATGTCCGTTGGACGTCCATTCGATATACAATTTTGGATGTCTAGACGTCCAAGAATGAGTTTTCTCTGGACTTCCGACATCCAATAGACGTCCAGTGAAGTATACAAATGGCACACTTTTGACCATTCAGAGGATGTTCAATTCTGGAATATATTTGGACCTCGAATACTGAATATTTAAAAAACGTCAAGGATTATATTTCCATTGAGACTACATCCCCACTTTTTTTACAGAACCACAACTTACCACATATTATTTTATAATATTAATAATTTGTTTATTATTTTCGCAAACCGCTATATACCATTTATTTTTTTTTTTTATTAAAAATTGCTTGACCTGAGCAGGCATCGAACTCACGACACATCCATTATCGTTTTACCCTTTCAATCGCTGGACGATATCGACCAAGGAACCACTTGAAAACTTTTTACTAGATACAGTTATAATTGAATAAGATTTCAAACTTCCGCTGATAGAATGAAATGCAATATATTCAATTTGTCAATTTTTAATGACCAGTTATATTAAAAAAAGTACATATTTTAAATGAGTATAATCTGGTAGGCTTAATAAATAATGACCTAAGATGCACGTCCACTGGACGTCAAAATACTACTAAACTTAAAATTAAGTCCAAAAATAGACGTTCTCTGGGTATCAATATTCACCTGTCAATTTAATTAGCATAAACGGACGTACACTGGATGCCCGGATATGGACTTCCTGACCCTCAAATAGATCTAAAGTGGACGTACATTGGACTATGTGTGCTGTCTGGGCATAAACGAATTTTTTGAAATAGTACTTATTTAAGTATGCACCAATATTTCCAAAATCAACGCCAGTATGATTCATTCAATAAATGTAAATATGAATGGGCAAAACATTTTTATATTGACATAATTGTACCTTCAATTTAGCCATAATAAAGGGATTTCGCCCATTTTGACCAATCCTAATTGAAACATGCGGATTTATTATATTTTTTTAAATATAATTTCAAAATAAAATAAACAAAATCTGTAGTTCATTGTTTATTAAATTTATTTATAAGAAAAAAACATATATTTCACAAAATAAAATACCTACATATAAAAAATAAAATGACAAAAATGATTAAATCAATATACTTAATATTTATGCATGTGATAAAATTCTTAGTTTCCTAGTAACTTTTTTGGCACATTTTATATCTGCATTAGAATACCTAAGTGTGTAAAAATCTTCATCCTATTACTACACAAAACAAAAACCAAAAAATATTACTTAACATTGCTCACGTACTAAACACAACTTGGACTGACTTTGACAGATAACATAATTTTAAGTGATACACAACTTATTTTCGCACATGCGCGTTACAAAACGGTAAACTCGGGTAAAACACTCATAGGCAGATTTATTTGAACATAATTTGATACATAGTAAAATAAATTAACTCTTGCTATGACAAGTTGACAACAAAATTAACAAATTTGACAATTCATAAAAACAGAAGTAATTTAAATTACTGTCTTTTACAAAATGATTTATTCAGTAACTGAAAAAGCTTAAACTGTGTTAATTTTTTGCAGAAACTAAATCTATCTCTCGAACAAGGAGAATATTCAGAAGAAAATTTAGTAAAAATCCCCTTCTGTGAATATTATTAAAAAGTGGCATGTAAAATTTAGCGAAACTGGTTGAATTGCGCACCTAAAAAACCAAAAAACGCTGATGCTCTTTTTGAAAAGTTGTTGTCCATTAATGAAGTGCTGCAAGCTAACAGTTACAGAATTTCGATTAGAAAGATTGCTGGAATTTTAGACATTTCCAAAAGTGACGTGCAAAGGTATCTAAAAATTTTAAAACTGACTCCATATAAAATTCAGACCTACCAAAAATGGTACCCGTCAGATTATGAAAAACGACTAAGGGTATGCGAGACTTTACTAGATTTATTCAGGAATGAACCTAATACGTTATTAATCATGTCTGATAAAGCAACCTTTTACATTAGTGGAATGTGTAACAAACAAAATTGCAGAATATGGGGTTCTGAAAACCCCACTTCTTTTAACGAATTTGAAAGAGATAGTCCAAAAGTTAACGTTTGGTGTGGGTTGTCCCCTAGAAAAATCTGTGGTCCTTTTTTCTTTACGGAACCAACTGTGACAGGTACAAATTACACGGATATGTTGGAACAGTTTTTTTTATCCACAATTAGTTCAAGATGGAATTAGAGATATCGTTTACTTTCAACAAGATGGCGCACTACCTCATTTTTCAATGATAGCACGAGATTCGTTAAATATTTTTTTTAATCAAAAGTGGATAGGTCGAGCTGGACCGATTGAGTGGTCACCGCGATCTCCTGATCTAACTGTCCCAGATTTTTTCTCAGGCGATTTGTGAAGAATAAATACTACAGTCTCAAGCCTAACAACGTAGAAGAACTAAAAGATAACATTAGGAACATTATCGAAAATATTCTGCCAGATGTGTTAGAAAAATCGTTTGAAAATGTGAAATTTTGATGGCGTATGTACATTGAACAAGAGGGTAGACACATACAGCATTTATTGTAACTTTTACATCTTCATTATAAATGTTTGTTTTCTAATTTTTAATAAATTTTTGTTATGTTTTGTTACTGAATAAATTCTTTTTGTTAATTTTATTTAATGTCAGTTTTTAAATAAAGAAAACAGCAGTGTTACTTAAAAACTCGAAAATATGTGTTTTGTTAAGAACACAAAAGATATTAAACAATACATTTTTAAAAAGTAGATAAATCTCTCTTTTGAATGCCATCAAAATATACAGGGTGTTCCATTTAAAATAATACATATTTTTTCCATTCAAGTTGACCAACATTAATGGATCACCCTGTATTGATGTGATAAAATGTGAAAAAACTTTTGGATAAACGAAATTAATTAGTGAAAACCCCATCTCTTTAGAGCAATTAGTAAGCTGTGCATTTACATTTAAAATCGATCACTCTTATTTGGGACACCCTGTATTATGTTAAAATTTTACTTCATTGTTTATTTGACAGGCATTGGAAGCCAAGCGTCTGTTATATGTATGTCGTGTTGCCTACTTACGTGTAGATTGAAAACATGGTAATATATTTTTAATAATTCAATTATCGTTTAAATATTAGGGGGGATGGGTTTTTAATATTATATATTTAACTAAAATATTCAGATTATTTTACATTTTGTTTTAAAATACCGATAAGCTTTAATACTAACTACTTTTCTTTTATTTACTGTAAGTAACTTTGGCACGCTAGAGGACCAATAGGTCTAATTATGACCTTTTTAATTTTAATATATTAGAGCAATATTTCATCTTGATGATCTTAATCTAATTTAAACAAAACGAAAACTACAAAAATAAAGTTGGTAAAAAATATTGTTCATACAGAATCAGTATCAGTAATATCACAACTAACTTAGTACATAACTAGATAAAGAATATTTCTTTTAACACTGGCACAACAAGAAATGCCGTAATGCCGATACAACTTACTAAGTGTTACTATCGATAAGGAGAATGTTCAGGTAACCCACCATAATAATTTATGTACTGAGATACGTCGATATTTAAGCCGATAATAATGGATCGTCAGAAAATACAATAACGTCAAATTTGCCATCTAGGGTTCAAAAATGCGTTTAGAGATATGCCAATATTGCAGACAGAATGAAGTTTTTCACATTAAAACCTGTACTGACTTCAAATATGGTAATTTTTAAGTTGCGCAACTGTAAATCAATCAAATTTTGTTCGTAGACTAAATCCGTAAGGAGCATTTAGATAAAATGGGCCGGGCACGGGCCAACAACGGGCCCAGGTTCGTCAAATTTGTACGGTATCGTATATTTACCGCGCGATGGAAAGAAACGCGCCTACCACGGGCCGGGCCAAATAGGATCGAAGTAGGTTCGTCAACTTTCCATCGCGTGGTAGATATAGGACACCGCACAAATCTAGCGAACCCCAGCCCTTTGTAGGCCCCGGCCCGTTATATATATTCGTACCTTAAAAATAGTTAGATTTTGAAAAAATGGTGGATGCGCCAAAGTCTTCAATGCAATAAATCATTATTTTCTAAAAATTTTAAATCAAAATGACATTAATTGGCAGATTTAGTTTTATTAAAAATTTCACATGTCTTTTAGCCTTTTTTATTACCAAAATTATATGCTAAACGTTTTCAATTTCTCATTTTTGCCAAGATTTCAAATTATGGTGGAATTAAAGCAATTGATATTACCACCATTTTTTAAACAGAATTTACATTTTTTTCTTAGCCTAAACATGAGTGCAAATTGTAACTAGATACGGCAGAATCTCGATTATCCATGCGCGCTTTATTCGTACGGCATTTGAAATTTATTATGCGTCCGCGGATTATCCGTGGCTGGCAGCCAGAGGTTGGCGCATGAACGCTACTTACTTACGGATGGCCACTAAATATGTGATGGGTTTACATTTAATTTTGAACTAAAAAATTTACAAAAAAAAAATTAATTTCAATAATATTTCTATATCTTCTAAGATTGTGTTTTTTGTCATACTTCAGCTTCTCACACTCAGACTTTGTCTCACACTTTGTTTTCTTTCTTTTATATCAACTTATAAATGCTTCTTCAATAATGTGAAATACATTTTACCTTGCTTTTTTATCTTTTTAAAATTTTTCCTTTCCTTACAAATCTAGCTGGTAAACCCTATTTCTTATACAAATTTTAGTTCCTATATCATTACCCATAAAATATTAATTAATCAATTTTGAGAATAACTAATTTTAAACCAGATATATTAGAATAAATTACCGTAAAAATGGAGATCTTAACTAATTGTTAAGAGAAGCCCAATTTAATTTTCCTGCAAACGTACCTGTCCTCATTCTACAGGGTGATAAAATGAATTTCATAAAAACATAATTTTATAAATATCTTCCCTTGCTGTAAAGATTTCAACTTAAAATTATGTGCATATTAGTTAATTGCCATTATTATTAAACAAACTGTATTTCGATAAATTACAATAACCCGTTGGCATAGATTTGAAGACAGAGAAAAAAGTTTTAATACAAACTTTTTAAAAACCATATTATTCATAAAAGTTAAGATTATTAATTGAATCACTGATTTCAGAAACAACCTAAGTCGCAAATGATGTGTTTAGAGATAATTAGCGAAAACTATCTAATTTCCCTAATTATTTTTATATGAACTTTAAAATAACCCATTAGTTAAATTAGTATCGTACCTTCAAAAAAATCGTAAAATATGTAAAAGCCAATTATGTTAGGAAAGGTCAAAAGGTCAAATATCACATGGACTTAGGTGGTTCCTGCATCAAATAAAAATTACTACATATTTTTCAAAAAATGTATTAAAAAATAAACTAAAATTATAACTGTATGTAACTTAAACATATAAAACAATAATTAAACATTCTTTGCAACTGTCGGCCACTCCAAAATTTCCATCCAAAAGCTCTGGACTTCTTCATTTTGACCAACAAACGTGTAAGCCTTCTTTATATGCTCCATTTTTTTGTCAGAAATAGGATTTTTTCCGTTAGGAATAGCAGATTCTTTTGGAAAATCAATAGTCACTACACCCGGCAGTAGTAATGGAAAGGTATGTTCTATAATTCCACCAATATAATCCTTCGCAACAATAACACCTTTGCCATTTTCTTCTTTAAATAGAAAGTAATGAAATTTTGAAATATTGAAGCGATTTTTTGCACTTCTGGGTACTGATCTGGCTGAGGTTTCTACTGAAATAACATGCTTTTTAAAGTATTTACCCCACCAGTTGCAAAATTCTTTGATTTGTGAGGAATTTACATGATGAACCGTAAAATTATGTTTAACTGAGGAGCTGACTATTATCTCAACATATTCCTTTGTAGTGTAGACTCTCTCTATTTTTTTTAATTTTCGTTTTATGACACCAAAATCCCTATCAGATGGCAAAAACGAATGTCTACGAATAGGAAAAAAAATTTCAACCTTTGCAAACCGACCAGAGCTTACAAGAGCTGAACAAAATCGAAGAAAAACATGATTTTTATTTTGCCCTGGGCAATTATCGCAAAACAGATGTAACTTTGTAATGTGGTCACCAACGTAGCTGATAATGTAGCAACAGGAACAAACAAACTTCATTTGGGCTCTTTCTTGCGTGCCCTTCATGGTACAGGAAAAAAACAGCTTCATCTGTTTTCATATTGTGCACACCAAACACACTCACAGTGAGTTGACTTAAATAAAATAAGTCTTGAGCAGAACATCGAGGCAGCTGCAAATTTTGCATGTAATCAAACGAAATTGCAAGGACGTTATCTTGATTGCGACAAGCCTCTTTGGAGGCCTTTAAAGTATTATAGAATTTCTTAGATCGTCGTTTGTGAACCATGAGTTCTGCTGCAGCACCCTTTTTGACGTGTCGTTAAGAGATTTGTTTTTTAGCTTTAATGCGATCGTCTCACACTCGTTACATACATCTACCTGTGGTCTCCCGAATGATAAGTTGAAATTTTCCCTGAAAATTTTATTATAATACTCATACTTGATTTTTGATGTTGGATTCTTTTCCAGGAATACAGTTCATCAAATTTCTAGAGGCTTTCAACGGCTAGACAGAGAAAGCACTACTGACAGGCATCCCGACGGATTTACGCAATGAAAGTACACTCTGCGCATCAAGTATTTCACTATTTCATTTAGACGTAAATGTCAGATGTAAATTTCGCTAAAACATTTCTTTTATTTTCGTTTGTGTTTTTTGCTCATTACAGTTTAATAGAACCTAAGTATGGAGTTTAATAGCAAATTAAGAGGCCGCGTGATTAATAGTCAATCTCGCGAAATAATAGCCAATGTTATAGAGTTAATGAGAAGAGAAGGAAACTTTAATTCACCTTCAATACCATTTAAAAATGTAAATGATCGTGTTGCTGCAGCCACAGGAGTATCTAAAAACACTGCCGTCCGCATTTCTGGAGAGAAAATAGAATCGATAACCGTGAGATATCGGAATTTTCATCACCAAGGAAAACCATTAAAAAACCAAAAACAGTTAATGATATAGATGAAGCTGCACAAGAATCAAACTTTATTTTTTTATAGCTATTTTTGTTTCTGAGTTGTGTTTATTTACAGGCTCAATTTTTTTCCGTTTCTCCTTTTTGATTTTTATATGGGGTTTTAAGTTGTATTTCGACGTAAATCACAACAACACACTTTTTTAATAAAGCAAACAAGTGTTAAGAGGTATATGTACGTGTAAACTACAATTACAAAAAATTGATATGAAACCCATGAAACTACCAACAAAAATGTAAAGTTAGCTTCCGTACTAGAACATGGTGTCATTCGTCGAGATAATTTATCATTTTGTTTAATAGATCAAGAAATGTAAATATTCCCCTGTTATTTTTTATAAAATTATAAGAGAAATAAATTTTTTTCTTAATAGTATAGTTTATTATTTTGTAGAAAAACAAAATTTCGAAAATTTTAGTATTGTTTCAGAAACAACCGTTATTAATAATAGGTACCATTTTCCTTAATAAGGTACAAATAAAATATAAACTATTTCCACGATTTACAAAGGCCTAAAAAAAAATTATAGGCATTTTCCGCTATCCTATAAAATTTATATTTTCTGACTCAATTTTAAAAGGTTGAAGGAATTCCAAAACACCTTTTATGGCATAATAATTATTTTCAATTCTACATACTATATTTAGCTGCTTTTAAAAACGTTCTAAGAAAGTCCAATCAGACCAATTTAATCCCTAAAATTTTCCACACTTTTAAAATTTAATTACCTAAAAATATTAAAAACTATTTAAAATAACTTTTTTAGCAGACTGTACAATAGCTATCTTAGTAACACGTAGCGCGTTCTCTGTCTGGGCGTCGATCACCTCTAGAAATTTGATGAACTGTAAAGAGTACATTATTTTCACGTTTAACTCTGCATCAAGGTAGTTAAATTCGCGAGCACCATAATGCGTTTGTTTGACGGGGAACATGGAAATATGTTCAGTAACCAAAATAATTTCTGATGGTTTCTTACCGTTACCACTCCTTTGTATTCCTCTCTTGTCAATTGGGGTACATCCAGCTTGTAGCAGTCGTCTAATTCTCTTTACACGTTCGTTTGAAACACCGTACAAACCACAAAATGCATCTTTGCAAACCTCTCTTCTGGCGTTGCCAACTAATATATTATAAGAAAAAGAGCTACCTCTATTCTTTGCACCTTCTTTACGTGGTCTCCTGCGTTTAATTTCTTTATAAATTATAAACCCTTGTAGAAATACATCTTGCTCGTTCTTAGAGGATATCTCGTAAAACTTTTTAAATATTTCTTCTTTTTCCACATCGATAATTTTTTCGGTGCATCTTTTTTGACAATCACAAGCTCTTGGTAGCCTAGCAGGAACTATCACATTTCCGTAGCTAGTATAACATTCACCTTTAACCCGAGCTTTCTTGATTTTATTTCTTTGGTACAATTCGTCGTTCCTTGTCCTTTTTTTAATAGTCGTCGATTGTTCTAATTCAGTATCACTCATGATGCTAAAACGATACAAATTCGTTAATAAAAAACGATTTCAAACCTTATTTTTTACATACCTTTTTAGTCAAAACACTATTATACACTGCTTGGTCACTTAAATACAACTGCACGCAATCACCGTTTACAACAAAATGCATCGAACAGACGATTTTAGTCAGGCAGAGCCATCTGCCAATAGAAACGATGAGCGCGCGAATGAGTGCAGAATCAACTTAAGTCACGGACTAAGGGTGTTTCTGCGCTCAGCCTATATTGTCGGGATGTATAATATATTATTTACGTATTGGACTTCGGTTGTTTATGTGCTCAATTAATAGGTCTACATATTTTGAACGACTTACCGTATTTAACTCAAATATGGCCGAAAGTGGACTTAGGGTGTTTCTGTAGTCAGTGATTCAATTAGAACGTGAAATTCTCCACAAGATCCATAAAACCGATTTGTATTATTGTTAAAGGTAGGTTAGTTAGAAATTAAAAAAATATATATTACATGCATTTAAAATGGTAAAACTTTAAATTTAAATAGTAAGTAATTAAAATTGATATTAAGAGCTCAAACTTGGTGAGATTTTTTTTCTATATGTAGATTAATATTTTGCTTGAACACCAAAAAACAGAAAACTTTGCGGAAATGAATCACTCTATTCCTCATGTAATCTGCCATAAAAAGTGACTCTTGGTTGATCCTGTAATAGATGAAGTTACCTTGTGATACAATGTTTATTTCAAAACACTTATAAGAGATTTTGACTAGCTCAGAGAAATTTAACACCAAACATTACTTACCGTTAAAAATTAAAAAAGAAATGAGCACATTGACCATAGTTTTCTCAGTCATGAATTCGGCTTTTCTAATAGACACCTTTGGGATAATAATTATCTACGATGGTTAAGCACCAATAATTCTTTTTTTATTTTTGAAAGCTAGTGAGAATTATAAACTTTATCTTTATCAAAAATAAATTAATAAAAACTTATACAAAATTTAATTTGAGTAAAAGAGAATTGTTGTATCCTTAAAAAAAAAAAAAAAGATTCAACATATATACTTATAAAAATGAATAAGTTTATTCAAATAAAAAAGAGACTGTTCAGGAACAAGTCAATATTAAAGTTTATCAGGTAAATTAACTTTTATATCGTCAATAATAAAACTAACCACTATTAGTTACCACATTTGATTTTGGCTGGCAACTTCCTTAGGATGCAGTCGAAAATTCTACTACTACACCAAATCTCCCATGATTCTGCTACTTGAGCATGAACAGTGTGCGTCGTTCCAGCAACCAGAATGAATCATAAAAACATATTTGTAAAAATTTAACTTTACTTTAAAAAAAAAAACTAATAATTAACAATAGGTTGGAATATTATTTCTGCCGAGATATTTTTACAATGACATTATACTTTTTTATGCTTACCACTTTTACAGCCAGACACTACCAGATACGAAGAGATAGTAATCATAAATGAAATATAAAAATCTAATGGCTAAATCGTTTGATTTACTGTACTCCCACTTCACAAAATTTCCCTTTCTTTGGAATATTGCGTCAGGCGATAATTGAATTTAAATTAATCGAAAACTATTTATACAGGATATCACATATTTAAAATAACATTTTTAACTGGACTTTTAAAATGTTTTAATCCTACTTAAACAGAAATCTATGTACAATTTTATCAAGAACCGTTTGCATAATGAAAATTAAAAGCTTCATTAACTAATGATGGATGCATTTATGAAATTTTAAAATGTACTTAGCTTTCATGTGTGAGTAAGTCTAAAACTGAAAAATCTCGAAAATGGAATGTTTACAAATAGCTTCTTCTTTGTGACAAATTGCGTGAGGAATAATTATTAATCTTAACTTTTATGAAATATAGGGTGTTCAAAAAGTTTGGATCACAATTGTTTTCTTAGTCGTTGATTCTACGCCAACGAGTTATCGTAATTTATCGAAACAAAGTGTAATTATTAATAATTAATGTGATTAACTAACAACTACAAATTTAAAGTTAAAGTATTTACCTATTATAACTTTTAATTTTTGTTACATATCACATTTCCTTTGTTTAATAATAAATTGTTAAAAATTAAAAGTGAGGTGTTTTCGATTATCCAAAAAAGGTTCGGTCCCAGCTAACCCGGATAAATGAGGTTCTACTGTACATACAACGATATGGGTACTAAACCAAATTGTATTGTTTGCGATTTTAAGGAGGTCCTTTCGCCACACCTCTCGCCTCAAATGTTAAAAAAAAGTTATTAGATTATGAGTAAAATTAATTTTTTTCTAATAGTTGAAGTCCTTATTTATCTAATACTGATCTTTTAACTATACCTTACTTTGCAAATTTTTGAGAATTTTTTTTTTAATGTGAGTATTTGTACAGTGCCTCACGAGAAAGTAAGTCCTCAACAACAATTCTCGAATTATACTATTATTTATTGATTAGATGAAGTAGAAAAAAACTAAAAATAAGGTTTCTGAAATATTTAGATTTTGTTTTATACAATAAAATATATATAGTAAACCGTGGAACTTATTAAGAAATTAATATTAAAAAATCACAAAAACTTTTCAAGTAACCTAGTTGAAATTTTTTTGTGATTTTTTAATAATAATTTATCAATAAATTCCACGGTAACCTATATATTTTATTGTAAAAAACAAAACCTAAATATTTCAAAAACCTTATTTTTAGTTTTTTTCTACTCCATCTAATTAATAAATAATAGTAAAATTAATTATAATTCGAAAATTGTTGTTGAAGTCTTACTTTCTCATAAGACACTGTTCAAACAAACACACATTTAAAAAAAAAATTCTCAAAAATTTGCACGGTAAGGTATAGTTAAAAGTTTACTATTAGATAAATAAGGACATCTACTATTAGAAAAAAATTAATTTTAGTCATAATCTAATATTTTTTATTTAACATTGGTGGCGAAAGGACCTCCTTAAGTCATTAAAATTAAAGGACGTACCGAGAACCATACGTATTTTTTTTGTGACAAAGGGATAAAAATTATATTAACCTATTTTAAAAAAAAAAAAATAATAATAATAATTTGAAAATGTTTTATGGTTAAAACAACTCTGTATGAGTTAATTTGTTCCTTTATGAATATAACACTTTTAAAATATAAAAAACATTCTTTACTTTTATTCAAACATATTTAAATATTTACGTATTACCAAATTGTTTTATTCATCACTTTAAACACATAGGATAGCAAAACTGTCTAGCAATAAGGTATTTTATTTAAAATACATAAATTGCATAATTTAGAAGTCGAAGGATGATGAACGGGACTGTATTCTGCATTTTTTAAAAGACGCCAGCGTTTAGTGTACCGCCGCTATGTAAGTTTTTTGAATAGCAACGTAGGTCAATTGATATATCAGTGAAAAGCTTTTTTTTCTTCTTTTTTTCCTTTTTTTTTTGTCAAAAATACTAAAAATGTAGACTTTTTCCCTACCCTGTATATACAGGATCAGCAAAAAACAATAATAATGTAACACAATCCCGTTTATCACCCTACAACTTCATAATTATACATTTATTCGTTTCAATGAAAATAACTTGTTGCCAAACTTGTTCGTTACCCAAAATATATTGTCATCAGTGGCAGGTAAAGGGGCGTGGTACCAGCGCAATAAAGGTCAGTCAATATTTGTTTTTTATTTAAGTTTAATAAATAGAGAGAGAACATGTTATTTCAAGAGCAGCACCTCTTGGCGACGTGGTCAACTACACATTAAATCTGTAGGCTGGCTCACGAGCTATGAGGTACCTATCTTCTTAAGAGGATGCACAATGTACCTATACTCTGTTTTTAAACTAAGAGGAGCGAATTGAAAAGTCCTATTTACACAGGGAAAAATAACTAAAAAAGTAACTAGATATCATTTTAGCGGTAAATTTGAATTTGCCTCGTATCATTTCAAAACTTTGTTATGAATTCAAAATTTTAGATAACCAACGAATAGAAATGACACTAAATTGTGCTCATTCCGTTTTTGATTTATAATTATTGTATTTAAAGTTGTACTTTTATTTTTTCCCTACTTCGTCTCATGTCGCAGCTCGGACCAGTATATTGGGAAGAGAATCGGCCAAGCAGCGACCAAATGTCAGTAAATTGAGCAAAATGTCTGCCAACAAAATACAAAATAATTTACGTTTTGAGTTTAACATAGAGTTTTAATTCGATATTTTATTCATTGTTTTATAAGTAACTGTGATTAGAAAATTATATATCTATTATAATAACAGAAAAGAAAGTAAATAGTAGAATTTTCAATTTGATGGAAAAATTAGAAAAATAGAATTAGAAATATTTGTTGAAATGAAATTAAGCACCTATCATTACCTATCTATTACAAAACATATTAAGGAGAAACTGAAAAATACGTAGTTGAAGAAAAGCATATTTAAAATAAGGAATTTTGGCAGGTACAAAAAAATAAAGTTTATTTTTATATTTCTTTATAGGTATAGTTTAATTTGTAATATTTTTTCTTGAAATTAAACTACAAGATTACCATTGTATGGATTTCCTAATTAAATAAGGGTTCTTTCTTCAGGTAAAATGTAGCAAAGTTCTGAAGTACGATAGGATATGTTTGCAGACAAGTGTTTTGAAATGAAATAAATCAAATCTATACGAATTGGGTCTTCACTAACAAGATGTTTTATTCAACAGTCGAAAGTGTAAACTTGTTGGCAACAGCTTATTAAATGTATGTAGAAGTCCAAGAAAGTGCAATGGTACCAGCTTTTACCATAATAATAATGGTTTTTATCATTCTCCTGTTTTTTGTAGATAGGATTTATAATTGTTGCTTAAATTCCACATTGTGCATCAGAATGTCTTTGGTCTTCTTGAAAACATATTTTTATACAATATAAAGCAGGTAATATATTTTTTTAAGACATCCTCCAAGCCTTTTGAAAATTAAATGTTTATTTGCAGGTAAGATAATATCTATCTTAATTTTGTATGATCATTTATTGTATGGGCAAATAATTAATTAAAAATTATTAAGGCATAAAAAAGGTAATTTGTAACTTTGTGTCAGCAGAAGGATTTCCTACACCCAATTTAATATATTTTTTACAAACAAATAAAAGGTCTTTAGTATGATCCGTAGATATTTTTAATAATTCAGCACTGCATACGTGTTTTGGAACCGTCTGGTGCAGTCACAGCTTTTTAAAATTAAAAAAAAAACATTTAGGAACATAAACACTTTAAAATGATCATGGACGAAACCCATATTTTGTGATAGTGTGTAGGTAGCTTACAACTAGTTGATTAAATTAAAATACATGTTTGACAAATCTTTTACACATTCGCAGAGTTTAATATGTGTAAGTGTAGTTATAATCTTTGCAGTCTATTTTATAAACTACATTTAGTTGAGTTGCTTTCTTGAGTTTGGGTTTAAAATTTGAAAATAAGGTTTCGTTGTATCATTTTGTTTATGAGCAATTTTTACATTATATCTAGAGAACATTTTTGACACTTGTTTGAAAAGTCCTTTTACATATAGCAATTTAATGTTTAAAAAAGGGTGCCACACCAAATGTTACAGTGATAATACTTTATTTATGCTTTTGACTATTTAAGTACCAAGCTATTTATTTAAAATATTAAAACAAGGTATTTGTTTTAGGTTAAATAATGAAAGTTTTGGAAGCCACAAATTATGGACATATTCAGATGGCAATAGCACTTTTAAATATATCCAAAATATTTTGTAGTTTTAAATGTTACTTAACAATTTTGTAAATGGTTTATTTTCAAATAAATAAAATTTACTTTAATATTTAGTTACATTTTGATTAGAAATTCATCAATATTTAGTTAAAAAAAAAATTAGTAATAAAGTTGTAATTTTTTTTAAGTAAAACACAAAAAAAGCAATATTTACCAATTTATAATATTGCGGAAAAAATGCTACCATATATTCCTGAGGCTTAAATGTAATGATTTAACCCAACTTATATCAGTCCAAAAGTAGATGATTTCAGAAATACAGAGTGTTAAAAGTTCAATTTAATTTTTCATAAATAATTTTTTTAATAATTAATGTATTTTTAAAATATTTGGTTAAGAGGGGTTTGTGGGGTGAAAAATTTAAAGCTGCTCCCATTTTTATTGTAAAATTTAAAGGACGCCTTTTCTATAAATCCAGATTTCTCAAAAACGGCTTCTCAAATCTACTCTTACCACTTATACCTTGCAGAACAAGAATTTTTATTTAAGTTAAATACAGAGTGGCGCTTAAATGTGTGTAAGATACAACAATTTTACAATGAAAATGAGAGCAGTTGTAATTTTTGTATACTACACTGTAGTTTTGTATTTTTTTTTTTTAATATGGGTTAGAAAAACAACACATGAATAGTAGTATCTTTATTTTGTAAATTTGTTATAATATTTTAATTAATAATAAAGTTTGAAAAATAAAACAAAAATACAGAAGGTACCTATACAACATAATAAGTGAAAAGACAAAGTACATCTTGACATTTACATTGAAACAGAAACAAAAAACACTACAATTATCAATTCTATGGGATTTAACTCACAGTGATATGGGGCAGCCACTACACAACTTTATTGGTTTCTTTAGCCTTTACATTGACAACATTCAAATTATGTGCATCTTTATGTTGCCAAATTAGGTGTAAAAGTTGATATCACTTCATATTTAAATAAATTTAATATTTTTAGTATTATAACCATTCCTGTCAGATTTTCTTGATGACAAAGGAATTTTTTCAACTTTTTGACTATGATATAATATATTTTCCATCACAATCATAGCATCATTAAAAAACTTTGTAAAAAATGTAAAAAACCAATTCTAAAATACTTCAGATTTCGTCTCGTCAAGGTAAATGCATTTTCTACAAAACCTTTAAAATTAGCATGTATATTAAGGCACTTGTTTTTGGCTTTCAGGCTTGTTGATAAACCTTATTATGATCTTTATCAAAGTAGAAGCTTAGCCTGTTTTCTTTTCTATATTGTTTGATGGATTTTAAATCTACGTATATAGTGTTCTATCAATACACTTTGACAATTTCTTTCCAAATATCTAAAAAATATATACATAATAAATAAATAGTACATTTGACTGGTCAAAGTTACAAACTTACTTAGTTATTTTATCTCAAGAAAGTATATAAAGATGAATTATATATTTGTGGCAAATCTAAAAGTTTCAATTCTTCCAAAATTTTATTCAACTCAGATAACTCATTTTTGAAAAAGAAATCCTGTACTAATCTTCGAATAGCATTTATCATCATCAAATGTTTTTAGAACTCCTCGTCTTCCATAAATACTTTTTAGACTAGATATTGTTCCATTATTGCAGTATTATTTCAATAATCGGTAAGTAGTTGACTTTGACCTGTAAGAAAAATATTGAGTATTTAATATTATTTTTAATTTGAAAGTAATGAGTAAAACTAACCGGTAGCTTGAGAAATTTTGGATATAACATCAACAATTTTGGTTTTCGTATTATTATCCAATACCTATTTGTACATATTTATTATTTACTGCTTTTCTGAGAGACTTGAATAGCCTAAACTCATTCGTTTTCATTGTTTTGATGGACTCCGCGAGGAACTGTTATAATAGTATTTGATGTAGAAGTATCCATAATCGTAAACATTCAATATAATCGCTTACTAAAGTTTTGAAGAGAACTGTTATTAAAGAAATAAAATAAAAAACTAAGTTATAATGATGAGATATCAAAGCAATAACAAAACTTAAATTATAAAATGTCAGAATAGAAAATAGAACTGTCAACAGTAGCTAAAAAGTGATGTGTGAAACTGACTTCAATCTGACCAATTAGAAGTCTACAGAATTGCCAACTTAAATTCAAATCCCTCCTCTTAGTTTAAAAACAGAGTATAGTGAGGCCTAATTACCTTGGTGGTAACCCTCCCTCTGCACGTTATTAATATAGATGTTATTTCAAGATACAGTTAATAATTCAAGCAACTGACTTAACTCACTGGGCTGTTTATATTCCGTCCAAGCCACATCGCACAACGACCCATCTAACTAGCTTAGCAATATACATATTGAAAACGCTTACGTCACACATTTAGAAAGTACATGTTTAATGCGTTTAAATGGAGCCATCTATCGAGTGGATCGGATTAGTTTTTTCAGAATTTCAGTCGCATGCGGTTGGCGTTATTGGTAACTGCATCAGAGGGATGAACCACATAAGTTGAATGTTTATTATCTTTTTAATTATACTGAAAATGAAAAGACTGTTTACAAATCGTTGATGTGATCAACAAGACGCATTTTTTTGTGGGGGCGATAAAAATTTGAAAGCAGCACACAAAAATGTATTTACCTGCGCGCCCGGGCTCCTGCGTCGGAAGTGATATACTGGCCTGGCACCACCTGTGTGTTAAGACACAAGTCGTACCTGATTGCCCCTTGTTTTCGTCACTTACCTTAGAGGTGTGTCGACGATGATGTGTATTTGATTTTTGGATATGTTTCATTTTCAAAAAGAGTATTACGTGAATTTTGGGAAAGTACGGTGTGAAGTATACAGGGTGAGTCGGGAGGAGCGCACCAAATTCTAGGAGTATATTATACACGTGCAAATAATGTAAAAAAACTCCTATGTTCTTATCCGATTTTCATTTGTTTTCAAGTTATGGCGTAATTAAAAAAGTTCATCTAGCTTTCGTCTTCTGAATTTTAACATTATCAAAGTATGCCATATGCTCAAGTCTTGATAATTCTGACGTTTTGATGAACTGTCAATGTACAGTGAAGAAAGAAATGAATCAATTAGGAGAGCAACAAACGCTCTTCGTAGACTAAGCAGAAAATGTTTAGAAGTCAGTGGCGGTATTTTTGAACATTTATTGAAAGAACGCTATGATTAAGAGAATTTTAATGTGTAAATTTGTTTGTTAATATGCTATAACTTGAAAACGAATGAAAATCGGATAAGCACATACGAGTTTTTTTACATTATTTTCAAGTATATAATATACTCCTAGAGTTTGGTGCGCTCCTCCCGAATCACCCTTTATATGTATACAGGGTGTTAGTAAATAAGTGCGACAAACTTCAGGAGGTGATTCAGCATAAAAAAATAATGACAGTTTGCTATATTAACGTATGTCTGAAAATGCTTCGTTTTCCGAATAAAGTTTTTCTTAAAAACTGACGATTTATTTATTGCTCTAAAACCGGTCAAGATATGCAAATGAAATTTGGTGGATTTTAAGAGGTAGTTATTCCGCATTTTTATGTTCATTATTTGTGTGCATACGGGTAATGATCTCAATCCATTTAAAGAAAAAAATGGTACGCCACTGAGATATTTCAAATTAAAAATCATTTTTGAATTTTTCATTTAATTTGTCACAAAAAATATCTCTGGCCTTTTTTTCGTGTGGGGCGCCATTTTATGCAAAAAAATAAAATATCTTAACGCGTATTTTCCATTTCTTTAATACATTATTATCTAATGGCGACGCTAGTACTAGTAGGCTATTGTCAACATTCTGTTAAATACGAATAGTTTAACGAAATGTCCAATTAGCGTTTCTTCATTATTAAATGGAAATGGTCGGCAAGCTCGACGATTGTATGCTGAGTTGTATCCGAGACGTAGGGTACCCCATCACACAATATTTGCTCGCCTTCACCAACGTTTGCGCGAAAATGGTACATTTAAGAAACAAACGGCTGACTGCGGGCGCCCTCGAGAAGTACGAACTGTGCAACTAGAAGAAGCAGTTCTCGAGTTAATTGCGGAGTCACCGGAAACAAGTACTCGAAAAATTGCCAACATATTAAATGTAAGCAACTTCACTGTATTTAGAATTCTTAAAGAAAAGCAGTTGTATCCGTTTCATATTCAACGTGTGCAAGCTCTACTACCTAGAGACTTTCTTCCACGCCTATTTTTTTGCCAATGGATTCTTCATCAAATCGCTCAAATTACTAATTTTTTAAATAGAGTTTTGTTTACTGACGAAGCTAATTTTGGTCGAGAGGCGACTCTTACCTTAATTTCCTACAGGAAGAGTTACCTGTTCTTCTTGAAGAAATTCCTCTACAGCTGAGACAACACTTATGGTTCATGCATGATGGTGCACCAGCCCATTTTAGCATTGATGTACGAAATCACTTAGATGCAGTATATACAAATCGTTGGATAGGTAGGGGAGATACGGAACATTGGCCTGTTCGATCGCCGGATTTAAATCCTCTGGATTTTTGCATTTGGGGTTTTCTTAAGTCATTAGTTTATTCCTCTTCCGTCGAAAATATCGGAGACCTGAGGAACCGAATTATAGCCCACTGTGAGACAATAAGAAATACACCAGGACAATTTGCGCTAATACGACAATCAATGCGGCGAAGAGTTGAATCTTGTCTCACGTCTGAGGGAGTTCATTTTCAGCCTTTTTATTAATGTTATTTTCTGTTATTGTTCTAATGTATTAAAGAAATGGAAAATACGCGTTAAGATATTTTATTTTTTTGCATAAAAACGGCGCTCCACACGAAAAAAAGGCCAGAAATATTTTTTGTGACAAATTTAATGAGGAATTTAAAAATGATTTTTAATTTGAAATATCTCAGTGGCGTACCATTTTTTTCTTTAAATGAATTGAGATCATTACCCGTACGCACGCCAATGATGAACATTAAATGCTTAGTTGCATGTCAAAAAATGCGCAATAACTACCTCTTAAAACCCACCAAATTTAATTTGCATATCTCGACGGGATTCAGAGCAATAAGTAAATTATCAGTTTTTAGGAAAAAATTTAATACCCCGTATTCGGAAAACGAAGCATTTTCAGACAAACGTTTATATAACAAATTGTCATTATTTTTTTATGCAGAACCACCCCCTGAAGTTTGTCGCACTTATTTACTAACACCCTGTATATATTAAATTAAAATAAAATTATAAAGATATTAGAGTTGTACAATATTATAATGCTGGAAATGTATAAACAAATAAAGAACAGAAATATAAAAAAAAATGTAAAGAGTGAATTAGAAAGCAGGAAAGAGTGCTTGAAAATAATAAGCATTTTTTTCACAGATACTTTAGTTAATCTATTAGTAATTCACATAAATTCACCCCGTATAAATAATATAAAATAAACATAAGAACAAAAATATATTTTATAATTTATTCAGTACATTGCCAAATTTAAAAATCTTTCACAAAATTGCAAGACGGCTCTGGCTCTTGGCAATAATAAGTAAAGACCGGACATTTTAATCGCGTTCAAATAATTGGTTTTAATCACATAGGCGTCTCATTCTGGGTTCGCTATTTAAGACGGCAGACAGTGCGGCAGATTCTAATACTATCAGGACAAACCTCTTTTTTTTATTAAAACAAGATAAAAAAAGTGTACTGATATATACATAGACATTAAAACTAATACAAAAAAGTGAGATTTTTTTTTATCGTGTACCTATATTCTTTGTCTTTTGAATCATTTTCATTAAACAAATTTAATGTTTTCTTCTCACCAACGCCGAGGATATGTAGGATATTTTACAAAAGTTTTTAGTAACCTCAGATCCTTTAATTTGTGGCCTGAGAAATTTTCCTTAAAAAAAAATAACTTTTTTGATGAAGATGTTAAACTTTTCATAAGCGAGTTTAAGGTGTAGTAATGTAAACGATATTCTGTATGATATTTTTTTTATTATTATCTCTTATATAATTACAAAATATCTATTCCTCAATATTTTGGCGTGGTACACTACTCTCCTGCCTAAAATGAGGATCGAGGACCCCAGCTGCCTCCCCCGAATTTGTTATTTCCTCCAGAAAATTGGAAATTTCTAGCCTTAGCTGGTCCCGATTCATTGTTGGAGAAATTGCATCGGGGCCAAATATTAGGACTCTACGAGCGTTTGGACTAAGACGCTGTAGAGAGGGCCTAAAATGAATGTCAAATAGGCCCATCATATGTTGTCTTATACTTTCTCGATCCATTGTCGGTTAGTTGCCGGTGATATTTTTATTCAAATAAAGTCAATCCTTATATTATATTTATGAATATTTTGGCTTTTATCGATACCGTACATACCGATTTTTTGTAACAAAACATTTATGTTTTTATTTCCTGTGGATATTATGGTACTTATACACGATGAGACAATAAAATAAATGTCTGTTAAATTTCTGTAATGTATGTATTAATTCAATTGCTCACTCTATATAGGTATCTGTTGGTTGAAAAAATGTAAAAAGATAACAAAGAGTCGATAAACAGGAGATTTGAGAAGAAAGTGTCTTGTAAAAATATCACTAGATTTTTCCAATGAGTATATTTGTTTAGTTCAAAGGGAAAAGTGATAGAAACTGGAAACGTAAATATGGAAAATTTATTATCGGACTTTGATTGTTTTCGTCGTTTTAATGACAACAAATTATACTGCCGCAATTGTGATCAGGTGTTAGTTTTTAATGGAAAGTCAAGTATGACACAACATGTGAAAACACAAAAACACATGCAATCTTTAGAGGGATGTCCAGACAAAATCTTTTATGAAGATTTATGCAACGCATTTGTTTCTGCAAATATTCCATTAACAAAATTAAATAATACAATTTTCAAAAATTTTCTTTGTAAATATACTAAACGTAAAATACCGGATGAATCCACAATTAGAAAACATTATATTCAAAATCAGTACGATAAAGCAATGACGGCAATAAAAACGAAAATTTCCAGCAAATATATTTGGGTTAGTGCAGATGAAACGACTGACATAAAGGGTAGATGTGTTGTTAATGTTGTTGTAGGATTATTAAGTGCTGAAAATACTTCACAACAGTATTTAGTTTCTAGTGTGTTTCGTGAAACTGTGAACGCTGAAATGATTTATGAAATAGTGAAACGTGGATTGAACAATGTAATTGATAATGACGTTTCAAAAGTTTTATTGTTTATTTCAGACGCGGCAAGTGTAATGTTGAAAACAGGGAAACTATTACAAGAACATTTTCCAAACATGCTGCATGTAACTTGCCTTGCTCACGCGTTACACCGAGTTTGTGAGTTTATCCGTGACAGCTTTCCAGACATTAATTCGTTGATTAGCTGTTTTAAAAAAATTTTGTTAAAAGCACCGTCCCGAGTTTCTTTATATAAAGAAATATGTCCGAATATCCCCCTACCTCCACAACCAGTTATTACACGATGGGGAACTTGGTTACAGGCTGTGTTCTTTTTTTCGGAGCATTTCGACAGACTAAAAGTATTTATTTCCAACTTATCAGAGGACGCTCTCTCTATCACTCAGTGTAAAGGTTTAATAACAAAAACAACTTTGCAGTCGGAGTTAAATTTTCTTGCGACTTATTTTTCGTGTCTCCCAGAAACTATAAAATTCCTTGAAACCCGTAACTTACAATTATCGGTTGCTATGGAAAAATTTGAATCGACATTGTTACACTTAAAAAACGTAAAGTGGCCCTTACAAGATAAATTTAACCATAAAATAGATTGTGTTATTAAAAGAAATCCAAATTTACAGACTCTGAAACAAATCTCCCTGAACAATTTTAACGATTATGAAACTGCTTTAAAATATTGTGATTTTGTTCCACATTTTTCATTTGCTCCTGTAACGAGTTGTGACGTAGAACGATCGTTTTCTAGGTTTAAAGATTTATTGACTTCTAAAAGAAGTAATTTCACTGAAGACAATTTAGAAAAATATGCAGTCATACAAACATATTTTTCAAATGAAGAAGATTGATATTAATTTGTATTGTATATATTGTATATAATTGTATATTTGCTACTTTAGGATAAAGAGTGTATATTGGAACACTCTAAACATAAAACTAATGATGGTGTATCCTCGTTGATATATTTATTAGTCAATAATATATTAACAGAAAAAGCCAACAACATTATCCCACAACACAATAAAAAAATAAATAATAATATCATTTGTAATTATATAATAATATCCAACCAAATTTGAACTAAAATTTAATAAAATAATTATTGCAATGTAAATGTAATAATAAGCCCGCCCCAAATGTTACGCCCGGGCGATAAAAATCCAATATCTTATCTACTGTGTCGACCAGTTCAGTAAATAACTTGTTTTATTCAGAATGTATTATTCAAATCGAAGGTCCGCTCTTACCGTTACTTCGCTGATAAGAATAAATTAAATTGTCCGGTCTTTAATAATAAGTACAATTTAACGGTTTTTCGAATTCCAAAAAAAGTCATAATTGTTCAACTTTGAACACCTACAATTTGAGCGCCAAAATACATTCCTCTCTCTTGTGGAAAATTACCAATAATTTAAGCATTAGCGCTAGCCTCTTCATACCCATATATCTGTTTCACTTGCGCTTAACATAAGTATAGTAAAAATAGACTGTTAAAACACATTCACAGCTGTAAACGACAATATTCTATCTATATTCTGCAAAGAAATCAGGCGATGCCCGTCAACCAATCACAACGAGACACACCCACAATTGGAAGTACTTACACTCGACTTGACAAGACAAACATTGAGAACGATTTTAACCATCGAGATATCAACATCTTTGCTTTCTCCCGTCGCAAACTTGACGCTATTTACTAAAAAAATCTATTTTAAAATGTATTAAACCGGCTAATTATTCACAAATATTAAATAATACAGAATTTAAAAACATCTGGATGTTCTGCTAACTTCAAATATTATTATATTTCTTGAATTAGAATATATTTATATTAATTACCAAAACATTAAATATTTACAAATATGTACTTGTCTATAATTTAGATACATGTAGTTGCGGATACTTATTTGGATCACTCAGTATATTATACTACAAGTTTAATGTAAACAAAGCAAAAGTTATACAAAACAAATATTAAATAATTATTAAGTATAACAGCAATAAAATATTTTTTGTTGAAAGTAGAGAATTAATTTTTTCATTTAATAATAACTAAGAAATATCTATTTTTATTAAAAGTGATATTTATTGGGAGTAACAAAAACATATTAACTAGGACAACTAATAGTTAAGAGCGCATTTTATACCAATCAGGAAATATTTATTTTTATTAAAATTACATTTTATTAATGCTAAAAATTTATTATTTGTATACGTACAATAATTTGTTAAATTTATATAACTTATATGTTATTTGTTAACTGTTAATATATTTTCTTTAATATTATCAAATTATTATCTTAGTGTAGTTATCAGAGCCAGGTACTTCCAAATTTAAAAACACGAC